>BOPP01000148.1:1396044-1411176 GCA_017312745.1 Gryllus bimaculatus | reverse complement strand
CGCCTCCCCTCTCGTCTTCTCACCCCGCGTCTCCCGGCTCCGCACCTACCCGCCTCGAGCAGGCCCGACTCACGTCTCCCCGCTGTGCATCTCCCCCGGCCCCACGTCTTCTCACCCCGCATCTCTCCGACCCGTGATTCCCCGCCTAGCGTTTCGCCGCCTCGCGTTTCCCCATCTCCCGTCTCCCAGCCCTGCATCTGTCCGCCTCGTGTCTCCCCATGCTGCATCTCCTCTTTGCCCTATCTCTTTTCGTTCACCCCACCCCTCCCCTGCGCGCTGTGCATGGCCGCCGCCCCGCCCTTCTTCGCGTCCTCGCGCGGGTGGCGTTGGCGTTGGCGGCGGCGCGCGGTGAAAGCGCAGATGCCTCCGCAGATAAAAAGGCGGGCGGGGAGTGGAGGGGGAAGGCGGGGCGGTGGCGCGAGCCACACCGCACGCGTCGCCGCCGCCGGGAATGAAAAGAAGGCTCGCGAAGCCGCGCTTGCATAACCTGACGTGTGTGTATGTGAGGGCACAGGGCACTTCCCGTGCTTTCGATAACTACACTACTCTACATAATCCGGCGTTGGAGGTTGAAACTAACCTCTTTTGGGTCGTTCTGAGATGTGTGCCGGCCACATGAGTTTTCTAGAGTGAATTCAGAAATCTATGAATATGGTCGAGAGTGAATCCGTTCTGCCCTCCGGATGTATGAGTATAATATCAGTTCCTAATATTTGTGGGTTGAAGTAAACTAAAAGTTATAACATGTACTCAGTAAAATTATAGTAATACTAAAATACTAGTATTATTTAATAATTTATTTGATACCTATTAATAGAAGAGGCAGAGTGAGAATACCTGTCATAGAAGGTTTAATAAAGGAAATGACACGTTATTTATTTTATGTGAGGAAAATAAATTTGAGAACCACAGTCCTTGCTTGCATCGAGAAAGGCCGGATGTTAAGCAGGTGATGATTATTGATTTCCTCAGAGTTCCTTGATATTTGATATGGTTTCATTGGCAATGATGAGTCGATATGGTGGTGTAGCGAATGTGAATGAATGACTTGATGGAAGACCTGCTTGGGATGACTGACAGATGGAAGACTTGCTCATTGTTTCTCGGAAGGGAAACTCCTTGTCTTATTCGCTCACTGAACGTATGTTAGGTCCTCCATTCTTTTTAAGTACCGTTTCGCTAACTGAAGAATAATCTCTGATATTTGTCTCTCTCTCTCTCTCTCTCTCTCTCTCTCTCTCTCTCTCACTGATCAGTCATTTTATGATTGATTTTTGTGAATTCTAAGTATTGATATTTTAGCCCATCATTGCAAGCCCGGATGATAATATGAGTATAGTGGGTAGCAATTCTCACACGAAAACTTCCGAGTGGGTAAAATATCCACTCCGGATTTGGAGTGAGAGAAATATAAACGCTAAATAACAGAATTGATCGAAGTTTCTCGAAGTTCTCTCTGTGTTGCAAGATCGGTTCAACAATATTGCGATTTTACGTATTTACAGCGACATGACTGACAAAATAGATTTGCAAAATGGTTAAATTAATTTATAAAAGAAAAGCGCACCGCTGTTTTTGTGTTACAGAAATGAACTGCTGAAATTACATAAAATAAATGTGATAACAATTTGAAGATAAACTTGACATTTCGAAAAAAATCTGTTTCGTAATTTGCCTTTCCCATGCATGTTTGGTTGGTGATGGAGGGGGGTCAACTACCCACTGGGGCTTAACACTAATCGCCGGTTCTGCATCATTTTTTCTGAGTAGTACAAAATTGTACTTCAGATCCGTTTTTAACTGAAAAATTTTAAGATATCATTACAGTTTCTATACAATGTGCGATTCAACTATTGCAATCAAGACGGCGTAAGACAAACCCCTACTGTTTAGGATGAATTATAAAAAGAGAAGCTGGCAAATTGAACGCAAACATACGTTACGCCCGCCTTAGTAGACTTTATTGTGTCAATAAATAGAATAAATTAGTCATATTAAAATAAAATCATGAATTAATATACTTCATTAAAATATTATCAGTGATTGCAGTAAGCACGAAATCGCCAAATATTTACACTAATTGTTAACATTTCGTATAGGCGATACATATTAACTAATCAGTAGAAACAAATCTATCATATTAAAATTATGAACGACTTACTCTATTTTCAGATAGACTTCTAGTGACTCGTAGGAAAATTGTAAGGACAATGAATTAATATTCTTTTATTCTAAATTACCTTAGGAAATAATGTTTCCCTCAAAAACCCTTAGAAGCACTCTCTTAATTTTTCATCGTACGCACTCGTTCCAGTTGGTGTTGCAATAGTGTTTCAGCCGCAATCTAAGTCTGCCAGATTACGACAGTCTGAAATGAAGCGGTTCAGCTAGTCAGAGCCGATTTAAAACATGGAAATACGGAGACGTTGGAATGGATGGTGGAAGAAATCTACTTAATTTATCTAAAAAAACTCAGTGTTCGTTCAAGCGTGAGGAACTGAGGTAATAACGTATTTGTAAATATAATACATAACCTGAAGTGCACAGTTGAGTAATGAAACACCAAATTTTAATGAGCATACATATCAACAGCAAACATGGTTAATTAAATTTAATTAACTGAAACTGAATAACAATACCCGCGCTCCCTTAGCGACTATCCGTTTAGTCGTGCTAGTAACGTCTTCAGAATACTCAATGAGTGAAAAAATAGGACGTTTTTCTTATTACAAAGTATTACTAAGAAATCGATACAAAAAATAGTGTTATATTTGGTCCAAAGAAAATTCAACACTCCGACACAATTTAGTAGCTATATCACTTATTAAATATCTCTGTCCAAAATGTAGCGGATAGTAAATTTAAAAAAAGTGCCATTATGCCACTTACACATGATTTAAAAGCAGTATTTTAAAATGTTATACTTTAAGTTTGTGGAAAATTCTTTGTCCTAACGGTGAATGTGCTTAATCCAAACAGAGATGAAAACATTTGGAACTATGGCTGTCTGTAGGATTGATTTAAAAACCGTGCTAGAACACACGAAACGCAATAAATCTGCATTCGCCTCTTTTTAATTCTAGAGATGGTCTTTTAGTTGACTTCATAACGATTCCAGTCGTCTTAAAGATTCTTTAAGTGTCCTTCTCTCGCCTTTCTCGCATTAGGAACTGGAGTGGCAACTTCTCGCGGCCCCGTTGCATCGGATGTTGGCAATCACCGCGGAGATTTCTTGCGGCGGTTTTTAAAAGTAGCTAATTGTATTAAAATATGTGATGAACCGCGGGGTCGTTTAATAACTATTAGTTTTTGCCCGCGCGCGCGTAAGAAGCGCGCTTAACGAGCGCCGGCGGCGGTCGACAGCGGTGGGCGAGTGGGCGGGACGGGGGAGAGCGGGCCGGTGGCCACGCGGGAGGGGCGACGGGGTCCGAAAAGAGGCAAAGAAGCGCCGGCCGGCAATTTCGCGTTGGCTAGTCTGCGCGCTGAGTACCACGGCCAGGAATCTAATGCGCTTGCCGGCCGGCCGCTGTTGCTGGGTGGCGGGTCGCCCGCGGCGAAAGAAGCCTCGCCGCGACGCGGGAGCGGGCGAGTCGTCGGCGGCGGAAGGGTGGTGGTATGCAGCTTGGATGGAGGACGCAGATCGTCGCGTTTGTGTGCGAAACGTGCCGTTGGGGGTGGTGCCGGGGCGGGGGCAGTGGTGTATGAACTTAAGTGGGTCGATGGGAAGGGTAGGGTTCTGAGGTTGTGCGTGACGAAGTGTGTACTTGTACTCTTGTGAGTGGAGCTTGAGACGGATGGAGCGGCTCGTGGGTGTGAAACGGACGTGGGTTTTGGAGGTCGTGATGCATGCACGTGGGTGGGTTTGTGGGATAAGCAAGGGTATGGAATGGTGCATGGGAGTGGTTCACTCGCAATATCGTAATTTTGGTATGGTACAGTGTGATAGTGTGGATGTTTGAGGGTAGATAAACGTCGGACGTGAGCGTGGGACGTTGGAGTGGCACGTGGATATGGACGTGGGTAGGGGTAAGGCACGTGGATTTGGGAGACGGAATGTAGGAAATGTTCGAGCTGTTGGACGTGAGTCTGGAATTGTAACTCTAATGCGGGACAGACGGAGGAGCGTGAGTCAGTGGGCACCTTTTATAGTAATCGACTTCCAGCAATCGAAAGCAATTTCGAACCTCTGTGCATGCGCATTTCGAGTTGCGCATGCGCAGCTGCTCAAAATTGGAATAGAGTGGTCGAGATATTGCTGCCAATTGCTGAAAGCCACACTGTGCAAAAAAATCTCTAGTAGCGCATTGTAGCTAACGTGAGAGGTGGCGTAGGAAGCGAGGAAGGACAATGGTGTGAAGCGTGGGGCTGGGTGTGCAAACGGCCGTGAGCGGAGAGTAGTTGACGAAAATTTCAAGTTGCATCGCAGAGGGAGACTGGTGAGCGACAAAACTTCTCGGGTCGATCAGAAGCAAGACTTTGGCTAAGAATAGAAAAGGAAAGGCCCTGGCGTTAAGCATGACAGTGACACATAAAGGACATATATTGTAACGTCTATTGTTGATCTAACAGGAACTTTGATGTCATTCATATCGTACTGCAAGGGAGGAATCGAATTTGAATTTCATATTTTGTTTTCTATGGAATTTCTCCCCAAATGCGTGTAAGACTTCGCAAAGACAGCGCTGGAAAGTAGTTATATTTTTGATTCACTGTATCATGCGTACAAAAATAGAATAAAATTATTAGGGTACTTTTATGTATTACATTTATGAACCTAAAAATATTTCCCCTACTAATTAATTTTTATGAAATGTTCAAAGTTAACTTCGGAAAGATATTATTTACTCATTTAAGACACGTATTTAAAAGATATGAGGAAATGATAAGAAGTTAATAGAGTAGATCGTGAATGATAAATGAGAGAAAGGTGAATTGGTGAATGAAGAGAGAATGGGAGGGGAAGTCGAGGAAAAGTGTTACAAAAGGAGGACGTGGGTGATCATATGTGAAGTGAACGCACAGCCAGCCGAAAGGGAAATGTAATTACATTTAATTGCAAAGATTCGCACACAGGAATACAAATTGAAATGGTGAGATCACAAACCTGTCGTTTCCTTGGAATCGTGGAAAAAAATTTATTAACCCAATCAGTAATGTAAAATAAAGAAATTTTAACGACAAAGAAAGGTAATGCTACGGAACAAAATAGTTTATGCGTGTTAAAAGATATTTTTTCATTTAATGGTAAGATAAGGGGAATTGAAATAATAGTTTTTAAAATGAATTTATTACGTATTATTAGTACCTATCTATTTTAAGAAGACCTTTTCATCCGTCAAAAGACATTTCAAGAACTTCAACTCGCTATTATATTTTGAAACATTCATTTCATCATCTTTTATTTGCAATTGTAGGAAAATTTTGTCAAGTGGAGACTACTTTTTTGTTTACCTGCTTTCTTTTTAAATAATTGAGGAAAACGCGTCATGAAAGTTTTTTAGACCCTTCCAATCCGACTGATAATAGTAAATAAATAATAGTAATAGATTATAGTAAATAGATGTTTATTTTGTAAACTGCTGGCTACGTGTTTAATTTCGTAAAGAGAAGGTTTCAGTGTACTAACTGTCATGAAACTAAACATACACATTTTAGGTTCATGAAACAGTACGTATCATACATGACCTAAATAAACCCACTAAAATAATTTGTCATCTCAACAATTTAAATGAAGGCTGGAAAACATGTGTGCCCACGAGAGGAACAAAATCTTTCACCCGATGCTCAGAAGTGTCTGTGAATAATAATTTATCTAGTGGGAAAGTGAATTCTGCCACACTTGTTGCTTAGTATACATGACCGGACAAAGGCCTCTGTAAGCCTTCTTCCCTTAGGTAAAAGGCAAGCTCATTAAATAAACTATTATCTCGTCGGACGGTGCAAAAACCCCAAATCCAGACATGATTAATTAATTCTTTCCACGCTGCGAACGCATCATACCACGTGCGTGTTGTTAGGTCGGTCTTCACCTTTGTTTTTCATTGTCCTCATTTCCATTTCATTAATGGTTATTGTTTCGCTTACGCTGTTCGTAATTATTGCTGTACTGTTAAATAGTCGTTACGAACAAAGTGGAAACTTTCTTCACAAACCAGTCAGTAAATGAGGCGAGAAAAATAAAACAAACTTGAGAATGCGAAAGAAAATTGAATGGAGGTGACAAAACGAGAGGCGAAGGCTATAGATTAACGTAATGGGCGAAAACGCGAACTATTGTTCAGAAAGAAATTTCACCACCATATCTATGAACCACATCTATGAAGTAACATATGTTATAAATCTTCCCCATAAATTTGACCCTTTTGGAATTTTGTGCTTTTGCGATTAATTGCATCCCGGACAACGAAATATTTTATTAAAAGATTGACTCTTTAGAATTATAGGGATATAAATTCCGAAAAGACGTTTCTCGTCCTCGATGTCAAAAGCTTCCCATTCCACATTATTTACGAGCAAGATAAACGAAGAGATGAAGATGAAAAAAAATCATGTGATTTTTTATTAAAATGGCTTTCAGAATTAAGAAATTCATTTAATTGTCGAAAACTCTTGATCATATTTTCTATTTTTAAGGAAATCAAAGTAATAATTGTAGTGGACAAACGGATTGGGAGAATTCTTACTTAAATGACTACATAGTAATATTGTACAATGAAAATTAATATTAATTTATTGCTGGCGATGATGATGATCTTTGTTATAAATTACGAAAAAGGTGTTGCCTAGGTATCGAGGTTTTTAATAATTTGAGAAGTTTTCGATCGCGCAGACTGTAATCATGTAAACTTACAACGTCTGAGCAGTCTGAAGCATGTTTTAATTTTCTGCATAATTTACAATCTGTTCTATCGGAACAATAAGCAAATGGTGTCCACAGATACATTACCGACGTGAACGTTTTAGTGACATTGAAAAATTTCATTTACAAAATCGTATGGCAGATCTAAAATACTCTCTCTCCATCAGCTATACACATGATTCACTGTTATCTAGAAGTCTTTTGAGAAGTGATCTTGGGTAGTTGTACAATCTTCTCTGGTATGCTATGCTCTTCGTGGCGATTACTTCCTCCAGCGGGACGATGTCAAGGTCTCTGTATAGTCTGAAGCATTTGAGCGAAGAAATTATTTCACTGTTTCTGAAGAATTTCGTTTTAGGCTCAGTTGGTACCCTTGGTTGTCGAAAGGAAAGTTATTAGTAACGTTGATAGGTGGACAAAAAATGTTTTGAACTTTGTCTATCAACAACGACAATATACAATCTCCTATGTGAAAAAAACAAAATTTTACAGAAGAAAAAACACTTTTTGATGTTAGTAATAAATTGTCTAATTCTACACTTTCTATATACTAGTATTAAATTTTAATTTGCTGTCATATTTTTTCTGAAAGAAGCTAACGAAAACCTCCAATGTGGCTCTTATCACACATGAGATATTCTATAATCAATAAATTGTGAAGATCAAATAGGTATTTTTTTATTTTCTGTTTTAAGACCACAATTTGTAAATATTTTTTAATTAACTAAAGAACTTTAATAACTAAAGAACAAGCAAATTCTGAATCTTTGATCCCAAAATGTACAAATTGGAAATTCCATCACATAGGAGGTTGTCCATCATCAAAGACGATTAATTGAAAACTTTTCATCAAGAATATAATTTTTATTCCTTAAGTACACATTATTGAAATAGTTTAAATATCTTCTGTTACCACGTATACTATATTCTGAATTTGATTCCAAATTCATCGAATGATATGGATTTTGTCGTAATTGTTTCAGCAGAAATAACTGGCTCATGGAAATCACCCCTAAGAGTGATCGAATCCGTCAGTAAGGTTTCCGAAACGTTGTCAGGATAAATGTCAAAATAGAAAACATACATCAAAACCAGATTTCACTGTAATGTAAATAATCCCAGTAGCTTGTCAAATTATTCAGAATAATAATAGTAATAATATCTTTGAATTTCTCATGAGGAGTGAGTTCTAAATTATCTTAGGTTGCCGCAGTGTTTGAATTTTATTGTCCTCTCACCAGGGATTGCTTTCACGTTTTTACAATATTACACTAGTTAAAGCTTTACTTGAAATATTTTAAACATGCTTGCATAATAAAAATGATTCTTCAAAATAGTATTTGAATTAGAGTATTCCCTGTTTGGAAGAACGTATAATTACATTATGAAAACTATATTTACAACCTATTTCATTATGGAAACGACTGCAATCGTATGCTACCACAATATGGTTTATACGAACTTCTCCACAACACACAACATATTTTCCCTCGACACTAAAATCACTATTAATATTTATTTTTATGCAAAACCATGTTAATTTAAAATACGAAAAGAAAGTTTGAAATTCCATATTATACGTTTCCAAGTACGGAGAGCTTAATACAAGAGCCCTCCAGAGCGCGCATAAAATATTTTCTCTCAGCACTAATTAATATTTATATTCATACAAAACAATGTTATTCCATCCCGTGGCCGAGATCGCTAAGGTAGTAGTGCCGTAGCGATCTCGGACCGAAAGGACGCTGTTTCGAATCCCGCCTCGGACATGGTTGTGTTGTGTTCGTCCTTTCACCCCCTATCATCAGCATTATCGTGTCATCCTCCCAGTTACCATACTGTTACAAGCAATAGTGGTCGCTAATGACCTAGTAGTTGATGCGACCTTAAATAAAGTCTGAATTGGAGAATATATGTTATGTGTGTTTCTGGAGAGTCTTGTAGTGAAGTGGAAATGTTAATATTGAAAATTGTATGTTTTCTTTTCGTATTTTAATTGAACATTGGGTTTGTTGTATGGAATATAAGATATTAAATTAGTGGCTGAGAGGAAATCATGTTATGTTGTGCTCTGGAGAGCCCTTGTGTGAAGCTGGAAATGTATAAGAATATGAAATTGGTATATTTTCTTTTCGGTATTTCAAATTAACATTGTTTTTTGTATGAATATAGATATTTTGAGTTATTGCTGAGTAGAAAATATGTTTGTGTGCTTCTGGAGAGCCCCTTGGTATGAAGCTGGAAAATGTATAAATATGGGGAAATTGTATATATTCATTTCGTATTTTAAATTAAACATTGTTTTTTTATTAAGGTATCGGCATACTACTGAGGTGATTAGCGAACTATTTGCTTATGTAACAGTATGGTAATTACTGGGAGGATGCACACGTAAATGCTTGATCGATAGGGGGGAAAGGAACGAACACGAACAACAACCATGTCCCGAGGCGGGATGGAAACAGGACGTCTTATCGGTATCGGAGATCGGAATACTAGCGGTGGCACCTATGCTTAGCGTCTGCGGACACGGGATGGAATAAGTATTGTTTGTCTCATGAATAATAAATTTAAATAATTATGTAGTGGTGAGGAGAAGGATAATTTTATGCGTGCGATTCTAGGGGCTTCTCTGTGGAAGGCTTACTTGGTAATTTAAGATTTACTCCGTCTATAGACTTTAGGAAAACTGTATAGATACTGGGTAAAAAGATATAAGTTAATATATTGGGAATATTTTTCAAAACTTTTATTTGTTATTCTTGTTTTCGTAAGTTTAAAAATTTAAAACAAGTTATGGGTTTGCATAAGAAGAAATTATGGAATATTAAAAGAATAAAAGCACTGTGGATGATATCGGCGCAAGCTAGTGATTTTTAGTGACGAAAAAAAGTGATTACGCAGGGGAAAAAAGGTCATAATTGGTGGGGTTGTGTGTTTGTGGAGAAAGTTCGGTGGATAAAACATATTGTGGTAATACGATTGCAGTCGTTTTCCATAAGTGAAATAGGTTGTAAATAAGTTCTCATAATGTAATTTATAGTTCTTCCAAACAGGAGAATACTCTAATTCAAACTACTATTTGAAGAATCATCTTTTTATTATGCGCAGAGGCAAATTTTAAAATATTTCAAGTAAAGCTTTAACTAGTGTAATATTGTAAAAACGTGAAAGCAATCCCTGGTGAGAGGAAATAAATTCAAACACTGCGGACACCTAAGATAAATTTAGAACTCACTCCTCATGGGAAATTCAAAGATATTATTACTATTATGTATTCTGAATAATTTGACAGCTACTGAGATTATTTACATTACAGTGAAATCTGGTTTTGATGTATGTTTTCATATTTGACATTTATCCTGACGTTTCGGAAACCTTACTACGGATTCGATACTCTTAGGGTGATTTCATGAGCCAGTTATTTCTGCTGAAACAATTACGACAAAATCCATATCAATTCGGATGATTTGGAATCAAATTCAGAATATAGTATTACGTGGTAACAGAAGATATGTTAAACATTTCAATAATGTGTACTTAAGGAATAAAAATTAATATTCTGGATGAAAAGTTTTCAATTAATCGTCTTTGATGATGGACAACCTCCTATGTAATGGAATTTCCAATTTGTACATTTGGGATCAAAGAATTCAGAATTTGCTTGTTCTTTAGTTATTAAAGTTCTTCTTTAGTTAATTAAAAATATTTACAAATTGTGGTCTTGAAAACAGAAAATAAAAAAATACCTATTTGATCTTCAAATTTATTGATTATAGAATATCTATGTGTGATAAGAGCCACATTGGAGGTTTTCGTTAGCTTCTTCAGAAAAAATGATGACAGAATTAAAATTTAATACTAGTTTAATTAGAAAGTGCAGAATTAAGACAATTTATTACTAACATCAAAAAGTGTTTTTCTTTCTGTAAAAATTTTGTTTTTTCTCACATAGGAGTTGTAATATTGTCCGTTGTTGATAGACACAAGTTAAAAACATTTTTTGTCCCCTATCAACGTTTATATACTTTCCTTTCGACAACCAAGGGTACACACTGAGCCTAAAACGAAATTCTTCAGAAACCAGGTGAAATAATTTCTTCGCTCAAATGCTTCAGACTATACAGAGACTGACATCGTCCCGCTGGAGAAGTAATCGCCACGAAGAGCATAGCATAGCCAGAGAAGCATTGTACAACTACCCAAGATCACTTCTCAAAAGACTTCTAGATAACAGTGATCATGTGTATAAGCCTGAGGAGAGAGAGTATTTTAGATCTGCCATCGATTTTGTAAATGAAATTTTTCAATGTCACTAAAACGTTCACGTCGTAATTCATCTGTGTTACACCATTTGCTTATTGTTCCGATAGGAACAGATTGTAAATTATGCAGAAAATTAAAAAAACTAGGTGCTTCCAGACTGCCAACGTTGTAGAGCTATGATGTACAGTCTGCCGCGATCGAAAACTTCTCACAATTATTAAAACCTCGAATACCTTAGGCAACACTTATTTTTCGTAATATTCATAACAAAGATCATCCTCATCGCCAGCAATAAATTAATATTAATTGCTTTGTACATGTATACTAGGTAGTTTCATTGGAAAGTATAAGTCTCTCCAATGTGCCGTTTGTTCAACTACAATATTACTTTGATTTCTAAAAATTAAAAAGTATGCATCAAGAGTTTTCGTACAATTGGAAATGAAATTTCTTAATTCTGAAAGCCATTTTAATATAAAAATCACATGATTTTTTTTCATCTTCATCTCATTCATTTATCTTGTCGAAATAATGTGGAATGGAAGCTTTTGGACATCCGAGGACGAGAAAGTCTTTCGGAAAAATTTATATCCTTATTATCTTAAAGAGTAATCTTTTAATAAAGATATTCGTGTCCGGGATGCAATTAATCGCAAAAGCAAAAATTCCAAAAGGCGTCAAATTTATGGAAAGATTTATACATATGTTACTTCCATAGATGTGCGTCATATATGTGGTGAAATTTCTTTTCTGACATAGTTCGCAGTTTTCGCCCTATTACGTTAATCTATAGGCCTTGCTCTCGTTTTGTCACCATCCATTCAATTTTTCTCGCATTCTCAAGTTTTTTTATTTTTCTCGCCCTATTTACTACTGCGTTGTGAAGGAAAGTTTGCACTTGTTCGTAACGACTATTAACCGTACAGCAATTAATTACGAACACGTAAGCGAAACAATACCATTAATGAAATGGAAATGAGGACAATGAAACACAAGGTGAAACCGGACCATAATCAAACGCACGTGGTATGAATGCGTTCGCCCAAAGACGTGGAAAGCATTAAATTAATCATGTCTGTGACTGTTGGGTTTTGAGCACCGCGTCCGACGATGATAATAGTTTATTTAATGCTAAGGGAAGAAGGCTTACAGAGGCCTTTGCGGGTCATGTATTAACTAAGCACAAGTGTGGAAGCAGATTCACTTTTCCACTAGATAAATTATGTATTCACAGCGACACACCTTCTGAGCATGCGGTGAAAGATTTGTTTATCTCGTCGTGCGCCACACATGTTTCCAGCCTTCATTTAAATTGTTGAATGAACAAATATTATTTTAGTGGGTTTATTTAGCTCATAGTATGATACGTACTGTATTATGAACCTAAAATGTGTATGGTTTAGTTTCATGACAGTTATACACTAAACCTTCTCTTACGAAACATTAAACACGAAGCCAGCAGTTTTACAAAATAAACACTCTATTTACTATAGATCTATTCTATTATTTATTTAGCTATATCAGTCGGATTGTGAAGGTCCTAAAAAATTTCATGATGCGTTTTTCCAATTATTAAAAAGAAAGCACGTAAACAAAAAAGTATTCCACATTGACAAAAATTGTTCCTACAATGAAATAAAAGATGAGAAATTCGAATGTTTCCAAAATATAATAGCGAGTTAGAAGTTCTTGAGAATGTCTTTCCGACGATGAAAAGGTTTTCTAAAAATGAGATAGTGTACTTAATAATTACGTAATATATATATTCATTTTAAAAGAGTATATTTCAATTCCCTCTTATCTTTACCATTAAATGAAAAAAAATCTTTTTAACACGCATAAACTATTTGTTTCGTAGTCATTAGCCTTCTTTGTCGTTAAAATTTCTTTATTTTACATTACTGATTGGGTTAATAATTTTCTTCCCACGATTCCATAGAAACGACAGTTGTCGTGATCTCACATTTCAATATTGTATTCTGTGTGCGATCTTTGCATTAAATGTATACGTTCACCTTTCGGTTGCTGTGCGTTCACTTCAATATGATCACCCACGTCTCATTTTGTTAACTTTTCCTCGAACCTCCCCCTTCCATTCTCTCTTCATGTACGCAATTCACATTCTTTCGTTTTATCATTCACGAATCTACCTTATAACTTCTTATCATTTCTCATATATTTTACATACGTGCTTAAATGAGTAAATATATCTTTCCAAGTTAACTTTGAAACGTTTTCATAGAAAATTAATTAGTAGGAGAACATTTTTTGGTTCATAAATGTAATACATAAATACCCTAATAATTTATTCTATTTTGTACGCATGACACAGTGAATCAAAATATAAACTACTTTCCAGCGCTGTCTTTGCGAAGTCTGTGACACGCATGGGGAAAATTCATAGAATAACAAAATATGAAATTCAATTCGATTCCTCCCTTGATAACGATATGAATGACATCAAAGTTCCTGCTTGTAGATCAACAATAGACGTTACAATACTAGTCCTGTTAGTATCACGGATCATTGCTTAAGCGCAGCCTGTCGCTTTTATTCTCGCCAAAGTCTTGCTTCTGATGACCCGAAATTTTTGCGCTCACAGCTCCTGCGATCAGACTTAAATTTTCGTCAACTACTCTCCGTCACGACCAGTTTTCACACCCAGCCGCACGCTTTCACACCATTGTCCTTCCTCGTTCCTACGCCACTCTTACGTTGCTACAATGCCTACTAGAATTTTTTGTCACAGTGTGGCTTACAGCGAATTGGCAGCCCAATATCGTCCGAACATCCTTATTCCATTTTGAGCAGCTGCGCATGGCGCCAACTCTCGAAATGCCGCATGCACAGAGAGTTCGGAAATTGCTTTCGATTGCCTGGAAGTCGATTGATATCATAAAGGTGCCACTGCAACTCCACGCTCCTCCGTCTGTCTCCGCATTAGAGGTCTACATTCCAGACTCACCGTCCAACGGCTCGAAACTTTCCTACATTATCTGTCTTCCCAAATCCACGTGCCTTACCCTACCACGTCCAAATCACGTGCCACTTCCAACGTCCACGCTTCACGGTCCGACTTTATCTACCCTCAAACATCTACCACTAATACACTGTAATACAAAATTACGATATTGCGAGTGAACACTGCCCTCCATGCACCATCCATTACCCTTGATTATCCCACAACACCACCCACGTGCATGGGCTCACGACCTCAACCCACGTACGTTCTACACCACAGACCGCTCCATTCCGTCTCAAGCCTCCACCTCACAAAGAGTACAAGTACACCTTCTCACGCCAACAGAACCCTACCCTCCATCGACCCACTTAAAGCTTCATACACCACCTGCCCCCCCCCCACCCCCATTAACCGGCCACGTTCGCACACAACGCGCAATCTGGCGTCTCCATCCAGCTGCAACCACCCCCTTCCGACCCACGACTCCCCGCTCCCGCTCCGCGAGCTTCTTCGCCCGCGGGCGACCCGCACCCAGCAACCAGCGGCCGGGCAAGCTGCATTAGATTCCTGGCCGTGGTACTCAGCGGCAGATGCCACGCGAAATTGCCGGCCGGCGCTTCTTTGCTCTTTTTCGACGCCCGTCGCCCCCTCCCCCGTGCCACCGGCCCCCCTCTCCCCGTCCCGCCCACTCGCCCACCGCTGTCGACCGCCGCGCGTGGCTCGCTTAAGCGCGCATTTCTTACGCGACGCGCGGTGCAAAAACTAATAAGTTATTAAACGACCGGTTCATCAACATATTTTAATACTAATTAGCTACTTTTAAAACACCGCCGCAAGAAATCTCCGCGGTGATTTCGCCAATCGATGCAAGGGGCCGCGAGAAGTTGCCACTGGGCCAGTTCCTAATGCGAGAATAGCGGAGAAGACACTTAAGAATCTTTAAGACGTTACTGCTTGAATCCGTATGAAAGTCAAGACGAAAGACCATCTCTAGAAATTAAAAAGAGGCGAATGCAATTTATTGCGTTCGGGGTGTGTTGCTAAT
>BOPP01000148.1:1383583-1396019 GCA_017312745.1 Gryllus bimaculatus | reverse complement strand
TGAAATCGTTACGTCTACCTTGAAACAGGTAATTCTAATCATTTTCATGAAACATAATATAACGACTCTAGGTAATGACCAATAAAATTGCATTTATTTACCATACCCTGTCAGTTTATCATAACCACATTGATATGCATTTTCGACACGAGCCTCAAGATTAACAAGTCAATTGCAAAGTCATATTGGAATATCGCAACGCCCTCTCTCAATGCCATCGCGATGCCGTAATACCTCAGAACAGTCTACCAAGTACTCGAAACCCGGCGAAGCCAGCCAGCCAGCCCACCAGGAAACCCGCAGCATAATTCACGAGCTCTGTTCGCTCCCAGTTGCAAAACACCGGCCACTATAGATCACAGCCGAACACGCGCTTTTGCGATGATTCGCAATTACTCGCTGAACGCGTGCCCCCGCCGTCCTCGAACCCGCACCGCTCCGCTCCGCCCACCACACCGCTCTGCCTCGCGCCCTCGCCCCCGCCTCCGCCCTGCCCGCGTTCGCGCTCGGGGTCACCCCGACTACGTTCTCCTCCCCACCCTCCTCTGCCCCTCTTCTCCCGCCAGCTCCCTCCCCTCGCTCAGCGCACGCCCTGTATAAACTCAGCTCACCGTCCCACTCACACCAAACCCGTTCAGTTGCTTCCCCGCGACCGGCCCGTCCTGCCTCGAATCGCCCCGCCCCTCCCGCCCCTCTTGCCTGTCGTCGCCTTCGTCCCCTCTCCCCCGCCCTGCCCCCCTTGCCCGGTCTCGCTCGTCCCCTCTCGCCCCCACCCCGCACCACCCAATCTCCTCCCCCGCCCCCGCTCTCTACCATACCGCCCCGTCCCGCCCCGCTCTGCCCCGCTCTGCCCGCTCCGCCCGCTCGTTCCTTACCGCCCCACCCGCCCGCAACCGCCCGCCCCGGCCCCCGCCCCGTTCCCATTCGTATCAGCGAAGTGCGTGCCGTCTGTGTTGTGCAATGTCGCTGAACTGTGCGGCGCGTGGCGTGGATGCAAGGCGGGGGGGCGGCGGGGCGGGGCGCCCCGCAGGTGTGCAATGGGATCGCTACTGCGGTCTTCTCGGCTGACCCCGATAATCGGGGCGGCGGCGGCCGGCTGCGGCGGAGCGGGTCTGCCTGGGGCGGAGCGCTTTCACAACGACCTCCGGCGCACCGCGGTCGGTCAGATCGGGCGCTCGCACACGCACAGGCCGCCGGATCTCGCCGGCAGCCGCGCGCCTAACTTAACTCTGATGCCCTCCGGGAGCGACCCACAGCAAGACACATTGGCGCATGCAGCCCAGGACAGCCGCGGTTTATACTGGGATCTGACAAGAACATTCGAAGACTGCAACCACACACATCTCCCAATTCCTGCGGAAGGGCTCACCTGATTAAAACGTTTTTTTTTGTTTTGTTTTTTACATTCAGAATGTTTTCAATTCATATAAATCATACAGCAAACTCCAGCAAGTTAAATTAGCTGGAGTAGGAACTCTCGTGAAACGGATGCTTAATGGCGAAAAGAATAAGGAAAAAGACTGTTTCAACATTTTTAAGCTAGTTGCATTGCGTTACCTAGAAAGTTCATTTTACAATTGAATTTTTATTTTTATAGATCTCGCTGCAAAGATTTCGGAAAAACACATTAACAAAACCTACTAAAACAAATCATTATAGTGAATCAGTGTTGCCGAACTGAATGATTACGTTTGAAAAATAAACAAAAAGTTTTTAAAAGTAATTAAACCTTTGAATATATAATTCATCTTTGCGACAGCCTGTTCCTCTACCGGACTCATGCGCGACTCCTACTTTATCATGAAACGCTAAAGAATGAAATCTCAAAATGAAATTATTATAATTTATTATATATATTTCCCTATCGATTCGGTTTCCCCTCAGAGAGCTTCGCGTTAAGTCTCAAAGCATCGCTTCTCTGCCACAGTCTTGGCTTCGTGTCGCATGTATACGCATGCGAATGACTGGACGAGGAAAAACTCACATTTACACTTTGATCTTTCTGAAAGACCGATAGCAGTCATAGATGACAGTCAGAAAGAACTATGCTGTGGCCAGTGTGAAGATGATTCATTTTAAATCGTTTCGCCCTTTGGCCGAGAGCGCTGTGAGAAATGTGCGGGATACCAACGATGAACGCTGTATTCCTCAGAGCAATTTCGATTCTTTTGAACGCTCAATGAAGAAAGTAGTTTAAATTTAATCAAGTTAATCCAAAAATGAATAGAACGAGTTTATACATTCTTTAAGCCGATATTATTGCAGGATATCGGATTCTGATACGACATGTAATCTTTTTCATTGGTGCACTTCTAGTCATACTAACTTAGATGATGTCTTATCACAACATATAGGTGATAAAAATGTATTATTGGTCAATTTTGGCGATTTTTTAAATTTTATATCATTTTTCTGGACAATTTGCCTCATTTTTGGTCTTTTAACGCCTTTTTTCCTTTGGCGTGTTTTTATTAGAGATGTTCATAATTTATAATGACAATCTATATACATTTTTTCACTTAGACATCATTCGTTTCATGAACAAAATTCTCGTAAATAGGTCTTCAACTTTGCGAACGCTTCTAAATTACACGGGTCTTCGTAAATTCCTGGACCTTTCAAAACTGACGGCTAAGATTGGAGCTATAGAATTAATTTCCTCCTACAATAAAAAGCTAAATAAATATAATGTTATATAAATACATGTTATTTAACAATTCTACAAATGCATTAAATAAAAAACATCATGCAATTTTTGAGGGAATGTTATAAAGATACGATATTTTCTCCCTAATTTTAAGTACTTTATAGTATTTCTCGCGCAAGTTTCATGATAACACGTAGCTCCCTAGTCCTCATTCTAGAGCTGAATAGCATGGCACTTTTGAGATAACGTTAGTCGGAAGCGGCACGTATCATTTACAAATGCTGCAACAAGCACGCTCGTACTTTCAAAACGGATCATGGGGCATTTTTCGGAGATGGCTTGGCGAGATTTAAGTTCAATCTGCCCACATTTGGTCGCCCTTTTCGCCGTGGTCGTAGCCAAACCCCCTTCTCCCACGCACCTCCCGCCTATGACATATCAGAGAAACTTGGCGCGTATATATTTCTCGTAATTTACGTTTTGTTAAGATCATTCCAAATAAGTTTCAGGTCATTAGAATCTCAGCTCCTTAAGGGATATTCGAGAAGAAAACCTTATGTTTTGTTTTTCGGCTCTCCGGACGGCTAGCTGTCCGCTATATCGTCATAGTACGGAATACAAATTATTTAATCATACTATATATTATATTGTTCATGTTGATACCGAATTTTCACATAATAATTTAAAAATTTAAAATGTAAAAAAATTCGCCTCGCGCGCAATCTTCCCTGCCACAGGGCGGAGTGGTTAGTAAGTAACCCATTTGCATGGAACTCGCGTTGCCAAGGAGCCGCGCCTTCACGAGAGCGCTCAGTTAAAACTCCCACGGCCGCTGCGGCGGCGACCCGGCCCCAGCGGAAGGAGCCGCTGCTGGCACATAGCGCAATTCAGAAGCTCTCCGGATGGACTTGGCACGTCTTCATTTTAAGCGCTCTCTCCCCAACGTGCGTCGCGCCCGTCTCGCTTCGCTGACGCGCCCGGCGAAAGTCGACGCAGCAGAAGCCGGCGGGCCCTTGTAATGAACTCTCCGAATGGGAAATGGTACAATAATTTTCATATTTTACAATTACATTGTTTGTATGAATATAGATATTAATTAGTCTGATGGAAAATATATGTTAGTGTGTTTCTGGAGAGTCCTTGTATGTGAAGTGGAAATGTTAATATTGAAAATTGTATGTTTTCTTTTCGTATTTTAATTAACATGGTTTTTGTATGAATATAAGATATTAATTAGTTGCTGAGAGGAAAATCATGTTATGTGTGCTCTGGAGAGCCCTTGTGTGAAGCTGGAAATGTATAATATGAAATTGTATATTTTCTTTTCGTATTTCAAATTAACATTGTTTTTTGTATGAATATAGATATTAGTTATTGCTGAGGAAAATATGTTATTGTGTGCTCTGGAGAGCCCTTGTATGAAGCTGGAAATGTATAATATGAAATTGTATATATTCATTTCTATTTTAAATTAACATTGTTTTTTTAAATTAATATCTATATTCATACAAAACAATGTTAATTTAAAATATGAAATATTGTACATTTCCACATTCGGAGAGCTTCATACAAGGGCCGCGGCTCTGCTGCGCGACTTTCGCCGGCGCGTCAAGCGAAGCGGAGCGGGCGCGGACGGCACGTGGGGAGGCGCTGCGCGTTAAATGAAGACGTGCGAATCCATTCCGCGAGAGCTCTGAATTGGCGCTGATGTGCAGCAGCAGCCGCCGCCGCCGGGGGCCGGCGGTCGCCGCCGCAGCGGCCGATGTGGATGTTTTAATGCAGCTGTGCGTGAAGGCGGCGGGCGCTGCAACGCGAGTCCATGCAAATGGGAGCTCTAACTGACACTCCGCCTGTGGCAGGGAAGACTTGCGGGCGGGACCGATTTTTTTAATTTTTTAAATTTTAGTGTGAAAATTCGGGGTATCAAATGAACAATTTGATTTGTTTGTAATAATTCTGTATTCCGTACATACGATATAGCGGACAGTAGCCGTCCGGAGAGGCGAGAAAAGATAACAACAAAGGTTTTCTTCTCTTGAATATCCTTACCAGGGCTCGGATTCTGATGACCTGAAACTTATTTGGAAATGACTTATAACAAAACGTAAAATTAAGAGGAAAGTACTATACGCGCAAGTTTTCTTGATATTCCATAGCGGGAGGTGCGTGGGGAGGAGGGATTTGGCTACGACACGGCTGAAAAGGGCGTACCAAATGTGGGCATGAACTTAATTCGCCAAAGCATGCTACGAGAAATGCCACGATTGTTTTGAAAGTACGAGGTGCTTGTTGCCAGCATTGTAAATTGATACGTGCCGTTCCGAGTACGTATCTCAACAGTGCCGTGCTATTCAGCCCTAGATGAGGACTAGGGAGCTCGTGTATCATGAAAACTTGCGCGAGAAATACCTATAAAAGTACTTAAAAATTAGGGAGAAAATGACCTATCTTTATAAACATTCCCTCAAAAATTGTCATGAATGTTTATTTATTTAATGCATTTTAGAATTTTAAATAACATGTATTTATATTACATTATATTTAATTTTAAGTTTTTATTGTAGGAGGAAATATAATTCTTAGCTCCAATCTTCCGTCAGTTTTGAAAGGTCCAGGAATTTACCGAAGACCCGTGTAATTTTGAGAGTTCGAAAGTTGAAGACCATTGTAGAGAATTTTGTCATGAACTGATGATACAGTGAAAAAAAGTGTTATAGTTTGTCATTATAAATTAATGAAACATTCTCTAACTAAAAACACGCAAAGGAAAAAAAGGCGTAAAATGACAAAAATGAGGCAAATGTCCAGAAAAATGATATCAAAATTTAAAAAATGCCAAAATTCACCCAATAATACATTTCTATCACCTATATGTTGTGATAAACATTCATCTACAGGTTAGCTATGACTAGAATGCACCAATGAAAAGATTACATGTCATCAGAATCCGAACCTGGCCAATAAAGATGCTTTGATGTTTAAAGGAAATGTATAATTTCTTAGTTTGTTGGATTAACTTAAATGAAATTTGAAACTACTTTCTTCATTGAGCGTTGCAAAAAGAATCGAAATTGCTCTGAGGAATTACAGCGTTTCATCGTGTGGTATCCGCACATTTCTCACAGCGCTCCTGCGGCCAAAAGGCGAAACGATTTAAAATGAAGCATCGTCACACTGGCCAAGGAGTTCTTTCCTTGAACTGCCATCTAGATGCATCGTCTTTCAAAAAGATCAAAGCGTAAATGTGAGTTTTTCCTCGTCCAGTCATTGTCATGCGAATCACATGCGACACGAGCGAAGATGTGCAGAGAAGCGAGTGCTTTGATGCATTACGGAAGCTCTCCTGACGGGGCAAACCGAATCGATAGGGAAATATATAATAATCAAATTATAATAATTACTTTTGCATTTCATTTCTTTAGCGTTTCATGATAACAGTAGGAGTCGGCTGCATGAGTCGGTAGGAGGAACAGGCTGTCGCAAAGCTTTTAGATATTCCAAAGGTGTTATTACTTTTAAAACTTTTTTGTTTATTTTTTCAAACGTAATCATTCAAGTTCGACAACACTGATTCACAATAATGCATTTGTTTTAGTAGGTTTTGTTAATGTGTTTTTCAAATCTTTGCAGAGATATAAAAATAAAAATTCAATAAAATGAACTTCTTAGGAACGCCAATGCACTAGATTAAAAATGTTGGCAGTCTTTTTCCTCTCTTCCTTTTTGCCATTAGCATCCACGTTTCACGAGAGTTCCTACTCCAGCTAATTTAGACTTCTGGTTTGCTGTATGATTTTATGAATTGAAAACATTCTGAATGTAAAAAAAAAACAACAAAAAAAAAAAACGTTTTAATCAGTGAGCCTTCCGCAGGAGATTGAGGATGTGTGGTGGTTGCAGTCCGAGATTCGTCCGTCCCCGTTCGCAACCGCGGCTGCCAGCTGCATGCGCCAATGTGTCTGCTGTGGGTCGCTCCCCTCGGGGCTCGCGTGCCGCGCGGCTGCGGCCCGGTCGCGGGCGCGCCCTGTGTGTGCGAGCGCCCGATCTGACCGACCGCGTGCGGATCGTTGTGAAAGCCGCCTCCGGCCCCAGGCACCCCGCCTCCGCCGCCGCGCGATATCGGGGTCACCGTGAAGACCGCAGTAGGATCCCATGCACACCTGCGGGCGCCCCGACCGCCGACCGCCCACACCCGCCTGCATCCACGCCCACGCCGCCCGCCACAGTTCAGCGACAATTGCACAACACAGGAGGCACGCCCGTACCGCTGATACGAATGGGAACGGGGCGGGGGCCGGGGCGGGCGGTTGCGGGCGGGTGGGGCGGTAAGGAACGAGCGGGCGGAGCGGGCAGAGCGGGGCAGAGCGGGGCGGGACGGGGCGGTATGGTAGAGAGCGGGGGCGGGGGAGGAGATTGGGTGGTGCGGGGTGGGGGCGAGAGGGGACGAGCGAGACCGGGCAAGGGGGGCAGGGCGGGGGAGAGGGGACGAAGGCGACGACAGGCAAGAGGGGCGGGAGGGGCGGGGCGATTCGAGGCAGGACGGGCCGGTCGCGGGGAAGCAACTGAACGGGTTTGGTGTGAGTGGGACGGTGAGCTGAGTTTATACAGGGCGTGCGCTGAGCGAGGGGAGGGAGCTGGCGGGAGAAGAGGGGCAGAGGAGGGTGGGGAGGAGAACGTAGTCGGGGTGACCCCCGAGCGCGAACGCGGGGCAGGGGCGGAGGCGGAGGCGAGGGCCGCGAGGCAGAGCGGTGTGGTGCGGAGCGGAGCGGTGCGGGGTTCGAGGACGGGCGGGGGCACGCGTTCAGCGAGTACATTGCGAACTCGCAAAAGCGGCGTGTTCGCTGTGATCTATATGGCCGTGTTTTGCAACTGGGGACGACAGAGCTCGTGAATTATGCTGCGGGTTTCCTGGTGGGGCTGGCTGGCTGGCTGGCTGGCTTCGCCGGGTTTCGAGTACTTGGCAAGCTGTTCTGAGGTATTACGGCATCCCGATGGCATTGAGAGGGGGCGTTCGCGATATTCACAATATGACTTTGCAATTGCACTTGTTAATCTTGAGCTCTGTCGCAAAATGCCATTATCAATGTGGTATATAAACTACAGGTATGGCAATAAATGCAATTTTATTGTCATTACCTAGAGGCCGTTATCATTATGTTTCATGAAATGATTAGAATTACCTGTTATCAAGGATAAAGTAATTATTTCAATTACGGTGCAGATAGAATTTCTTACTAATGCGAGGCTGTAATCAGTAAGATCATGAACTGATTTTGTATAAATATAATTTTCGGCTTTATTTTGATCAGTAAAAATAAATTACGCAACCCTCGCATTAATTACATTTTTAGAATGCCGAAATTATAGAGTTAAAACTGTTCTTTTTGTAGTCGCATAAGTGTATAATGCTTAAAACACCTTCTGAAATGTTTGTACGAATAATACCTAAGTATTATAAGAAGAGAAGATTCTCAGAAGATTATTTTAGAAAATTTTCGCAGAATTGTTACTAAATGTAACATTTTGAGTTAATTCTAGGGATTTATTCAAGTTAAATGCTTTCTGATTACTATTGTTTAGAGCCACTTCATAAACATTAATTTGTAAAATCTACAAATTGACAAGTCGTTGGCAACCTGTACGACTTACAATGAAGAAGAGAAGAAACCATCATACTTATTCAAGAGTAAAATTATCTTGGGAAATGACGCTCACGGAAGTCACGAGAAAACACTTCGAGCGTCAATCAACAGTAGGAGAACCAGTTGTCTCAAAGTTCCGACTTCACCCGCCTCATTAAGGAATCAATCTGATAGCGCAGCAATGGGTAATACACCTGTCTTGTTGGATGGGCAAGTTGATGGACGGCTGACACGTGTCACTTTGGCTTATTACTGAAGAAATTCGAATCTTCAGGTTTTGAAGTATTTGGCCTTGAGACATTCTTTGCAATGCTTGACCCGTATTCAGCTCATTATAATTACATTTTTTTAGGACTTAACCTACTTTCCTTACCGCTCCATTTACGGTTAGAGCGAATCATTCATATTTGTTACGCTTCTCTAAATTTACTCGTGAACTTTTTTAGAATAATATTCCAAAGTATTCGAAGTTTACTTCAGTTCTGTCATTCTTTTAATTATTCAATTATTATAACTTATTTATTTAATGATTTTCAATAATTGTTTCATTTATTGATTGCGCGAAATATTACGGCAGTGTGCGAATTATAAGACTTAACAGTAAGTAAATCTTCACAATAAACATTCTGCAATACATTGAAAAAGAGGAAAAGAAAACAGGGGTAAAATAAGAATGATAAATTGACGTTTGTTGTAAAATATGTTTGTAAATTTATATTAATATTGAATATAAAAAATGTCAAGTTTTTAATAAATTGTTGGTGTTGAAGTGCATATTTTCCTCAGATTTAATTATTAGGAATAATTAGGAATAATAGTTTACCACGCATCACTGAAATGCGCGTTACGCACTACTGAAATGCGCATCACTGAAATGCGCGTTACGCTCTACTGAAATGCGCATCACTGAAATGCGCGTTAGCAAACTACTGATTATATAGTCGGTATTTTCCTTTCTTCTGCTTTCTGATCTTTTCGAAAGTTTTCAGGAGGAGTAGCATATATAATTAGTTTCACCTTGGTTGAAAAAATTGAACTTAACGAGCTCTCATAATTTTGTTCTTTTTTGTAATTCTGATCGATACTTCGGCGGTTTAAACATTCAAAATAATTGCAATATATCTCATGTTAATTTTGTAATTGCTAACGCAAAAGTCGATTCTAACTCAAAAAAGCGAATGGATGTGTTACGTGCGGAGTTTCACTATCAGATGCTTATGGCTGTATCTCACTAGACGAAGTAACTAGAAATACAAGATGAATTGGATGATGGTCCCCGAGGAACACCTCAGTTTTGTACGAGGGGTCAAAAATAATTTCGGAAGTGATGAGGAGAACACGGCGACGGTTGCGTAAGCGATGGTACGGGGGAGGGGGATGGCTGCGGTACAGTGGCGGTGGATGTGGTGACGGCGATTGAAATGGAGGTGGTGGGCTGTGGGCGGCGGTGGCAACGACTCTGCTAATGGGCTTGGAATAAGGTCTGGTCGTACGCGGTTCATTCAGGCGAGCGAGCCAGTCGCGGCGTTGCACAGACGAGCTCTCGGCGCCGCCGCCGCTGCCGCCGCTTGAGATGGTTTTTGTGCGTCTGCCGACTGCACTGCTCGCTCCTTCGAGGGTACATGGTCGATCATCAGGCAGGTCGATCATCGCAAGACTGTGAAAATTCAGGAAAAGCTTCGCTGCCTGTTTGCATGATAACCAGATCTAGTTATTTTAGTACTGCCACAAGTCATATTATTTTTTCCTAGTGTCAAAAATGTAAATCACTAAAATTTCAACGACGTGAATAGTGTTGAAAATGTTAAGAGATCGGATTCTGATGACACATTTTCATTGGTGTATTCTAAATGTAGTTAACTTGTAAATGTTGGTTTATAACGAGAAATAGGTGATAGAAATGTGAGCTTATTGGGTATTTTCTGTGACTTTTGGCCATTTTTGAATATTTGTGCTTTTTTTGGACCTTTGCGTAGTTTTTGCTATTTTAACACCTTTTTTTCTTTTGTGGTTTTTGTTAGTGAATGTTTCATGAATTAATATTGACACACTAAAAAAATATATTAAATCATGAGATCATGACGAAATTGCCTACTGCAATGGACTTTTTGTATTTCGAACTCACAAAATAACACGGATCTCTAGAAACTTCCTCTACCTTTCAAAACTGGCGGTTGAAGATGGGAGCTAAAAATTACATTTCCTTCTAATATAAATACCTTATACCAAATATAATTTAATTTAAATAAATTTTATATAATATTGTAAAATCATTGATTAAATAACCATTTTCATAAAATGTTTGAGTATTTTATTAAATAGGTCATTTTATAGGTCATTTTACTTTAATTTTAAAGCATTTAATAGATACTTTTCAAAGAATTTTTAAATCACCAGAATTCGAGCTCTGGTAACGACATTGGGTGAGGCACTGGGGGGTGGTCTTCCAGATAGAATAGTCGTGGTGGTTGAGAGTGTGAAGGACCAGTGCTTCCAGAAGTGTTTGCTGCGTCCTGCGTTTCTTGTCGAGTCTCGTAGTTTCTCACTTGCGTTCCCCCCGTATTAGTCTGCGCATGTGGGATTAATACCCTCGGTCCGAATAAGGCGAGCTTTAACGCCATGGCGGCCGAAGTATTTTTTTTTCTACTCCAAGACAAAAAGAATTTTTAACAGTTCAATTGAGTAATATGTCAGGATAGGAGTGAGGTAAGAATGATTTACTTCTTGCTTTTCATTTAATTTCGTAAGATTGCATACTATATACGTAGTTGTAATGTGTTCTGATCATATATCTTTGTTCAGTAATTTTGCTGGGGGTTTTACCTACGTTTACTGAGAGGTAAATATACAAAATGTAATCTTTTAAGAAGGATTGTTTATGAAATATTACATTGCTTTTTATGAAAAGATTATTGTAAAAAAATTTATTATGCAGCTTTTTTATTCATATAAAATAATTTTAATGTAATTATTTGTCACAAAATTATCCTGCACTTCAGTTTATTCAAAATTCATATTATTGAAAATACTTAGTATTATCTTCACTTTAATATGAGATGACTGATGTCGTTTTTAAATTAATAAAACCACATTAAATAGAATGAATGAGGATCGCGGTGCATATTGGATGAATTTCTAGGAATAGCATAGTTTGCAGCATTAAAGTATATCTTTTCAAGTTAATATTTCGAAATTGTTTCTAGATTAAATGGTCTCTGTTATGTCTGGATGTTAGCTATAAATTGTGTTGTAAATAAATATCAGACTAAATCTAAAGACGAAAACCAATGCACTCACAAAATTGTGATTAGATTATTGAGGAATATTTCCCTCTTCACACTCAAGAATTGCATAAAAATGGTATCATCTAGTAGGAAATACGGTAGTCGAAATGATGCGTTCATTTAATGAGCATGGCGACACAACAATCGCCTACAGGATAGTTTCTGAATAATTACCGCACATTTTCGCACATTTCTTCCGCGTGGTAAGCACCAAAAACCTTCTACCAGAACTAAGATAATAGGACGAACAGATTGACCACTCACAAATTTCGAAAAAAAAGGAGAAATGCGAAAAACGGTAAACATTCATAAGCTTTAAGCAAAACAACTAAAGAAAAAAGACAAGCATAATGAACATATGAACTAAATAAAATTTGAAGTAGAATGAAGAAAATGGAAAAGGAAAATGAAAAGTGCAAGGAACATACGAGAGACATTTGGCACAACACCTGGCAAAGCATAAAAATAAAAGATTAAGTGACGAGGGAAGATACAAGGGGTATGAATTGCTATATGCTACAACGAAAGAAAATGAATTACGGACTGACGTGTAAAAGAGGTAAGAGGGATAGAAGCAATGAGCAATCCAGAAGGAAAAATGAAAGCGGAAAGAATATGATGAAGGAATATAATAAGCCAAAGAGCACATGTTACCACCGAGAGGAGAAGAATGGCAAACTGACATCCGGGAAGTGGACGCGATGTTAAACAATAGGACATGCCGGCCGGGCAGAAGGCGAAAGCGGGAAGGGGGAACGCATGCCAAGAAACGATAAGCTGCCGTGTCGGAGACCTGTTTGTGCGCGGGGGCGAGGAAGAACGGCGCTGCGATCCGCGACGCCCACCCGTCCGCGGCTGTGAAG
>BOPP01000148.1:1361349-1378636 GCA_017312745.1 Gryllus bimaculatus | reverse complement strand
GAGAATCGCTGTGTCGAAAGGATATGGCGAGGGAAACGCTGGGGTTTTTGATCCGGGAGATACGTCTGTCCTTCTACGACTGCGGAGACGGGAGAGGAAGCCTGGAGTGATGAGGGTGGGAAGGTAACAATCCTGAAGAGGCTCTCTTCACTCTGGGGGCAGGGAATTGCCGTGTAAGAGGCAGGGAGGCGAGGAGGAGAAGCGACGCGAAAATGGTGGCCGAACGTTCTGGAAAGAGGCAATCGCGTTATTCGAAGACGACGTTTTCGGAAGTGTTTTGCCTCGAGGGAGAGACTGCTGCTTTCTCCAAGATCGAGGGGTCAAACCGATTCTGAAGTAGTTCTCGTCTAAAAAAACTGGTTACGCACTTGGAAAGCTGTCATAATTTATAACTAAATTCGTCCGAGGAAAAGAATTTCAGAACGTCAGACGGAACTACCTTACTTGTTTCCATAAATGTCTTCCAAATGTTCATTTTGATGCGTAAATTTTCTTAGATGTTTTAGAGATCTTCTTAGTACATACTTGTAGAAAATAATAAAAATCTTAATCGACATTAACTTGTGTTTGATCTTTTATAAAATATGGTAATATTTTCAGTGGCTTTTATTTTTAAATATTAGTATGTAAGTCTTCAAAATGTTAATTGATATTAAAATTGTTTAAAAAGTTAAGTGACATAATAAATTGAGAATAAATTATTTTTTGAAAGAACATTTATAAATAAATAGAAAGACAATATGGGCAGCTCCAAGGCCTTCTTAGAGTAGAGGTTTAAAAGAAATTCTGATGACATATACGTTCTTTTTATGATATTACAAATAATAAGGAATTCAGAGGTAATGTTATGATGAATAACTGAATATTGATAACTAGGGGTAACCCATCAAAAATGGCGGGACGAATTTGAACTCCCATCTTTATAATTAATTGCAATGAATAGTAGAACACAATTTAATTCGTTTTCTGTAATAATAAATTCAAGTTGTTTTCTTTTTCGTTTCAAAATTTCATTTGTTATCTGTAATAGGTTTTCAAACTGAGAGAACATATTGTCGTGCACTCTTTTTGCACTACTTTTGTACTGCTGTGAATAAGTGGAATATTTTGCAGTGTTTTGTACACATTGCTAACATTTATCGTTACACTTCACTCGTGTATTAGACCATGAATTCTGAAGGCAGTGGCAGTTAAAAAGAAATGTGTACATCAATACAAATTTTTGAAGTAACAAATTCAACAATCCTTCAATTATTACCAGATAAATCAAACAAAGGACTATGATCAATCATAGACAACATTTAATGAGTGGAGAAGAATAACAGGCTAAAAATTCATTTAGCGGGAACATATTTTCGACTTATGTTCACAACACCCTTTGTATACGAATCGTTATTGAAGCAGAATAAGTCAACACACTTTGTCAGAGAACAAATGTAAAATCATTGCATGAAGAAAATTTGCATATTCTTTTCTTCATGTCATCCCTATCATCAAAGTCACTCAATTCATTCTTACTTCGTAATCAGTAATCGTACTTCGTAAAAAGTAATACAAAAACTGCGGAATTTTTTCCTTATCTGCATCTCCTCATGTCTTCGGTAATGAAATAACTTATCCATTACTTCCAAGTGAAAAATATTATCTAATTAGAAAACCTATCCCCCAATATGTATGATTGTAAGTTGGATAAAATTAACAAATATTTAATTCATCTCATATAACGAAACAACATAACTTCGATTTCGCAAAAAGATGTACTGTCAGAAGTACGCAACAATCAAAATGCCTAGTTCTGAATTCTAAAACAAAGTAAATTATGTAATGTTAGGAAATAAAATTGACATCACATAATCCAAGTTAGGTGTGGGAATTTGTACTTCTCATAAATTTGTTTTCAATACTCAAAATTACATATTCAACTTCACCGTCGTGCGAAATTGTATGTACCATTGCATGTGCGTGGATAGTTCTTACACGTCTTTCATTGTCTGCTAATCGCTGTAAGCTGTAAATCGAGTTCTTGGATCAAGAACTCTACCTAAGAACTGCAGGAAAAATAGGTGTAATATGTAGTCCCCTTTCATCTATAAGTGAAATGCTGAATTCAGACGCTAAATCATAATCATTAAATTAGTTTAGTCCCGGAAATATGAGCCTCAGGCAGCAAAATCAATAATGAAACTAATGTTGGATATTTCAAAGAAGAGAAAGTATAGTCATATACTCGCGCATAATGGCTATTATTCACTTCAAGAAATTACGAGACGAGCGCTGCAGGAGCCACCTAGGAGCTCGTGTCATAAACATCAACTTGTGAAAAATAGCCATCATTATGCGCTCGTTGAAGAATATACCATAACATATTTAATTCTCTCTGGGGGTTAACTAGCTGTCCTCTCTTCTTTGGGTTAACTATTCCTGTTCATTCCTCTCTCTATGCTCGTAGAAGGGTTGGGGGCACACGTCATGGCAATTGGATTTTTTAAGAAAATATTATCGGATCTCACAATTTTATTTGTTGTGAGGAAAAAATACCACTGTGTGATGTGATCACATTAACAAATATCTCTGTGAGTGTGTCTATTTTACTGACTGTGTCTCGTTTATATGTTCTACTCTCTAAATTTGGTTCTCTTTAATCGTCTCAAGTGGTTCTGGTTATTCAAATGTTGAATGGTTTGAATGGAAGATGTAACTTCATTGAGTAATTGTTCTGGTTTTTGGGATCATGATGATTTCAGCTTTCTTCCATATACTAGGAACATGTTTTAGTCTAAAGACGTGATTGATAAAAAACATTAGCATTACTATCCCCTTCTTTGGTAACAATTTAAGAATTTCACCCAGAATAAGATGAAATACATGAGTTGTTGAGGCGGCAAAATATTCGAAGAAAAAGTTGGGAGAGCAATTAGTAGAAGCTGCAACGAAACATCGCCTCTTCTATCAATAGTTTTTTGTCAGACAAGAGTGTTCTGTAAAAGAGACGATACACAATTTACAAAGATTGTTACCTGGAGAAATAATTAACGAGTATTGAAGAAATTTCCACAGTTACCTCTGTCTAAACGAAATTAAACCTTTCTTTACGAATTTCGTCGTTTTTACTTCATGTTACAACTGCATCCAGTGCCTGGCACACACTGAATCGAACCTTGAAGTCATTCAAAACGTTTTTACTAAGCTTTCTGCAATTCGCCTCTGATGACAATGCGAGCTCGTAGCGTCTAAAATGGAAATCGCTGGATTCTCAGAATTTTGACAATGCTACACATGGTTCGATCGAGGAGCTGCCCAAGAGCTGATGCCATCTTTCGGTGACGCTCCGAAGTAACAGGAAGCAGCTGACAATCTACGTCAAGGATCTCTGCACGAAAGAAATGAACATTTGGTCTACAGAGAAGAAATTCGTGCGGCTTTTTTGAGAAAAATTAATCTCCGAAGCGCCAAGTTTCAAATGTATAATCCTTTCCCCTGAAACGCCTTCAAAAAACATCAAAAATGCTTTATTAAAAAACAAGGCGCCAAATTTGAAACAATTTACCAGTCAATGTGCCAACAGGAATCTTTTTGGCATTAATGTTCGTTTTTATCTCATTAACTAATTATTTTTAGTAACAAATTATACTTCTTCAAATTCACTATTTGTATTTTCTTCAGTGTCCACATCAGAATGTACTCGTATATCATTCGGCTGAAAGATATCTGAAAGGTATTTTGAATGGTGACTGCCTTCTGTTTACTGTTTTGTGTTCAGGAACCATTTATTTTTCGAATTTGTGGAATTTGGGTGACAATCATTTTAAGTCTTTTGGTTATTTTCCGTAGTGAATAGTCAGATGTTTTACCTGAAGTTAAATTAGAATGAAAGTAGAATGAAAAGTGCATCGACTCTCTCTCATTGCTTCCCTCAGTTCACTGCCTTTGATGGTCAGCCTAGATTCCCAGTTCAGGTGTTTGGCTTCATAGTCTCCCCCAACTACAAATCTATCCCCTATGTGTTCTAGGAATTGTTTGTATTCCATTCTCTTAATACTGTTCCTTGAAGGGCACTAAAATGCACCAATATTCAGATATTGATTCACACATTTTATTGTTACTACAGGTAGTTGGAATGCAGATAATTTTAGATGAGACTTCTCAGAACGATCAATTGTGTTTTTTATCAAAATAGCACTGCCACCTCTTTCTTTGTTATCTGGATGTACTGTCTGATATACACTATATCCGTTTAGTTTAAAATACGTTTCAATGTTTCAAAGATCATGCATTTCAAAGATCATACAAATATCAATATTTTGTGATTCGATAAAAACTTGTATTTCTTGTTTTCTGTTTCGTAAACCGTTTGCGTTCCATGTAGCAATTCTTATGTCCCTCTGTTTAATATTTTAACACCGTGTGATACCGAGCCAAGGTTATTGTCTTCCAGCTTATCAAGCCTTTGTTATATTTTATCCATCATGTACATTATATTTTGAAACATGTCCATCATGGTAATGTGTTCAGGTTGCGTTAGGTGAGTACACGTACAACGATCTATTTGATAATGGTTCATCATATTTTTTGGCAGTTCGTGTACAAGTTTTCAAAGATTGTTTTACAAGTGAAGACATTTTATTGCATGTTACCCTTTGTTTGAAACGTTTTGTTGTTAATTAGATTATTTCTTCTTTTCTGTAGTTCTTTAGCAACTATGCATCCTCTATAGTTCACGGGGTATGCTTCATTGCAATTTACACACAGAGGAGGATAGCTTTTATTCTTTTTGCAATCGATGGTTTTAAGATTCCCCGCGCACTTTACGTAGGCAGGTTGGCTTTGGCAGAATTTCTGGGTGCGTTCAAACCTCTGACACGTCTCGCATTGTGCTATGAGGTTGCTTTTCCTTCAAGCTTCAATTGTAACCTTCAGGTGACACAGGTGGAATCTATTTTAAAAATTCTTTTGGTATCTTCGGAATTTTCAAATATTAACATGAACAAGGATAAAGGAACAATGTTAACCCTCACCGTTCACCTTAGTTTTTTAATAATATTTACTACACTCACGATCTTAAAGTTGTTAAGATTTTGATTTTATTTGTCTCTGTGCATGTAGGTTGCAGGCCCTTTACTATTACTCTTACTGGTCGGTTTTGTTTGTTTGCATAGGGAATTTAATTCCATTTCCTTTTTATTTAAAATTTCAATCACTTCCCTATATTCTGATTCCACGTTGAACTTAATTTGCAGATTGTTGAACATAACTTTAGGTTTAAGATTTTTAGTCTTCATAATCTGAAGGATTTTACTGTAATCTTCCACACCGCACAGTATTATTGGTGGTAGTTTTGTCTTTTTTGGCTCGGGATTCTGCACAACCCAAGTGGTTTTCTTCCAAGGGTAAGTTTTTTTTCCGGTAAACTTGAAGCTTTTCTTCTCTTATATTTTGATAAAAGCCAGTCTGTCTCTCAGACTACTAATTTTTCTTCTTGATCGGAGTTCTCTGGACAGTATCTTTCTCTAGATGATCCTGCTCTGGTACTTTCATATAATTCTTTATCTTTATTTTGTATATGTTGAGTTTCTTTCATTGTTAAAAAGTTTACTTTTGTCTGAAGATCAGTTATAATAGTTATGAGTTCTTTATTTTCAGCAATACATTGCTGCCATACATTACATAATAACTTTTATGTGTTTGTTTGTAATTAATCTTCTTATATACACACGTTCTTCTGATATTCGTGGCATTTCCCTTTCTCCCTTTTTTCTGTGTTGGTCTTTTGCTTGCGTTTCAGTTTCCATGAGTTGTTCCACGAGTAATTAGGGATATATTCGGATTCCTCCAGCAGAACCCCGCTTGCTAGAGTCAGGCAGAATGTTAATCAGAGTTTGCCATTTTCTGAAAGACACACGTTGGCAACATCTTACCCTCCAATCACATGGTTTGGATACAGTAACTCGGCACGGTTGCTCACAGGATGTGGCTCTTCACCACACACGGACGATCTTTGGCAGGGAGAGCATCTGTTTTACTTCACTTGCCCCTGAGTTTGGTAAGGACCAATGTCCAATAGAGCTAATCCCTAATTGTGAAAGGTACTACCTCTCCCTAAACCCTTAGCCCCGCAATTGAAATTGCAATAATTTTAAATGTTGAAATTCCCGGTATCGTCGTAAATTATTTGAGCCACTGCCGTAATTTGAAATCTTCAGATAATTGAGTAGCAAGTATCATGACTGCACCATAACTCTTGTTACCGGTAGCCTTCACGAACTCGTAGATGAAGTGATTAGTGGGTCTCATTCCAAATGATACACGTTTATTCACTTGAAATACGAGGGGTCGCAGCCTAGTAACCCGTACCTTCTCGATATAGCCACAGAGGCGTTTCGCCATCCTGCTCAAGAGCTCTGGTTACTTCATTGGGCTCGGGACCTCCGCAAGTTTTCCCCGCCCTCCGCCTCGGCTTCTCATCGTTTCCTGCGCGCGCACAATGCAAGGAAGGACGTGCGTTACGAAAACGCAAATGACCCGAAATGAAGCGAGGGCGGGCGAGCGAGCGAGCGGCCGGGCGGTGCGCCGCGCCGGAGCGGATATGAGCCAACCGCGGTAGCTGCGCTCGACAGCGGCGGAGGAGATAGCCGGGGAGGGGGACGAGGCGGGGGCGCCGTGCCCCACTTCTTTCGCGCGGGTGACTCGCAGAGCAATTAACTCACCGCTGCGGCGGCTGCTGCTGCTCCCTATGGCCCGTCCGCCCCCCGCCCCCTCCCCCACCTCCTTCTGTCCGCCGCAGGGCCCCCGGCGTCGCGCGCGGGCAGTGCGCGGTTTGGGCGCTGGGGGCGGTCATAAATCGCACAGGGGCCCCAAGATTCCGCTGGAGAAGTTAGTATGCGAAGCAAAAGTTCCTGACTGTGTGCAAGTTCTCGTTGGGGGCATTTCATATATCGGAGAGTTTGTTATTATTGAATACATATTAACTTATGGTATGTTAGCTGACAGTATTGTATTTGTCAGATGCATGGCTGTCGAGGAATGTAAGCGGATGAAGTAATGAAATAATGTGTTCATTGGGAAAATTTCAAAATATAGCAGAGAAAGAAAACACTATTTTTGCGCGCTGTTTCAGCTTTTAATCACTGACGAAATAGAAGGAGACTGCTATGTACTCGTGGATGTATGAAATCTTACTGAAAATACGATATGCTTTTTAAGGAATATTTTATATAAAAGCTAATACATAGTCAATTTTTGACACAATGTTGCACTAAAGGCTGAGTTATAGAATTCCATTGATTTCATACTTTCATTGAAATTAATACGTTTCATTTGGGGCAGAGAGTTCTTATTTCATGCAAAGAGTTCTTTTAAAAATATCAACCTATTTTGCTATCATTCAATATTACGGGTCAGCTTTCACTTTCAAGATGTACTGAATATTTAGAAGATCTTTTTGTAACATATTTGGCGAGGAGTAAAACGATCGTATTGGCGGCCACTTGTGTACTTCGCTGGAAACATCCGTGAGAGCATAATGATACAGTACCTTGAGGCCTTTGCATAGGCACTTTCATCGCCACCTACGTGAATGAGCGGTAATTTTGGCCGCTTCGCGGGGCGGCGTAGAGCACTGTACGGCGGCTGCAGCGGCGACGACCCGGGCCAGGCTTCCACAACCGGAGCAACCTACCGCCGCGCGAGCACCCGGTAACCACGGGTTAGTTACAGGGGCGCCCCGCTTCCAACCGCCCCGCCGCTCGCCCGCCCGCCGCAGTCGTAACAGGGCGTGGCGCCAGCGCGCTGCCACCGCGGCGGCGGGGAGAGAGTGATTCACTGTGCCAACCCGCACCCTGCACCCGCCTCCCGCCTTCCCGCCCCCGCCGCCGCCGCCGCCGCCTCCGCCGCCCTCGCCGACCGTGCTCACCCCGGGGCGCTCGGAACTTGTTATTGCGATGCGTTCGCCTCCGCGGATACGGCACAAGAGCACATTCCTCCGCAGCTATTGGAGGCTTGCAGCTTGGGGAAGAGGCTTTGTTTCATCTCTCCATAGTTGCACTTGTATGCTTCTATCTGCACCAATTTCTTCGATCGTAACTGTAATCGGAGAATAAATTTGAAACTTTGCAAAGAAGAGATATTGAATAAGAAACTTAGCAAAGAAGGCTGAATTTGTTATCTCACCAAATTACGGAATTCGAATTCTATGACTTCTGAGTCTCGAATGTGTCAATTATGTAGTACTTACGTACTATTCTAGATCTACAACTTCATTCTATACTGTTTACAGTTTCTACTTATGTATTAACTTCATTCTATTTTATTCTACGTATATATCACGAACAATCTCGTTCTTTCGTTATTATTTATTTCCTGCTTTCAATGTAGAGGTTTTTACGTAAATCCACTTTGTTTTATTTCGAGGTCAGTCTTTACTACTTTCGCATTAAACGTTCCCTTGTCTCAATCCAGGTATTTACGGAAAGAATGTAACTTTTTTATTTTATAAAATCTGAGCTTGCAGAATGAAGCTGTTTATTTCGAGACTAGTACAAATCTTTCTCTGTTAATTATAATGGAACTAATTAATGGAACGAATTTGTGGAATGAAATTCAATTTGAACAGTTAATGTTGAGTTGTAACTCGTGTATATTTTAAACGTTAATTTCAGAAAGTTTTTGTGTCTTTTTTTAAAAACATTTTTGCTCAAAACAACTATTAGTTTTACAGTTTAAATTACAATGGTACGCTAAAAGTAATAGTGGTTTTACTACTATTTTGTGCACAATATGTTCAATGTCGGATATCATTCCTGAACACGCAAAGAAGAGTTACAAAATGGTAATACCGGATTTTCACTTTCAAATTAAAGCTTATGGTGGTGATGGTGGAAATTGGATGGTGAAAATTTGGAAATAGTTCAACAGTAACATATTTTCTTTAAAGATGATTGTGCAGACCAAAAAATAATTGTTTTTCCTGAACTTTTCCTGAATTCTTTTTTGATAGGGTTATTTTGTCATGACTGGATTGCGTATCTCCCATTAAAAATATATCCCAATGATTTTTCTATTCAACATCATCGTTATAAACATGCATCATGTAATCGCATGAACTTAAGTAGTGGTGTCATACCAGGGATAAATACTAATACTCAACAGTTCAGAAAAAAGTTACAAACTTCTCTGTTTTTAAGTCTTCAATTTTCAATTTAGAAGTTTGCAATGAATCTTCGAGAGCAAAAGTATTCTATAACTTCGATATCTTATCCAAAATTCTTAGATTTAATTGTGCAATTCTTTATTTTATTTTATAGAAAAAAATTGTCTAATTGTTTCATTTTAGATTACCTGAGGTTGGAACTAATTGAGTTTCAAAACATTATACCCGAGTTATTAATTCAATGTGAAAAAATAGAACATTTGTAAGAAAATAGATTTGACTTGATTGTGAATTATGTTTGAATATTCCTCAAGCATTAGAACTTCCGTTTCGTTCCCTTTGCCATCATCCATTCATCTATCTTGTGTTTGGTCTTCTAATATTTATAATCTCCCTCAGCTTATACTTCGAAATCTGCCTGAATATTCGAGTGTTCTCCATTCTCTCCACGTGATCTTTCCAACCTTTTCTGTGTTCGTGAATTTTTCCTTTTAGATTGTAAATTTCTAGGTAGCTTCGAATTTCTTCATTTCATATACTATCTTTCCTTGTGAGGCCGATGCCACCCCATAAAAACCACGTTTCGGTGATCTGAACCCTACTTCTTATTTTTGAATCCAAATAACTCATTTATATATCCATATAGCTAATAAGGCACTGCCAGTGTTTTAGAAATTATTCAAAATCTATTTGAAATATATGAATAAAAATTGCTATCTTTTAAGGAACATCAGATTGGAATGCAACAATAACATACCGCGACGAGATTCGGTAGCAGAATTACTGTGAATTACGTCTCATTGTTGAGACGTGATGTAGCTGTATGAAAAGCAGTTATACTTGCATCATTGTAGCATCATATTTGTGTTGATATTTGCTTCAAAGTTTGCTTTTCAGTGTTGATATTTACTGAAAAGTTTTTATCCAAATATTATAGGATTTGTAATGAGTTTGACAAAAAATGATGACTTAGATGTGTTAATTCGGAGAGACATTGTGGTGTAAATAATATTACATTGCTATCACAAAAGACAAGAAAGTACGTGCTGTTTTAGTACCACAAGTTTCTGTATCAATTGATTCTTTGAACAACATGACACATGCTAGAAACTTAAATTCACTCCCATGTTCTTTGTTTTTGTTAGTAATAACTAATTTACTTTTAAGTGGATATATTCCTAAAAATGTCATTGAATTAATTTTTGGAACAGCTATATTACATTATTTTACGATCATCTTCAGTTCAGTTAAGCAATCTCTATCACGTCGACTGATTTTACATCAAGATTTGCTTTATTGTACTAGTTAGAAAAAGTGCTTCAAATGATGACGTATAAAGATTCTTAAAAACTCAAAAAGTTTTCTGTGAACATGAGCTTGAAATTCTGCCTTTTCGGAAACGCTCAAATCCTATTTTCTCGATAATGGCTGCACATGTGTTTCAATTTTTTGAACGAATATTGCTACATGGACTTCGCAACGTGGCATAAACGCCACATTAATGCATTCTGTTTTTTCAACAATTATACGAAAGTAATTTTTAAAATGAATTTTTCAGGAGATTTCTGAAAAAATGTCTCGATCACCGAAACGTTTTCTTTGAACAAGGGCTTCAAATTTTACATCTGTTGTAACACTTAAACGACATTTTCTCAGAAAAGACTCAAAATTTTCAACGGAAATTTCCGAAATAATGTTCTTTTCTATAACATTCTGAAAGTCATATTTCAACCATATACTATACCATATATGAAACCGAAAAATTGAGATGATGTGCTGCTGGGAAGAGGATGGGGCAAAACCGGAAAGCTCCAACCAAAGAAGTTAGAAAACTAACTAGTATGAGAGAGACTGTAGCACAGTAGTTGAAATTGAAAGTTGAAAGTTGAAATTGTACTTGAATTTTGCCAAAGTTTAAACTGTTTTTGGCATCTTCCTGCAACTACGATAATGAAGATAGACATTTTTTCTTTAATGAAATATGTTCATCAAAAGAATCTTCATGTAAGGTCATGTTCAATTAAAAAAAATTAGTCGTTTTTGCGTATTTTTGGTAAAATCTGCTTTAAAAATCAGTTGTTTAAAAAAGGTAAATGTATTCTTTAAAAAATTCTAAAAAAATGTAATTTAAAAAAATGTGAGTGCATAATTTTGCAAATATTTTAATGTCAAATTAGTAATATTCAATTCGAATATTTCGGCCTCCATTTACTAATCTCAGATGATTGTGAATTCGAGAAAGCCGCGTCGAGAATTCCATCTCATTGTTGGGAAATGTTATAGCTATACAAAATTTATTTTAATTGTTAAATTTGTGTTGATGAGTTAGTTTTCGTATTTCATTATGTATTGAGGTGTGAAAAATATATATTCATATTGAGGATTTTGAGGAAAAGCCTGACTTGTTATTGATTCAATTTCTTTTTGTTTTTGAATTTCTAAATTAAAAAAGATATATGGTTGGAATTAAAGGAGATGATCATATCTGTTTGAGTGATATTTTAAAAAAATTTAAAATTATATTTCTGGTTTTGAATAGAAATGGTTAAGACTTTGAATTTCTAGGTATGATTGTATTCTAATTCCATCTCAAATGTTAAATTAGGGTGAAAAGGATGTAAGAAATCAAAACTATTGGTTCAATTGTCTGATCGCAAATAATGTCATCGATCACTCTTCCATTTCCTCCCTTAACTTTCTACTGTCAGTGTCAGTGTCATGAAAGATGACTCTGACCTCAAACCTATATGTTTAATTCCTGATACGTGGGTATGTATTCTATTTACATAAATATTTCAGTGTCAATTTTTTCTGTGTTTATTCATATGCTAATTATATTCGTTCGTCCACTTTTAACTGTGTAGAACCTATGAAGATACGGTAAATTAGACCCGAAATACATGTGTGGGTGTATTCTTTATATTAAAATGTATATTGTAATGAACTTTGTTGTTGTTACCTCCTCAATCCTTAATTAAAAATCATGGATAACCAATATCTTTGCCGAAACCATGGAATTTTGCAAATTGATTTAGGAAAGTGTGCATAATGAAAAAACTTGACCCGTCTATGACTTTTTTCTGGCGAAGTTTGTTTTTATTTTATTGGCCACGATATTAGTCAAAATCACTACACAGTATTTCAGTAAAACACTTGCGTGTGCGGACGTGCAGAGGTGCAGATGTGCAGATTTGTGTTTTTTGCCATTACGTCACTGGCATGTATACCACTTCCCGTGCAGCAATAGAGGCGTATGGGGTGTCATTGGACGTGTCTCGGTCTCTTGATGGGAAACTGATAATTTGTTTTCGGATACCGATAGATGATTTAAAGACATTTCCAAAAAACGTGTTTTTTCGTGTTTTGGCGCTGCGATCTTAAAGTTTATGCCAGGAATTTAACCAACGCCTAAATCGATCTATGTAAGTGACTCGGATTAAATACCAGAACTCAAAAGGAATTTTTTGCTTAATACGCTATAATTTTCTTTCACGACGTTGAAACACTGATGGTGACATCTTTAAGTGAACAAACCAAATAAATCGCTCTGCAGATTGACTTCAATTTAGAGACGAATTATTATCGTATTTTTAAAAATAAACTTGCAAATATCTACGAACAGTGTTGCCTCGGAACTTAATGAATTTGAAGAATTTCACGTGAATATGGTGAAAACAGTGAGTAATGCTTGAGAATGACTGATTGTTAGGTTTGACTTCGCACTTTTACATTCTTACATAGGGGTGCAAATACCGTTTTCAAATGGATGTGACCCCCAACATATTCTTATTCAAATTAACTAACATCTTCACAATTCACAAAAACATAGTCAACTTTTCATGTTAGATTTGCATGAAACGTTAGATTCTTATACAAAACGATTAATAGAGCAATTGTAGAAGTATAAGTTAACACAAATTAGACTGAGTTTGTGAAGTTTTAATCTCTTCATGTTCGCCTTTGCACTTTTACGTTCTTACGTGAGTGTGCAAATAGCTAATTGGTGCATTGGAAGTTACTTTTTTTAATTTTTAAACACATTTTGAGTTTTTCACAATTTTTTTTAATAAACGTTTCGCCAACGAAATTTCCTTTTAATAAGGAAAAGGAAAGATAGAAAAGAGGATGTAATTTAACATGACTTCTCCCACGGGTACACTAGTTATTCCAGAGGTGATTAAATTAATTAATAATATTCTTCGTGGACACTGTTAGCAATCATTCACAAAGTCAAACCAAAGGACATAGACAATTTCATTCCTTGAAAACAAATGCCTTCAATAACCTTGATGTGAGATTGGTAAAGCACATTATATTATTTTCAAAAGTCTTCACATCTTAAAAGCAACAATGTTGAAAAGGAAAAAAAGCGTTTAAAATGTAAGTGCTGCAGCAAGACCTAAATGTGTTGAGACCTAGTAGTAAACAAAAATGCTATTTAGTAAGACTGACTAAAATTAAATGGCATTAAATGTTGTTTTGCTGGTATGTAGACATTACATCCCTACTGTCGAGACGTATGATGGCGAGTTCTAAGTATTTTTTATCATCTGAATAGTTAATACAGAATTTTTTGTGTTTTGTGAAATTATTGGATTACAGGAAAATATTTTCTTTCTTTCTTTATTTTTATTTACGTAACCTCAAAAACATTTAATGCTGAGTGTGACGTTCTATGAGAAGTTCGATAGATGCAAGTCTTATTGAGCTCTGGGTTCCCTACCTAATTCGTATAGGTATTAAATTTAATTATAAAACGCAGGTAGGAAAGGGCGTTTAGAGCAAGAACTAATAAGTGAATATTCGCTTCAGTGAAATTAAAGCAAATGCAAAGGAAAATGATCTACAGATTTTGGCTATTAATTGTTATCGTACCCTGCAAGAATATATTGACTTAGTGCTACGAAAACATCGAGAGAGATTATTTGAAAAACTATTCCTCACTGAACTCCAGAAAACTTCCATAGATAGTGAAGTTACATTTATGTCCAGAATCAAAACAAAGGGCCATCTCAGCATTTGCTTAAAGTGCAGAGAGATTCGTGTAAGAGGAGACCACTTTGACAGCTACCTGTTGGACACTACTGGCAACATAACTGCAGGTTATGACCATGCACTCATTTTTCAGTGCGGCTTTTACAGTTAATTCAAATGACTTCACCACTATTTCTTACAATGTCATTCATTTGTTTCCCGACCTGTCCAACTAGTTCATTCTTAAGCCTGTTTTACACGATCATTTTTTCATCATTTTTCGCCGGTACAGAAAAGATACAGACCAGACCGGATGGAATTTGTACGAAAAAAGGTGCATGCTAATTTTGAGGTACAGATTTCAACTAGTTTGACTACCGCGCTCCTGGCGGCGCTTTAAGGGACTTTCTCTGTTTTGTTATGCGTTTGGAACGATATGTTCATTTTGTAGTTGCGTGAGAGCGTTCTGATGTGTTGAATTGTAATGTGAAGTGGTTATGGTAGTGAGGAATAAATTACATACTGCATTCTAATATATCCGTGCTCGTCCAAATATAACTAACTTAATTTGTTACCCACAGATGCGATATTCAAATGTTTGAACTTCAGCGCTATATGGCGGCGTCCGAGGAAGTTTTTTCTTTATGATTAGTACAAAGGCATCCGGGGGCGAGTACTACTTTTGGGCAGATATCGTAAAAGATTACAGAAATCAGATTATAAAAGCAGAGGAGACCATCCTTGGAAATCGATGTAGAAAGCAAAGAACTGATGTAGGCAGTTTCTCCTTTGTGAATCGCACTATAGTAGATTGGAATAAACTACCTGCAGAAGCACTAGAGGCTCTTCCTTCTAATGTAGCAAAATTTAAAATATACGTCATTCCATTTAGAGCATCTCGAATAATACTGACCGAGACTTTATCTTTATTATTATTATTTATTATTATTATTATTATTATTATTATTATATTATTATTATTAGTCATAATATTACGTCATGGCCTTATACAGTGAAGTGATGTGAAGTGTAGTGTAGTGGGGGAAGGGAGTGTAGGGTAGTGAAGCGGGAGTGCAGTGTAGTGTAGTGTTGTGTAGTGTAGTGAAGTGTTATGTAAAACTAGAAGTGAATTTAGAGTTACTAGAAATAAATTGAAACTATTATATCGACCCCTAATTCTAAAGTAAACCCCAATTGTAATTTTGAATGTTAGTTAATTCTAATTTTAATTGTATCATGTTTGCCACGAGCATTAGCTCAAAAGCGAACTTTATAAATCTATCTATCTATCTAAAGACAGAAATGACTGTGGTAAAACGCTGGAGTCACACCTCATCCAGTTTCGGTACCGTACATACGCATAGAACGAAATTTTTTTCATCCACTTACTGTACAGAAAAATGATGCAAAAATGACCGTGTAAAACATTCGTGTACAACATGTAAGTAATTCCTCTCTACCATGGAAACTGGACGATAACACAATAAAAAATGCCTTTTTTGGAGATAAGAATTGAAAAAAAAGACTTAACAGTATAATAACTCAGGAATATCAAAAATGGTTCCGGCGAGTGTCCCTTGTGCGCCGATGCAATCGTGCGGAGTATTTCGCCGCGCATCCGGAGCGAGGCTCCTGCGCGTCTGGCAACCGCCCGCTGCGGACACACGGCCGCTGTGCGGGCCGGCCTCACGGCGCCTGCGCAGAGGAGCGCGCCGGGGCCTTTGGGAACTCTCCATCAAAAAGCTCGGGGCAAAGCTCCGGGGTGATACTCGAGGAAGCGCTAGAGTCGCCAGGTACAGCTGCAGGTTGGGATCACCAACCTCCGCACATAAAAAGTGGCTAATTTGTGACAGCGGCTGCCAACAAATTGGTGGAAGAACGCCGTAAGCCATGCACTTTTCTGGAGACACACACTTTGCCACTGTTGTTGGTATTTTTCCTATTTATGTACGCCGACAGCCTGAGTTCTTCCTTTATTGTTTTTATAATCAATGAATACTTTATCATGAGTGTTTATTGGATGCAATGAAACATATTTGAGGAACAGATCTAATGTTTCTTCAACACCCCTCTGATGTTCAAGTAAATACTCTACGAGTATGAATTTTTGTTTTCTAAAGAGTAAAAATAAGAGAATATTTGTCTTCAACACGTTTTTGCCACATCCCATGTAGGTTGTCTCTGTGATATTCTGCAGCTACGCCAATGATAAACACAATACTAAATAGCAATTGACATTTAATACCAAAGTATTATTAATGAATTCAGTTTCGAAAATTGCATGCAACATAATTTAATTTATACATAAAATAAGTATCATCACATGCTTCCAATAAAAACCTATTAATTTCACCTCAACTCAGTATTTTTTTATTTTTTTCATCTCAAATTTGGCAGACGTTCGTTCCAAATTTTCTGTTATTTTAGCTTAATTACTCATATCAGTGCTTTCTGTTATATTTAGTGTGTTTTGTGATTTGAACGCTTTGACCGTAAAGTCGAAGATTTTACTGCTTCTAACCATCTGACACCCATTGTACTCGTATTAATTAGTATTACAACAGTACAGAAGAATTTAATAACAGTAACAAAACTGGAATCGATACTTTAAAATATATTTATTTACACCTACAATATAATTTTCATCTCTCCAATTCAAGAACGCCATTTATTATTTTTCATAAATTCCTTTTCACTTTTCTGGCAAATTATTTAAAATTGCCACATCAGCTTTTTGCTGAATTTCTTTTGGAATGTGAATAAGTGCATCGGCTATTCATGCACTGTATACGTTCAATTGTTTGAAATACTTGATGTAGGATGTAGCATTGACCACAATCGAAAGTATGTTAAGTACGAATTCAAGTTCATACTACAACTCTATTGCAAATTAAGTAAATTAGTTACAAAGGAAGAGATGAAGGTGGAAAAAATATGCAAGCATCTCTGCCGTAAAGTGACTGTTTTGAACTCCGTGGTAGAGAACCTTGCTTAAAACAGCAGCACTTCACGGCCTTAACACATACAGTTATATTTTATATACTTTAAAACACTTGTTATAATTACAGCACCATAATATACTACATGCATACTCATTTCGATAAAAAGAAAGTTCACTAACTTTATAAACCGTATAAAAGTTGACTCCGGCCAGTATTTAATAAAAAA
>BOPP01000148.1:1348155-1361324 GCA_017312745.1 Gryllus bimaculatus | reverse complement strand
ATCAGGTGTTCTCTCTCTCCCTCTCACCTCTTCTCTCTTTCAAACAGCTCTCCTCTCTCTCTCTCGTCTCTCTCTCTTCTCTCATATATATATATATATATATATATATATATAATGTGTGTGTGTGTGTATATATATATATACACCACACACACATATACATATACATACACATACCCATATACATCTGGGCTCTGGGGCTTCGGCAGAAAAAAATTCATTACCGGGTCTGACAACGAAAACGTGAATAATTCCAGTTACAAAGGTAAGAATAAATCCTCTAACACGTGGTGTAGCGAGATTCTTGTTTTGTGTCCCCTTGATTTTGGAGTATTTTTTTTCAAATATTAACAACAAATGTAACATTAAAAAAATTTCACACTACGTTAATATGCAAATTCCCAGCAATTTGTAAACACTACTGGTATTGTGAGTTAACGTGTTTTAAATGACTTTGGCAGTTATCTATTCAAACAAAAAACGTTAATTATACTTTTAAATATTCTCTCTCTCTAGTTTTAATTTCCTTTAATAAACAGTTTTATATATAAGATTTGAAATGCAACTCAATCTATCAATCAAATTTCATTACAATGGTAAGATATTACATTATTTTATAAACAAATGAGTTGGTTGCTAAGAAGTGTTGTTATGGGTATTTCTGTTTATTGAAAATTTACATTGAGTTAAGCCCTTGCAGTAGATGATGAACAATATTGTTTATATATTTATTAGGTGTGTAAGACAGCTGGAGTATCGTGCCTGAACATTAAGAGTGTTATTAGAAGAAGACATAGGACAGAAGGTCAAAGAATTATCTCGGTAATTTTACGTTTGATCCGGTTAGATGTGGGTTGGTGTTAGCCTAAAAGCATGTAGTGAAAGTGCAGAAATTTATTTCAGATGGAATAATATTAATTTTGCGATAAAAACTGCCAGAAAAATTTAATAGGAAGCATACATAACACACAATGAATTTGTTTTGTAGAAATAAACCACGGCGCTTTAAGAAGTTCGGAGACAGATATTTTGAAAAAATTGGATTCTATTCAGTTTGTTTTAGCTGCAGATCCCCAATTGGCTGCATAAAATATAATAGGCCTAATCATTGTCTATATAAATGTAACTAGTGTGAATATTAAGTGAAGGAGAATATTTAATAAGAGGAAGTAGTTGAATACCATCTTTCATTTGCTAAGGAAATTCTGTTTGTAATGTTATTTCCCGATGATGTCCCTTCCATTATCGTCCTAATACTTAACTGTTGATAAAATCCACTTTATTGTTTAGTTTTGATCATCAATAGCAGACAGATCATTGTATTTAGGTAAAGATTTTTTGCATTGCATTTTGATGCATTTAACTAAATTTTTTTTGCCTTGATGTCTACCAGGTTAGATTTTGAAGCGTAGAAATTATTGTTGCTAGATAACTATCAATGCTGTATGATACAGAATCATCGTCAAATAAAGCAACTGAAGTGTTAGTTATTGATGTAAATCAGAAATAATTACGTTGAAAAGGATGGGGAAAAGCACAGCTCTTTGAGGGACCCAGCAAGAATTCATTAGGAACTGAAATAAGGTTTTTAAAACAAGGAAAATGAATGATCATTTAAAAAAATTGTAAATTAAATGGTGAAGATATGTGGAACTCCTAAAAAGAAGTTTTTAAATACGCCTTGGTGCAAACAAGTGTCGAAAGCTTTTTCTATATCAAGAAAAAACAGCCCAACGTATTGAAATGTATGAATGTGAGAAGTATATCTTCAGTTAGTATGAGAATTTAGTGACTGGTTTAATGGAGAGAGCAAAACCGTATTTATAGTGCGTAATAGCATTTATAAATTTAAATAGATATTTAGTCTATGAAAAATACAAGTTAAAAGAGTTTCCCTAAAGAATGGATGTAAGTAATGGGTCTAAGAAGGATTTTCTGAGGATTTCCATGTTTCTGTTTGTGTGTGTCTAATTTCAGTGAATAAGTGAAGAATAAAAGATAAGCAATGCTAGTCATTGTCAGTAAACGAGCTACAAAAAGTATAATGTAAATATTTGAAAGTAAAGGGAAAAATAGCATAAAAATATACTTGTAAACTTTTATCATTGGGACTCTCAACTTGAAAAAACTGTAAACTAGGAAAAATATCAAATAATAGAAAATGTTTTCGGGACTACGTTTTGATGGATTTAAACTAATTGTCGTTTTCTCTTCAGAAAGCTGGGCGATGTGTGCATCTCATCTTTACTCAGGAACATTGCGTTTGCAGAATTAGGTGGTAAATATATCATTCTGTATATCTTAATAATTTTGGTGTTTTGTCTTTAGTTTCTAGTTGAAAATCATTTTAGTTACGAAAGAATTTTTTGACTAACTTAATTGATTTTATCTGATAGACTACTTACTTATCCTGTATATTTCTTCACAAATTGAGGAAACGATAGCACATTCTGTGAGAACTCATTGTGTAAAGTTAGACATTTCTTCATTTTCCCACGAGATCATAAATGATTAAGTAAAATACTATGAATTGTGGCATGAATTTACATAGTTTATAATGTTTATGACAATGAACAATATTTTGTAAAATATTTAGCCAGCAGATATCAGATTTTATGAATGTCTTTTTTCTCTCTTCATTGTATATAAGATATTTTCACACACATTTTGTGATGAAAACAGATTGTTCTGAGATACGCATTCTGTAGTGTTGAGAAATTAACATGGAGATGGATGAAGCTATTGGGCTGATTGATTGAGCCGCAAAGGCCATCGAAGAGCGAACGACATTTTTCGAGAAAGTGGCCAGTTTACGAGCGCAATCACTGAACGGAGGGGGGGGAGAGGGAAAGGTGGGAAGGCGTGGGAGGGAGGGGAGGTGCCCACGTGCCTTGCGTCGGGCCCGGCGAGGCGGGGGCGTCAATGGCTCTACTGGCGACAGGTGATGGAAGTGATCGCCCCAAAATGACACTGCATCGTTGCACGCCCTACACGAGGGAGCAGCTGGGAAAGTGGCGGATTAATTGCCAGAAGAGTCGTGGAATTTCAATGGTTTGAAAGCACGTTTCCTGAAATTAATTGGGGAATTATAGAATGTTTAGTTTGAAATATGTTTACTGATTGATTGCTAAATGTTTTAAGGATAATTGCTAGCAACCCGATATAATTGTGTAAATAATAGAGTATACAAAAATAACTTACGTAATGCGGTCCGGAAATGTTCTTGTGAATACGTGTTTGATGGATTAAACCGAAATTTAAAAATACTTAGTGAAAAGAATTTGATTTTAAGCGTTGTTTACACAAGTTTTCTAGGATTTTATTATTCAAATTACTTCGTTTTTGACTTGGTTCTTTTGGAATGGAACTTTATTTTAAAATTGTGTAAAAAATGTGAACTTCATTACAATTTGTACTTTCATATTATAAATCTTATTCGTATTTTTCTTTCTCACTTTTAATCTTATCCAGAGGCCAATACGTGTATTAAAAAAAAACGGAATGGCTAACATAGGTTCACTTCCAATTAATTTCGTCTGTTTTCTTACAACTCTTGCGAGAAAGCAGTGCCGAATCTCGCGTCGGGGATCGGGTTGAATTTCAAATTGATCGACCTCTGACTACTGCGGGGCGGCGGCGCAGGGACCCAGATCGCCGCCGCCGCCGTGTGCCCGGCGGGTCACGACGCGTGAGGCGCGCGGGAGCCATGCGACGTGCATTCCGCCCGCGCCGCTCCGTCCTCTCGCACCCCCCGCCCCGCGCCCGCCCCCGCCCCCTTCGACCGGCGCCGCCGCGCGCCCACTCGCGCGGCCGCGTTGAACGTAACGTCCCCCCCACCGGCCGCGACCGCGCTGCCCGCGAAGTCCCCGTGTAATGTGGGTGGTGTGACGTGCTAGGAATCTCACTACAAATCACAGACAAGAGCTAACTGTTTACGAAGAGGGTAAATTGACAATATTTATTTAAAGCATCACTAAATTAAAATGTCTCATAGACAGCTCTGCAAGAGCTCCACTACTTATAGAGGATTATTTATGATATATTTACAAGCATAAAAATTAAAATTCTATAAACATATATAAACAGCTCCACTATTTACAGAGGTTTATGTACTATAAATATTTACAAGCAATAATATTAAAATATCTATATACACTTTGGAGAGCTCCCTATTTACAGAAGCTTATTACAACAATATTACAAGCAATAATAAATTAAATGTCTATATACAGCTCTGGTAGACTGTCCCCGGCTCGCATGAACGATCCTAATGTTCATATAATTGCCTGACTCTGCATCCTCGCCAGTAGTCAAAGTCTAAGCTCACAGCGAGTCCAACCACGTGATCACTGTCTCAAGAGGAATTGAATTTCCACTATGGCTTCCGACATACGGTTTGCCAATGAGCATCGCTCGTCACGCACCCTCTGTGTGTGTGTGTGTGGTGTGTGTGTGTGTGTGTGTGTGTGTGTTGTAACGTCCGCATGAGGTATCCACTCTGCTCAAGACCCACCCACGGCGTTGCGCGCTATGAGTTTTCTAACTCTCAGCCCAAGTAGATTCGCGACGTCATACGTTTGCACGACAACCAAGCATCATGTGATCGCTGCCACGACACGCGGTTCCGTCTCTCCTATCTGGCTGCAGTAGTTTACTAAATTCCGAGACAATCTCTAATACTTCTGGAGCGTCCTGGCCTTTCCAGCCCCCGCACCCCGTCGTTTGCGACACACATCGCGTCTAAGACTAATCGTATGGCTTTGCGCTTGCTTGGCGCCAGGCTTTGCTCTAGGGATTCTTTGTAGTTACAGTAGACCAAATGGGGCCTCGATTGAGATATGAGAAATTATATTAGAAATATTTCTCGTAACAACTCAGACCCACGTGTGCTCTTAATCAATTCTTACCCAAATAATTGTTTTCCTCTTTTCCTAATTCAACACTGGCATTTGTTCTTCTCGATCGTAGAATGAATCTCGACTAGTCTTGGAGTGGCAATCTACTCCAAGAAAAAGCTTCAGAGTACCCAAGAAAATCATTCTATACTTAACCTAAAACAAAGTAATCTTTCTACAAGATACGCGACTTAAGGTAATCCAGTTACAAAGTTAAGAATAAAATCCTCTAACACGTGGTGTAGCCAGATTCCTTGTTTTGTGTCCCTGATAAACCGATTGTGGGCAGAACGTCTGTCCGTCCGTCCGTCCGTCCGTCCGTCCTTCCGACCTTCCGTCCGACCTTCCGTCCGTTTTCAACCAACACTATTTCAAAATTCTGCTTTTTCAGAAACGCTCAAACGCCATATTCTCAAAAACGACTCCAAACGTCTTCTTTAAACTTTTCGAATGAAAAGTAGGAATTGCACTCTTTAATATGACGTAAAGTTGATTTTGGAGTATTTTTTTTTCAAATATTACACAAATGTAACATTTTTAAAAGATTTCACACTACGTTAATATGCAAATTCCCAGCAATTTGTAAACACTACTGTATTTGTGAGTTAACGTGTTTTAAATGACCTTTGGCAGTTATCTCATTCATACAAAAAATCGTTAATTATACTTTTAAATATTCTCTCTCTCTAGTTTTAAATTTTCCTTTAATAAACAGTTTTATATATAAGATTTGAAATGCACTCAATCCTATCAATGAAATTTCAATTACAATGGTAAGATATTACATTATTTTATAAACAAATGAAGTTGGTTGCTAAGGAAGTAGTTGTTATGGGTATTTCTGTTTATTGAAAATTTACATTGAGTTAAGCCCTTGGCAGTAGATGATGAACAATACTGTTTATATATTTATTAGATGTGTAAGACAAGCTGGAGTATCGTGACTGTACATTAAGAGTGTTATTAGAAGAAGACAGTAGGACAGAAGGTCAAAGAATTATCTCGGTAATTTACGTTTGATCCGGTTTAGATGTGGGTTGTGTTAGCCTAAAATGCATGTAGTGAAAGTGCAGAAAATTTATTTCAGATGGAATAATATTAATTTTGCGATAAAAACTGCCAGAAAAAATTTAATAGGAAGCATACATAACACACAATGAATTTGTTTGTTAGAAATAAACCACGGCGCTTTAAGAATAGTTCGGAGACAGATATTTTGAAAAAATTGGATTCTATTCAAGTTTGTTTTAGCTGCAGATCCCCAAATTGGGCTGGCATAAAATATAATAGGCCTAATCATTGTCCTATATAAATGTAACTTAGTGTGAATATTAAGTGAAGGAGAATATTTAATAAGAGGAAGTAGTTGAATACCATCTTTCATTTGCTAAGGAAATTCTGTTTGTAATGTTATTTCCCCGATGATGTCCCCTTCCATTATCGCTCCTAATACTTAACTGTTGATAAAATCCACTTTATTGTTTAGTTTTGATCATCAATAGCAGACAGATCATTGTATTTAGGTAAGAAGATTTTTGCATTGCATTTTGATGCATTTAACTAAATTTTTTTTTCCTTGATGTCTACCAGGTTAAGATTTTGAAGCGTAGAAATTATTGTTGCTAGATTACTATCAATGCTGTATGATACAGAATCATCGTCAAATAAAGCAACTGAAGTGTTAGTTATTGATGTAAAATCAGAAATAATTACGTTGAAAAGGATGGGGGAAAAGCACAGCTCTTTGAGGGACGCCAGCAAGAATTCATTTAGGAACTGAAATAAGGTTTTTAAAACAACGGAAAATGAATGATCATTTAAAAAATTGTAAATTAAATGGTGAAGATACTGTGGAACTCCTAAAAAGAAGTTTTTAAATACGTCCTTGGTGCCAAACAAGTGTCGAAAGCTTTTTCTATATCAAGAAAAAAGCGCCAACATATTGAAATGTATGAAATGTGAGAAGTATATCTTCAGTTAGTATGAGAATTTAGTGACTGGTTTAATGGAGAGAGCAAAACCGTATTTATAGTGCGTAATAGCATTTATAAAATTTAAATAGATATTTAGTCTATGAAAAATACAACGTTAAAAGAGTTTCCCTAAAGATGGATGTAAAGTAATGGGTCTATAATTGGAAGGATTTTCTTGAGGATTTCCATGTTTCTGTTTGTGTGTGTCTATTTCAGTGAATAAGTGAAGAATAAAGATAAGCAATGCTAGTCATTTGCAGTAAACGAGCTACAAAAAGGTATAATGTAAATATTTGAAAGTAAAAGTGAAAAATAGCATAAAAATATACTTGTAAACATTTTATCATTGGGACTTCAACTTGAAAAAAACTGTAAACTAGGAAAAATATCAAATAATAGAAAATGTTATTCGGACTACGTTTTGATGGATTTAAACTAATTTGTCGTTTTCTCTTCAGAAAGCTGGGCGATGTGTGTATCTCATCTTTACTCAGGAACATCGCGTTTGCAGAATTAGGTGAGTAAAATATATCATTCTGTAAATCTTAATTATTTTGGTGTTTTGTCTTTAGTTTCTAGTTGAAAATCATTTTAGTTACGAAGAATTTTTGACTAACTTAATTGATTTTTATCTGATAGACTACTTACTTATCCTGTATATTTCTTCACAAATTGAGGAAACGATAGCACATTCTGTGAGAACTCAATTGTTGTAAAGTCAGACAATTTCTTCATCTTTCCCACGAGAACATAAATGATTAAGTAAAATAATATGAAATTGTGGCATGAATTTACATAGTTTATAATGTTTATGACAATAAACAATATTTGTAAAAATATTTAGTCAGCAGATATCATGTTTTATGAAAGTCTTTTTTTTCTCTCTTCATTGTATATAAGATATTTTCATCACACATTTTGTGATGAAAACAGATTGTTTCTGAGATACGCATTCTGTAGTGGTTGAGAAATTAACATGGAGATGGATGAAGCTATTGGGGCTGATTGATTGGACGCCGCAAAGGCCATCGAAGAGCGAACGACATTTTTCGAGAAAGTGGCACAGTTTACGAGCGCAATCACTGAACCGGAGGGGGGGGAGAGGGAAAGGTGGGAAGGCGTGGGAGGGAGGGGAGGTGCCCACGTGCTCCTTGCGCCGGGGCCCCCGGCCGAGGCGGCGGCGCAATGGCTCTATCTGGCGACAGGTGATGGAAGTTGATGGCCCCAAAATGACCACTGCATCGGTGCCACGCCCTACACGAGGGAGCAGCTGGGAAAGTGGCGGATTATTGCCAGAAGAGTCGTGGAATTTCAATGGGTTTGAAAAGACGTTTCCTGAAATTAATTGGGGAATTATAGAATGTTTAGTTTGAAATATGTTTACTGATTGATTTGGCTAAATGTTTTAAGGATATTGCCTAGCAACCGATATAATTGTGTAAATAATAGAGTATACAAAAATTAACTTGTAATTGCGGTCCGGAAATGTTTCTGTGAATACGTGTTTGATGGATTAAAACGAAATTTAAAAATACTTAGTGAAAAGAATTTGATTTTAAGCGTTGTTTACACAAGTTTCTAGGATTTTATTTATTCAAATTACTTCGTTTTGACTTGGGTTCTTTTGGAATGGAACTTTATTTAAAATTGTGTAAAAATGTGAATTCAATTTACAATTTGTACTTCATATTCTCATACATTCATAAATCTTATTCGTACTTTTGTCTTTTCACTTTTAATCTTAATCCAGAGGCCAATCACGTGTATTAAAAAAAACACGTAATGGCTAACATAGGTCACTTCCAATTAATTCGTCTGTTTTCTTACAACTCTTGCGAGAACAGCAATGCCGAATCTTGCGTCGGGGATCGGGTTGAATTTCAAATTGATCGACCTCTGACCTACTGCGGGCGGCGGCGCGGCGCGGGGACCCAGATCGCCGCCGCCGCCGTTGACCCGGCGGGTCACGACGCGTGAGGCGCGCGGAGCATGCGACGGCATTCCGCCCCGCGCCGCTCCGTCTCTCGCACCCCCGCCCCCGCCCGCCCCCGCCCCCTTCGACCGCGCCGCCGCGCGCCCACTCGCGCGGCCGCGTTGACGTAACGTCCCCCACCGGCCGCGACCGCGCTGCCCGCGAAGTCCCCGTGAATGTGGGTGGTGTGACGTGCTAGGAATCTCACTACAAATCACAGACAAGAGCTCAACTGTTTACGAAGAGGGTTATTGACAATATTATTTAAAGCAATAATAAATTAAAATGTCTATATACAGTTCTGCAAGAGCTCCACTACTTATAGAGGATTATTTACGATAATATTTACAAACAATAATAAATTAAAATGTCTATAAACATATCTGAAAGAGCTCCACTATTTACAGAGGTTTATGTACTATAATATTTACAAGCAATAATAAATTAAAATATCTATATACAACTTTGGAAGAGCTCCACTATTTACAGAAGCTTATTTACAACAATATTTACAAGCAATAATAAATTAAAATGTCTATATACAGCTCTGGTAGACTGTCCCCGGCTCGCATGAACGATCCTAATGTTCAAATAATTGCCTGACTCGCATCCCTCGCCAGTAGTCAAAGACCTATGCTCACAGCGTACCATCACGTGATCACTGTCTCAAGAGGAATTGAATTTCCACTATGGCTTCCCGACATACGGGTTGCCCAATGAGCATCACTCGTCAACGCACCATCCTGTGTGTGTGTGTTTTGTACGTCCGCATGAGGTATTCCACTCTGCTCAAGACCCACCCACGCGTTGCGCGCTATGAGTTTTCTACTCTCAGCCCAAGTACGATTCGCGACGTCATACGTTTGCACGACAACCAGCATCATGTGATCGCTGCCACGACACGCGGTTCCGTCAGTCTATCTGGCTGCTATAGTTTACTAAATTCCGAGACAATCTCTAAATACTTCTGGAGCGTCCTGGGCCTTTCCAGCCCCCGTCCGCTTGCGACACAATCGGCGTCTAAGACATAATCGTATGGGCTTTGGCGCTTGCTTGGCGCCAGGCTTTTGCCTCTAGGGATTCCTTTGTATATGTTACAGTAGACACAAATGGGGCATCGATTGAGATATAGAAATTATATTAGAAATAATTCTCGTACAACTCCAGACCCACGTGTGCTCTTAATCAATTCTTACCCAAATAATTGTTTTCTCTTTTCCTAATTCAACCACTGGCATTTGTTTCTTCTCGATCGTAGAATGAATCTCGACTAGTCTTGGAGTGGCAATCTACTCCATGAAAAAGCTTCAGAGTACCCAAGAAAATCATCTATACTTACCTAAAACAAATAATCTTTCTACAAGATACGCGACTTAAGGTATCAGTCTTCTAAGTAATATGACTAGGCGACCACGCGCAGGAAGATACTGAATTAACGGTTACCTCTACCGTTCTTCTTATTGAGTATCAAACTAACAAAACACTTGTGAAATTGTGAATGACAAATACGGGTAAAACTACGAAATATGTCTAGCCGCTGACTGCGGGGGCGTTATCGATTAAATGATATGAGGGGCATGGAGCAGTAACAAGATAAGAGCAGCCATAAGTCTCTTGCATTTCGTAAATATCAGTGGGTGATATGAATTGAAATGAACTCTTATTTCTTTCTAGACTTTTAAAAGCAATTGCTTCAAACCATATAAATAAAGGACGTATGTAACTGCTTTTATCTTGAGACATTTCGCTATTCGTGAGTAACTGCTGGGTCGAGGAACACTTGCTTACTTTTCGTATGAATAAAATAAAAAAAATCGATTCTAGTGTGAAGCATTTACTTCGAAGTTTCGGAGCAACCTCTGTAGGTGATTCACATCATATTGAATGGATAAAAGAGAGGATATTCACAACTGTTGTGAGATAATTGTGAGATTTTTAGGTAGTGAGTGAATGAAAGATGGAAGATTTCTTATGATTTCATCTACAACGCACGTTAACTTTACCACTTAACCTAACACGGTCGACACCATTAACAAGCACGCGTCGCGCGGTAACGTAGAGGGACACAAATCGACCAATCGCATCGGATCAGTTAGTCAGTCAGTTAGTTAGAAGTAAATGATCAAAGTTTCTCGAAACAATTGATTATGAGAAGTAGTAGTTCCTACTTGTACTTGTGAGCAATTGCGCTGGAGTACTTACTCTTTTTATTCATAGCATCCAGTATCTCGTTTGTACTCGAAGTGTATGCCTCATCCTGTTACCAAATAAATACTAAAAACAAACAAAGTAAGCCACACATTCACCAAACTCGAAATACTAACATTTATAAGTAAATGGAGACGTGCCTGATAGCTATGACTGATTTAGCTTACCTTGTTATTCGTACTGCCACAACTCCGTCATATTTACACCCATGGTGTGGAAAACCTACCGTTTCAACAAAGAGGCAGTCATTAATGGAGGAGACTGCTTAATTGAAGTGGACTTTTTGAGAGGTTTCACTATACGTTTAAACTTGAAGTTTAACTAAAATATCCAGTAATTTCACATACATCTTAGATACAAACATGTGGTTAAAACCTAAGAACTGCAACGCAACAAAAGGTCCCAGTACATCCGTGCCTGAGGTTATTATTTGTGGTAATCAAATTTTTTATTTATGTGTAGGAAAGGTAGAAAAAAGTACTTTGAGAGCTAATGAGAATATACAAAAATCCCTTTAAAAAAGGTCATTATTAAGAATATTTACTTTAGTTGCCATGACTGGTGTCAAATAAGTAAATGTTTCGGGCGATTCATTTTCTTAAATAAAAATCTTAGTATTTTCAAAAACGACAAAGATAGCTGCAAACAGTGATGCTACAGAAAATTCCGTCACTTTATTGTAAAATTTATCAATAATTGTATCATTTTGAATGTATTGTAATTTGTGTGTATGAGAATTACAGTGTCTAAAATCTCGGCTATCCGTGTAATTTATAAATTACAGTGTATATCAAAAATGTTTAATGGGTCAATTTTAAGTTGTATACACTAATTGCATCTGAACTAAATAAAATATTACTCCAATGACAATTAATAATGCAAATATTGACCATTTCTAAAATAATGTTCGATAAACACAATATCTTAAACCTTTCCGAAATATTTGTTTTTCAAGAAATTCTGGCTGTATTAACATATTTTACCATTTATTAGTGTTGGGATATGCTAGAATATTTTTACGTGTTTTGCAACTTTCATTAGAAAACAACAGCTATTTTGTCTAAGTTAGGTGGTTTTCATCGTGAATTCTCAACAATATTTAAAGAAGGATGACAATTTTGATGACACTCTGTGAAATTTGTTTAGCCCCTCTATACTGTGCGAATTAATTTACCAAAATTATTATACATTTTTAAGAATAAAAAAACTCATAATAAGCAAGAAGCAGCGCGCGCTAAAGAATCTATAATTTTGTCTAAGTAATAAGCAATTAATGTTTCGCCAAAATATGATTGATTCATGCAAATATATAAAAAAAATTGATTTTGAAAATTGATATAAGTATTTTTGTGTCATACTTTGACCTATTTACTTATTTTACCACATTCAATACATCTACGTAGTTGTCTCCACAGCACACTCACACGTCATCACATTATTAACACTGATATTATCAAAAAACATTTTATTCACGTTTCATTATGAAAATATAAGACGCATATTACTTCCAGTCATACAATTTTCTTCTTTTGTTTTAATTTATATGACTGGAAGCAAAATGTGTCTTATATTTTTATAATTAAATCTGAATAAAATATTTTTATATAATATCAAATTGTGTGTTGACGTGTGATTGTGCTATGTGACAACTATGTATACGTACTGACTGTGGTAAAGTAAATATATAGGGCAAAAAAATAAGATAAAAAAATCAAAAACACAGTCAACCAAATTTTTGTAATAATTATGTATTTTTGTACCTGTGTCTGGAAAGGCGAGTAATCGGAGGTGGGACTTAGGAGAGGCTTCTGCATACAAAAGTAGTTCCCTCTGTGGGCAGCTCGCCCGCCGTCCTCGCGCAGCCAGCCTTCGCCAGCCTTCGCGAGCCCTCGCGAGCCCGTGAGCACGCTTCGCCGTGACGTAACCCGCTCCCCGCTCGCTGGAGAACAATACCCTCTGGCCGGCGGCGGCAGGAGCGGGGGCCGGAGCGGGGGCGGCGGCGGGCGGGGTTATGGATGGGGCACACTCGCAGATCCTCTCCTTACCTAATTACACAGATAACGATCTCGAGCAGCAGCGGCAGCAGCGGCGGCGGCGGCACAGCGCGCAGCGGCGGCGGTG
>BOPP01000148.1:1320122-1332541 GCA_017312745.1 Gryllus bimaculatus | reverse complement strand
AGTCGGGGACGGGGAGGGAATGCGGGCCGGAGGAGTTCCTGCGGAGGTGCTGGGAACTGATTCGCCACAGACGAATGACGCTTTCTGAAATACAGGTTCCGCCAATAGAAGTGTCACTTACTGTCACAATTTAACTGTGATCATTTAAGTACCACTAAATCCACTGTAGCAAAATACTTTATTATGCTTTTGCTTCAGTGCTGGTACATTCTGTACAATCCTAATTTCTCTAAGGCTTTGAGTGTGTGGTGGATCTTGCCTTTCTTCTAAGTTATTCATTGTGAACGGTACGTGTGTTTAAAATTTGTTAAAACAAAAATATTTTTTAAGAAAAAATATGCGACTTGATTAATAATTTGTTGTTTACGTATACCAATACACGCACTAAAACGACGATAATTCCCAAACTAATGGAGTGTTTAAAACAAGATAATTCGTAGGATTTTCTGATGCTTAGCGTTATGATAAAGTCGCGTTCTCCTTCTTCCTATAATTTATGTAATAGAGGAATATAGAAAATATGTGATCTTTCTGTGAAGAATGGCAACGTTACGTGTAACAAATTGGCATCAAATACGAAGAGCGGAGGCAGAAATAATGATTAAGAAGTCGGAAAATGCTGAGCAGTAATGCAGTAGAGGAAAAGAGAAGAAATTAAAAAGTGGATTAAATGGGTTAAATGAGCGGGGAAGAGAGCGAGAAGAGAGTGGAGGCTTTTTGTCCAGATTACGTTGATTACGTTGATCTACTTGCTTACACATGCGGCGCTCCAGTCAGCGAAGGTTTTGATACCTCATCTATGTTTGAACATTCGCCATACGTAACCGAGACATTTATCCTTTTTCGTACAATATATGTTATTCAGTGCCTATTGTGATAATGTATAGTTCACCAGAAATTTTGAGAAATTCGCATTTACATTTATTATGTTGTTAAGCCCATCTTGGAATTTTGTTTGAGTTCAATATATATTTTAAGGGTTTGTGTATCTACCTTAGATTGTTCTCCCTTTTGATTTCTCTCAAATTTAAAACAGAAATAAAGGGTAGATAACACAATGTATCTGAAATCACTCCTCTCCGTAGGATTGTAATAATAAAATGTGTCACAGCATTTTATAAACTCATCAATCTATTGCTTATAAATATTTTCTACGTTAATAGATTTCACGTTAGATATGAATAAGTAATAATGAGTGAGACTACGTGAAATGAGATTGTGTTGAATATCTTACTGAATATGTACAACTGTATGGCTGTATTTTTTGTTCCAGTGATATCTCGTTGATTCGAAATTTTACGTGCACTTAAATTTTCTACCAGTACTAAAGTTTGAAATAATTATCATCATTTTAAGATAAAATTTGAGAATTACTTCTAATATTACTACTGTAGTAGAAAGAAAGCGAAATGGTACGAGAAACTAACTTAGTAGTTGAGGTTTGGCGATAGCGCTGTTAAATAGGTAACTATAACATACAGGGCATATGAGCGGCAGAGATAAATATGGCTTTAGCTTTGATTAAATCGTTAACGATAGCCATTAATTAGATGGGTGAATTGAAAAATGATGTTGAAGGTAGATGATAGCTGGACTATTAGTCAGGGAAAAGAATACCAACGGCATGAATGATTTCTGTTAGAGACGAATTTGAAAGGCAATAGAAGAATGAAGTGGCGCAAGGAAAAAGAAGTGTAACTAGAAAGGAAGATATGAAAATATTATGTGTAATTTCAATTGTTTCACTGCTGTCACGATGCCATTTGTCCCTTCAATTCTCATTTCTCTGAGAAAGATAATTATGAAAAAGAAAGATAATGTTAGCAACATATTTGTAGAAAGAATGTTTTGTAATACGATTCTTTACATTGACTCCCAGAGTATGGAAAAATGTAGCAGTATTTTAGCTTGACGACTTTTATACACCAACGATTTCAGAACTGCGAGTTTCAGGATGCGGTTCGTTTTTTGCTGTAATCGTGATTCTGCATGAATAGCTCTTTCGTTCGTGAATGCATTTTACTCATTATCCACGGGTTTTTTAAGTCGCTTAAATACTAGGTTTACAATAGTTGTAATCGAAGACGTCAGTTATACTTTGAAAAAAAAATTATCAAAAGACGACTTTATATAGTTACATACATAAACAAGAGAAGATTTCAGAAAAAGTATACATTATACATAAGTTGATTACGTTACTCTCCAAATCTCTTTCATAAAAAATCTCTGAAGACCCTTCGTCTCTGAACAATAAACTCCCAAATTTTCAAATGTATAATTTGAGATTAATTTTCAAAAAGTTGCGAAAGCTTCTCGTACTTCGTTCCTTCTTGCATTCCAATGTGCGTTTCCTCGAAGTATTTAATTTCTGCACTCGTGTAGAAGCGCGGCGAGCCTTTATTAGCCGCGTGGCCCGAAATGATGACAAATGCAGGGAGTCAGCGTATGGACAGAGCGCGGTCCGTTTGGCATCCCGGCGTAGGGGCGCGGGGCGAGGGCCACTTTTCACGACGGCATGCGCGCGCTCGCGCGCCGCGCCCCGACAGCAGACGGATGGCGCTCGGGGCCTGGTGGCGGCGCCCGCCCACCCGCTCGGCACACTCGCCGCCCCCTCCCCCTCCTACGCTCTCGTTCCCGCTCCGCTCTCTCCCGCATGCTCACTCCCGCGCGCTCGTGTCCCGCACGCTCTGCCCGCACGCTCTGTCCCGCACGCTCTGTCCCGCACCGCCTCCTCCCGCACCGCTTCTCCGCCACGCATCTCTCCCGCCTCTCGCGCTCTCTCCCGCCTCTCTCTTCCGCACGCGCTCTCTTTCCGCACGCGCTCTCTTCCGCAGCGCGCCTTTCCGCGCGCGCGGTTTTCGCACGCGCTCTCTTTCGCACGCGCTCTCTTCCGCACGCGCTCTCCCGCACGCTCTCTCCCGCACTCTCACTGTCTGGGCCCCTCACACTCTCACACCCTGGCACACTCTCTCTCCTCACTCTCGACTAGACCTTCGCATACTTCCAACTAAATTGTCTCGTGCTCTTGATGTCATATTCCAGTCTTTTTGCTTCTTTCTCTTCTCGAAGTCCCGCTGTCCTCTTTCTTCATCCTCTCTCCGCGCTCTCAGCTCTCTCCGCGCTCATTGCTCTATACGCGCTCTTTTCTCTATCCGCGCTTTCTGCTCTGTTCGTCCTCTTCTCTGTTCGTCCTCTTCTCTGTTCGTCCTCTTCTCTGTTCGTCCTCTGCTCTGTTCGCCCTCGGTTCTGTTCGCCATTTCCGTTCTATTCCTCGCTCCCTCTGCTCTTTACGCTGTCTCTGCCCTTTTCAATCTCCCTGCGCTTTTGGCTCTCTCTACTCTTTTGTCTCTCTCTCTTCTCACCGTCCTTTCTCTGTTCTGTTCGCACTCTCTGCTGTGTGTTCGCCCTATCTACTCTGTGTGTTCGCCCTATCTGCTCTGTGTTCGACACCTGTGCCTGTCCACATCTTCTGCCTTTGCTCTCTCTGATGTGTTATTTTTACGTATGCTCTTCTATCTCTCTCTCTTTTGGCGCTCTTTCTTGTTGGTCTCTCCGCACTCGTTGCTCTCGCTAGACACTTCCTGTAGATATTGCCTCTCTCGACATGATCTCTCTAGACGCGCTCTCACTGGACGCGCGCTCTCTCTACGCGTGCTCTTTCTCTACGCGTGCTCTTTCTCTACGCGTGCTCTTTCTCTACGCGTGCTCTTTCTCTAGGCGGGCTCTTTCTTCAGGCGTGCTCTCTCTTTAGACGTGCGCTCTCTCTTTAGACGTGCGCTCTCTCTCTTTAAACGTGCGCTCTCTCTTTAAACGTGCGCTCTCTCTCTTTAGACGTGCGCTCTCTCTCTTTAGACGTGCGCTCTCTCTCTTTAGACGTGCGCTCTCTATCTCTAGACGTGCGCTCTCTTTTTAGACGTGCGCGCTCTTAACGCTGTTTCTTTCTCTCTCTCTCCTTCTAAACGCTCTCTCTCTCTTTCTAAACGCTCTCTCTCTAAATGCTCTTTCTCTCTCCCTCTAGACGCTCTCGTCGAGCTCTGTCGCTCTTGTCGCTGTTTTCGTCGTGTCTCTCTCTCTCCTTTCACCTTCCCGCTCGTAGTCTTTCTATACAACCTTGTGACTCGTCGGTCGTCCTCGAGTGGCTTGTCATACGTATTCTTCATCCATTCGCTTGTCATTCGAATGCTTGTAGAGCTATTTGTCGCCAGCCAGGTCACTCGTCGTATAGTTCACATCCCCCCTGCTCGACCACTACTTACTCTCATCCATTCCCTGACCGACCGAACTCCCGCATATTCGCTCGGCATCTTAGTCGTATACTCTTTTTCGCCAACTGATGTACTTGGCCTTTTCCCATTCTTACTCGCGTTCCCACATTTCCATTCGTACATAACCTTCTTGCTCACCCGTCCTCTAACCGTTTCGGCTTGCCGCGCTCGGCGATCCGCGCGGTCCCGCCCCCGGGGTCAGTCGCTGGCTGCCGGCCCGACTCGGTCCGACCGGGCCGGATGGGCGGGCGTGGCCGCCGCTCCGTAATTGGCCCATTACGCCGCGGGAGGCGCCGCCGCCTCAGTCGCCGCGCGCCCTCTGCCCCGGCCATCCGTCAGCGGCACCCCCTCCCGCGCCCGGAAATAATTTTTGAAAGACGAGCCGTGCGCCGCCCGCGATACGATCGCCCGTCGCGCCGCTTGTCATCGAGACGCTCGGCGCGGGCGATTAGGGCGAACAATGCGCCCGGCGGGCGGGGGCGCGCGGCCGACGCGGGGCGTTTGGCCGACGCGACGGGTTCAACTCTGAAGGCCGGGCTATTCTGAGGCGAATCGGCTGCGTGGAAGCCCTGGATCAATTGTGTTCGTTTCTTACCATTGGGTTTTGCCAGTTAATAGCCTCTGAATATTACTGTTTCTCGACAAAAAAGACAATTTATCTGATGGAAGAACAGCGCCTTCTAAACGTGGGTGAGAATTGGGGTAATTTTTCTTGATATTCAAGCGGGCTAAATCATGCTTTATAGATTTAATCTCATTTTAAAGAAATTTGTTTCATGTTAAAACCATTCTTACTGATTGAGGTTTCGAGCGCCGACGTATTCCCTTAAAAACAATATTCAGTTATATCATGCTTCATCAAGAAGTCATAACAAACATCTTAACTGTCGACAGCTCATTCTTTACTATCATGCATGTATAAAAAAATTAACAGACAAATTAATTTACATGGCTTACCATACAGTTCTTTCATTTAAGTGGATGTAACTGTGAAACTGCCGTAGGTTTCAAGTAATTATTAGGAAACATAGTGAACAGTGGATGTAAATATTGCTTCTTCCATTGTTGGCCGGGGCTATTACTTCTTTTCAATAAAATGAGGTAGAAATATCTTATCGAGTGTTTAAGATACGTATTCTACAATTCGTGGCACTATTGCCCGGCACTATTACCGGGCCGGGGCACTATTACAATTTTTGAATGCCGTAGGCACTGTATGGTAAGCCATGTAAATTAATTTGACTGTTAATTTTTTTATATATGCAAGATAGTAAAGAATGAGCTGTCGACAGTTAAGATGTTTGCTATGACTTCTTAATGAAGCATGGTATAACTGAAGTGCACTGGAATACAATAAGGCTTTCACGATGGAAATTAACTTCAATTTTTTATCTCTAATGGTTTACACTGCTATAAAGTTGTCCAGATGCTTAGTGAATCATTGAATGAATGAAATGAAGAGTAAGCAATATGTTTAATAAAATTCAGCAGTTTTTGAAATTTACAATCCAAAAGTTTTCAGATAATCCAAAAATGTGTAAGTGATTAAACAATTGTTTGCACAAAAGATTTTATTTGTTGAAATATGCAGAATCGTAATGAAAATCAGTGATATCATCATTGTCAGTGGTTTACAAAACAACGATCTAGTAATATCTTTGAGATCAGTAATAATTTTCTTTGTAAATGAGCACTCAGTCTATTCCATTGTAAAATGTTTAACAAGCTTTTATTAAACGAGAAAAATGAAGTTTCTCCATGTCAAATTCTAAGTTTAAGTATTTTAACTTAATAATAATTTTTATCCCTTCAGTGGAGTAGTAGAATTTAATGGATTTGCAATCAATTTTCACTGAACCTAGACTTCTTAAGGTGCATCTCAATGTTTAAAATGGATTACGAAATACTTGACGTTCCTCCTAAAAATAGATAAACTTTATTTAACCCTCTGGTATGAACATGATTTTTTTCCGTTCAGTGGGAATATATATCTCAATGGCCGACATTATCGAAATACATCAAAGAAATTTTAATCATTGAGAAAATTTCTTGTTTTTTCTTTAATGGTCTTATTAAAAAAGAAAATTCAAAAATTGTATTGTAAATTTTACTTTTACAAAAAATTATGGTTTTCTCATCTTTTGGCACATATTTGTCAGATATAGGTCACCAAAGCCGTTTTTTTATAGTAGTTCACATGAAAATTCATAAAACTCCTGACAGAAAATTATTTCAATAGTATGTACAAAACAGTTCTGTAAATAAATCTGCTTGCGAAGTAGATTTTAAATCATGTATGAAGGGGACATCTGCATGAAAAGAAGAAATCATAACTTGTAACTATGGGAACATATGCATGTGAGGCATCCCTAGTTTAAAAAAAATAATAGTTTACATGAAATGGTTGCACGCCACTGTTGCAATGACCCTCTCCTCTTGAAGATTATAAGCTTACTCAAGTGTATGAGTAAGGTGAAGAAGCTTGGTGTATTTATAGCGCCTCGGTGATTACAATAGAAACTGTGTCTTCCTGTCAGGCAGATGTTCCCATCAGATGATTAAACCTTTCAGAATGCTGCTTGGTTACCATATGGTTCCTCACAAAATGGTTAAAACAGTGATCGCCCAGCCGGCGTTCGCGATCGCTGATCGACGGTTTGGTGACGATTTTTGGTAGATCGCGGTTATTCTAATGTTTGGCTAAACTGGACTTGTTCTATAGAACACAAACAAGTACAGAAACAGACTCGCCAATGAACAAAGGACCATAGAGGCCTATGCAGATGGACTTTAAATTTAGCACCACCACAATGATTGATTACTAGTGATAACGGGAGCGTCAACTGTTAAGGTCATTAGTCTCATAAACATTTGGACAATCATATTCGAATGGCATTCACGATCTACTCTCACAACCTAAAAAACTTATTAATGGCACAATAGAGTGCCATTATTCTCAATAAGAAGTCTGATGAAAAAAATATTTCGTACATTTATAATTTGTTACGAACTATATTGAAGTTTTTTGAAATATGCAATTCCATTTCAATTTATTTTTCTTTAATATGGTTTTATTAAAATTTGTTTGATATTTAATCAAAGTATATAAAGGAAACAGATGCTAAGATTTGAAGAAAAAAAAGTTTTCTGTCTTGGTTTATTGGTAGCTCACAGTAGGATTGGAAACGGTATGGTTGGTCACAAGCTTCATATGTTTGGGACCACAGGCGTCTAGAATAATGGACGCTGTTTTCGGCAGCCGAAAAAAAATAGCCGGGTCCCTGTCCCCATTGCGCCTCCGTCGGTCGGTCTGGTCGGTCGGCTCCGGTCGGTGGTCGTCGGTCGGCGGTCGTCGGTCGGTCAGGTTCGTCGGCGGTCGGTCGGTCGGTCGGTCGGTTCGGTCGGTCGGTCGGTCGGGTCGGATCGGTCGTCGGTCGGTCCGGTCGGTCGGTCGGTCAGGTCGGTCGGTACGGTCGGTCGGTCGGTCGGTCCGGTCGCTCGCGTCGGTCGGTCCGTCGGTCCGGTCGCGTCGGTCGGTACGGTCGGGTCGGTGGTCCGTCGGTCGGTCGGTCGGTCGGTCGGTCGGTCGGTCGGTCGGTCGGTCGGTCGGTCGGTCGGTCGGTCTCGACGCCGCGCGCGCTCTCGTTGCGAGGCAGCTGCGCACCGCATGCGCCGCGCGCGTCCGGAGGCGAAGGGCGTCGCCCCAGAGCCTCTCATCGCCCGCGCCGCCGCTACCACCGCCCGCCCGTGAGCGATCGCCCCATTAACGCCGCCGCGCGCGCCTCCATTGTCCATCGCTTATCGCCGCGCCCACGCGCCCACTCGCCCACCCGCCCGCGCGCGCCTCCTGCCCCGCTCCCGAGCGCCCAATCGCGGCCGCCCGGCTGTGGACGCTGGATGGGCGAGGCTGGGTTTGAGTGATTGGTGATTACGGACGCGTTAACTGCTAAGGTTCCGTTAGTGTAATGTTCGTCTCCCCTCGATATGTGGCTATGTTCTTTCAAGGCTGGATGGTGAGATCCGGCGCCGACCTATTGTCGACTAGCGGGGTTTTCCGCAATCAGGTATCTTCATCAACAGTGCACCGCCCCAGCCGGGACAAACTTACAGATACCGACCAATCTCCCGCCAAGTGTGATAGTGAGTGTAAATGCATGTAAATAAGGGGTAAGGATATGTCGAGAAAGGGGAAGGAAAGATCGCGCGGGGCCCGTGGCCCCCTTTTTAAGATACTAATCGGCATTAGCGTGGTTTTGATTGGAGATACTACGGAAATCTAAAGTTCAGAGCAGCTGGCAGCTAGAATTCTTGACAAGGAATCGACTGAATTCGTCCTAGCTATCTAGCTAGTGTTGCAAATCCTGCCTCCTCCGCGACTCGAGACACGCTGGGATGTTCTAGAGGTTGGGTCATGGTGGCGGATTTTCAACATTAGCTAGAGATATGGATCAAACTCCACCGTTTTTTTCAGTGGAATGATAACAGCCTACTGCTCTGTTTGCTAGAGTTCAGATACTACGCAATCGACGGAGTGATATAACAAAACAAGTCACGGACCGCGCGCGATGTTTCCTTCTTCGGTATCCGCTCGTCTTCCGTCATAACGCATACTCGAACAGTTGCATGCACTATACTTCTACGCATGTCAAAACAGATTGCAGGTGAACGATTCCATGAAATATTCAATCAGCCAAATTATCGGACCATGGGGTACGATCTAGATGTGCGGCGGGTGCCAGCATTTTAGATTTAGTGGCACTCCGAAAACACGCGGCATTCGCATTGGTGGAATCAAGGACAATTATTTTGGTGAAAGCCCGGCCTTTAAGTTTGTCTGCTTTGAAACTGGCCTCTGAAAGTAGCTCCATAACTCATTTAACTCGCCCACGACGAAACGTCCTACGATGAGCCAAGAGCTATTACTATGATTTCAACTGCAGATACCCACAACCTCCCCAGAATGTAGCCCACCTATTTGAACTGTAAAACTCTAGGAAATGTAGGAATGTGTGTGACAATGAAATCTTTAATATATTTTTTTTCTTTTAGCAATTAGCAAACCACTTTTGCATTACACTGCTTCTTCGACTTAGTTCGTCTGGTTGGTATCTAAAATTCTGGGTTGTTCTTGAAGAAAGTTAAGGAGATAATTGTTTACAATTGTTTGCGATTCCCCTGGAAATAATTTAATATAAGTAAATTTTGGTGTAATTTAAATCTTATTTCTGTGGTTTCACATTGTGTGTACGAAGATGAGTCTTGTTTTTTTACGTGTAAACGTGTAGAAGGTCTGGATCATTATAACTATCTTGAACGATTTTGAAGCTTTTGACAATATTATCGAATAAGATTCGATTATATCGTATATTCTGTAAACATTCTTTTAATTTGTTTGTGATCATGTATTAAATGTCTTTGAAATATCTATAAACGCTAATTGATCGTGGCGAAGTTGATCATAAGCAACGTAACTTTCATTTTCATTTTCATTTCATTTCATTTCAAATTCAATCATATTATTGTTTGCTTACAGTTTGTACGTTATCAATAACAAAGATTCAAATGTGCATCGCAGTTCAGGGCAAGAGTGTCAGATAATTGTGGAAAATGACGTCGATTCTTCCTTACACTTTTGACATTTGGAACGTGTCATCATAAAATACTCTAATACACTATTTGCATACAATATTTTGTGTTTTTAAAATTCCTAGTGAAATTGAAAAGTAGATAACAGAGAACACGTTTCGAACAAGAAAAAACTCGTATACGTACGTACACGTACACGTTCATGTAATTAATATTTTTAAACGAAATTTCTTTATTTCATCATGCGTATATAGAGCCAACATTTTGTTTACATATGGTTCAGCATTGTCCGGAGGTGCCCCTGAACACTACACGCCGCAGCTCTTTACAGTACGATGGGTTGCATCCCAATCAAGATGCAGGCGCCTCGAGTAGTGAGCTCCGCCTGTGTCGTATTTTACTGAACTTCATATGTCTGTGTTGCTTTCTCTACACACCAGTACTTTTCATTTTTATTACTCAATTTGATTTTAGTTCGTTCTTCTTGATGATATGTATTAATTTCTCTTTGACTACTTCCATTCCACTGAATTTTTTTGCATTCTGTTGGTGACAGGAATAATAAGAATCGGCAGGAATAATATCTTAAAAATAAATTAATATTACTTATTTTCTCAAAATTTTCAATTTACGACGAAACGAGATGTAATATTTTAGTTTCTCTTGAACCTATACACTGAGTTACGTGCTGCAAAGAAAATTACGTAACGCTGCGGAAGATCGATTTCGAGATTTTGTCGGAAGTTCACGTTTTGGGTCTTCTGAAGCCCAAAAAGTGTTTCTTCAAAATGTCCACCTGTCTCTGCGTGTATTCATTGAATTTTAGGATATTTTACTTGAATCTATTGGGACATTCTGATTTTTTCTCTCAAAACTGACTCCAATTTTTTTCTTTATATATTTCGAAGCCATAGATTGATATTAACTTACAATTATGACATATGTTTAAATTTCAATATTAACTCTAAATTGTCGAGAGAGTGCAATTGAAATTTTCGAATTAAATATATTGTACTTTTCCGAACAACTTCATTTTTTAAGAAAGAGTTTTCTTCAAAGAAAATTTAGATCTTCACAATTTGTTATTTAATGACATTGTCATTAATGACACCAAATTTTTCTTTAAAATTTTTGTACGGTTAGTACTGGATGTACTGAATAAAATAAAATAAACGCCATTTGACGTGTTTTTTAATTTTCAATATTTGCAAAAATGTTAATTTTTCCATGTCTCACAGTGTTCGTATTTACGTTGCCGATTTTTGGAACTTATTTGATTTGTAATTATAGATTTTCAAATGATTTCTTATGAAATTTCTTAAAAACTCATACTTTTCTGCGAACGACAGCTCAAAATTGCGTATTTGCAAAAACGATATATTTTCACTAAAATTTACATATAGAACCAGTTGGTTATATTTCAGTGTTGTTATTTGGGGACCGAAAAATTGAGAAAATGTGAAAAAATGCCTTGGGCTTTGACAGGTAGCAAATGCGAAAAGGGCGGGTCTGAATCAAAAACCTAGCCTAGAATAGAAAGTAGTACAGGAATAACTACGTCGTTCAGAAATACTATTGGTTTTTATTTGTGCTTCGTACATGAAATTAACCAATGGTGTATCGAATCATGAACGTTTTTGAGCTTTCAGATGGATCTTTAATCTTTAATCTTAATTTTCATTAGCGAGTTATTGCTTGTGTCGAATAAAATAATGGTTTTGAATTGTCGAAAATGATTTAGCAATTGTGGTTACCATTTTTAAGTTTGAAACTAACAGTAAAGAGAAATGAGTAAAATCGTTGAAGAATTGGATATTCACCTTCAATTACACGATTACCGTTTTTATTAATACTCAGTCAGATACCAATTTTAATTTGAATGGTAGCTAAAGTATTTAAATAAAACAATTATTTAATAATTAAATAAATTTGTACCATTTTTTTCTGCACAACATATTTTATTTCTTGTACGATATTAATGACAACAAAAAGTGAATATCATGACTACAGTGGAATAACACTGACCATTAATTGAAAGAATACACTAGTTTAAAAACTTAATCTTGCGCGGAAATGGGCGATGTACGGTGTGGACGTATGCGAGCGCAAAGCATGAACTGCCTGGGAGGAGCGCCGCTGCGGGGAAAGGAGAGGCGTGGAGTGGAGCGAGGTGCAGGGGGGCGTGGCGGGGCGGGGCGAGGCGACGAGGATCGTGTCTCCGCGGAGCGCCACGCCCTGCCAGCCGCGCCGCCCACGCGCTCCGCCCGCCCGCCTGCCTGCCTGCTCGCCTTCTCTCGCCCGCTCGCGCGCCGCGCCGTGGCGCGTCCAGCGCGGGCGACGGGAGAGTGAAAGAGCGATCGCTGGGCGTCGGCCGAGGACGCGGAGCGCCGCGGCGGCGGAAGCGTCCCGTCGGCCGGCACAGGTGGGCGTGAGCTCGCACACAAACACACAAGCGCTCATACGCAATTCATCATACGCACACTCACGAGTACACAAGTACGCGCACACGAACAGACGCATGCACGAACGTTCACAAGACACACTCACACATTCACTCGCTTTCTCTCT
>BOPP01000148.1:1287267-1313424 GCA_017312745.1 Gryllus bimaculatus | reverse complement strand
ATACTGAGGTGCCCCAATGTAGTTTTGATAACGTACAGGAGCGCGCGTGAAAGATTAGCACGCTTAAAACAAGTAACTCATTTATCTACCTCATTATTCTGTAAAAATATCAATTCGCCAAATTATTTCAATTTTATTCAAAGTCATGAAGTTTTACTAAATAAATGTGTTATTTAGGCTAAATTTTTTAAATTGATAAATGAAACAGGTAGACATATATGGTACATGATTAGTCATTGCAGGTTCGCGCACAACACTATGTCTTCTGCGAAATAATGTCAACATTATTTGTACTTTGTTACAACCTGTCAATAAATAAATAAACTACTGAGACAATTAATGACATTGAAGCGTCTTTGTCCGTTCTAGCAAGCAAATTATCTTTCTGATTATTTTGGAGAGAAAATAAAAAAAGTGTTATGTTTCCGTATATTTTTAATTTTATGATTGTTATGTTGTAATATTATGGGAATTTTCTTGGAGGGGTAGTTAGGATTTGGGGTTTTCTAATTCTGGTCATGGGGACTTTATGGCTTCCCAGCCTATTTTGATATTCGCGATATATAAATGCGTCCTTAAAATTTATCTAACGGGTTCTAAATTGAAGATTAGACTGGCGAGATGATCGGTGTCCTTAGCCGGGTGATCATACGCCCACATAGAATCAATCACTTTTAATAACAAAATCTTGAATCGCTGATTAAAAACACAGTGGACAATGTCTTTATAAATACAATGACTTAGTATAATACACACTGATTTTAAATAGTGTGCAATGCACAATGACAATGAACTAGGACTTTACGCATTGTTCATCCCCACACTTCTATCAGCACAGTCATTTGTCGTATGTTTGCGTAGTTCGTCGTTTAATAATGTCTTTCATTTACAAGTACATTTAGTGGTATAAATGTTCTTACAATAATATTTCCTTCTTCTTTTGAACGAGTGTTTTACAGCGTTCGTAGTTTTCCACACCCAAGTCGCCACTTCGTTCTGTCCGACACATTCACTTCTTCCAGATGTCTGATGCCATCGCGTCGCATACAAGTCGTACAGTACTTCTCGTCAAGTTAGGTCGAGGTCTCCGTCATCCCCTTTTTCTTGTTTCTGCTGGTGTTCAGTTCCATATTTTCAGAGGCCATCGCACTTCTTCCATTCTTCTTAGGTGTTCATTCCACATTACTCACTTTATTTTATTCCATCAATTATAACCTCTGCTTATATTCATTTTCTGTTTATTTCTTATTTTGGGTTATGTTGTAATGTGGAGATCCTGCAAATTCTCTGAAGGACATTCAAATTCTCGGAAGAACGTCCGTTTCTAATGCTTATAATTTTTGCATTTTTTTTTTAATTTCCCAAGTCTCGCAACCATATAGAATAATTCCTTCCAATACTTCATAAATCCTTTTTAGTACTATTTCTTGTTTCTTTCGTCCATCATATGGCATTTAGTTCATTGATAGCCTTATGTCTTTGATGTATTTGCTTTACCATATCTGTCTCACTTGTTATTTGTATTGAAAATAGCCCCGAGGTAAGCAATTATGGCAAGCTTTTATTACATTCCCACCGATATATAAATTCTCCATGCCTGACTCTACGGCTAAGTATTTTGCCTTGTCAACATTGATATCCAATCCCTTCAGCTCGTACTCTTCCTTCAGTTTCCCTATCATATAGTCTAGCATCTTCCTTTCTGCAGCAATGATAACGTGATTATCCGCAGACACTGAAGTACACATGTAAGATTTGTTTATTTTTACTCCTATGTATTTACATTATTGATCATTGTCCCAGGGCAATATCAACGTGTGTCTAGAATAGCGTTGGTAACAGACTGCATCCCTGTAAACGTTCTTTCGTTGTCTTGAAGTCGGCCGAGGTGGTGTTTCCAGTTGTTATGAACACGTATCATTGTACAGATCGTAGATTGTTCTTACGTAATTGGCATTTATTTCTAATTCCTCTATTGCCAACACATGTCTCTAAGAATACTATCATACGCTTTCTTAGGTCCACGTAAATCAGGCATGTTTCCAATCCTCTCACATACTGCTATTCTGTCTGCTGTCTAAAACAGAATATATTATCCGTATGTAATGTGATTGGAAACTACATTGTTCTTCCACATCATTCCATTTCATTTCAATTCGTTTCTTTATAATGCTCGCTTACAGCCTTCCAATGGTTCTGGTTACGGTAATACGTCGTTAATTGTCAAAGATTTTTCTATTACCTTTCTTGTGAGTTCATGTAATAAAAGCGCGTTTCTATTCAGTCGGAATGCTATCTCCGCGAAGACGTCTATTAAAAACGCGTGTCAAAACTGCATTTACTTCTACTGGGCTGTGTTTTGTCAACTCGGCAGGAATGCCTCCAGAACAGGAGCGTTGTGACTTGTTAGTTGTTTTAAGACTCCTTCAGTTTCTTCCAAATTTATTTCTTGTGCTATCTCCCTGCTATTCCAAATATCTCTAGTATAATTTTAAAAAGTCTCCGTTCTCTGTTAAAAGTTCTTGCAAGTATAATATCCAATCGTCTATTGAGATAAGAGAGACTTCTCCTCTTTCCTGTACATTTTGACGAGCGAAAGCCAACGTTTCCCAAGCTTCTCTTGCTCTACTGCCTCCTATCACGCTCTCAGTTTCCTCAAATTTCTTTAGCGTTATTTCATCATTCCCCAAATTTACTTTGTTTTTTACGTTAGATCTTACTATCACGTGTGTTTTTCAGCCCTCCTGTGATCCAGTGTTTAAGCAATTTCCTTATACGAGCTTTTCCCTTTGTATTTCCTCTTGGAGACTATCTGTAATACAGAATCTATTCTCACTATATTTTTAGATCACCATCCCATCCCAGTGCTTCGAAGACTCTCTCATGGATACATTATGCCACTCATTCGGTTCGTTTGTTGTACCTTCATATCCTCCTTGAAGTTTCACACCGAGTCCAAGCAAATTAAATAAGCTAGTTGAGTCTTCTTTTAGTAGTTCAGTATTATATCTTCCAGTGTCCTCTCCGATATTGTCTTCGTCTCTTTACATTTCCGCGGTAGTTGGTTTGAAGTAGTTAAAGAATAGTCCTGTGCGGAGAAGAAAATTGTCCGAGCCACATTCTGCTCCCCGATAGTCCTGTACTAATTTACCACAAATAGATAATATCTGCGTGATGATTATGGTATATAAATTATTTGTGGATTCTCTTCTCTGGATAGAATTAATTTACTCGTACGGCGAGAGAGTATCATGTATACCGCCCATGTTGAATTTGATATTATTGAAGTGCCTTTTCTAGAAAATGATTAACGAGAAAATTATGAAATACGCAAACTTAATGATACATTCACTGTTAGTATTTTGACATTTATTGAGTTGATTAAAACATATGTAGTATTTTTTTCAATTATAACGTTTGCCCTTATTTTTTCAGCATTTTGGACTTAAACTACTTCTTAATATTTTTTGTTGTTGAATAATGTTCGTATAAAAGTGTTACTTTATTGCTAATACATATATTCTATAAGTTTTAACACATTCTGAAAAATTGTTTCTGAGAAAAGGCACATTAATTACAAAATAATTACATTTTCAGCAAATGCCATTGGAAAAAAGTATGTACTTGTCATTGCTCTACTAGAACATTCCTGCATCATATTATGGATCATTTTTTTCAGCGGAAAACACTACCAACATATAACAAGGGTGCGTTTAAATAACTCATTAACAACCCAGCATGCGGTGAATGTAACGAAGTTGCGATAGCCATACTTGTTTGCTAAGTCAAAAAAGGGGGCATGGCTCTTGCGCACTAGGACATTTAAATAAGAATTAAAGGGACTTACAAGTGTTGCAGAAAAAAATGATATGTTTGGAAAGAGCATGTTGCAAAGAGTTTTAACTATTTATTTAGTCAAGAAACGAAATATATACCTAATTTGACCCATTTCATGGAACCTTCTCCCCTTAATAGTACCTAGTAAATAACTTGCATGATCCAAAACTCATAGTCCCATTATCATTTATTACTTGATCCCCATATCTACCGACTACCTCATTGTGTTTTGTTCTGGCATTCAAGCCCAGCATCATGATAATTTCGTTTCTTACCTTGACGTTAGGGTTAACTTTCGGTAAAAAACCCCTTCAAAGTTGTTGTCCTTGGTATTTTGATCCGAGTCATTCGAAGGGACATATTCAGCTATCATTGCTACATGTCTGTTAAACACTCGTAAATTTAACATCATAGCCCTCGACCCACTAACATCATCCCAGCTTTCAATACACCTTTTGTACATATTTTTTATTGCGATGAGTACACTTGCATTTCCTTTTTTGTCTTTATTACCAATATATAAGTACAGATAGCCATTCCTATTTTCCAATCCATGGCCCTTTTTCTTGATCTCAAGGCGCGATGTCCAGCCGAAATTTTTGAATTTGTTGGAATACTTTGTCAGGTTTGAATGCTAAGCCTTGAACTGAAAGATCCAACTACCGAAAATCATTGTCCTATTTTATTTACGAAATCGTCTTCCTAAAGATTGCGTATACTTCCGAGGATTGGAGTGTGGGTCAAGAAGAAGTTGTTTTGAGATTTTACGGTGATGCGATATTGGGGGTTGGCCCACCGACCACTCTCAACCCGGAGGTCTTTTACACATGCTTCCCTCGCTTTAGAAAGTTGCCTTCTCCATGGATTCGACACTACCTTGTACTTTCTCTCTTCTAGGGTATTTTAATCCCCGAAGGTGAGATGCTCACCTATCCCTGACTGCTCTTTTGCCCTCAAATTGAGGTCACAGCGACACAGGATGGAGCACATTTCCGGATGACTCGGTCTACAGAGCCGCGTTTGCCAATGTGTGTGGCCCGTTCCCTACCTCTTGGAGGTGCGGATGGAATTTTCCCTTCATCAGAGGACATGGAATGTCCTAGCTTTCCTCCTTTGAGACTTAGGGGAACACAATATTACAATTTTACGATTTTATTGTGTTTTATAGTTGAATGAGAAATACTATTATTTCACAATTTTAAGTTCAACTATAAATACCTCATAACACTTAAGAAATTCAAAAGAAGCATTTGCTGGGCACTTTAGTTAAAGGTTTAAGAGAAGTTTCTTTCCTAATGAGAGCCCTTCTACGAGAGTTCGTTACTGAGTTAATCGGAGATCCACCGTAGCTTGAACATAGTTTGAGAACCTGTCGAAATCACTGGATCTTTCGTGTCGTCTCGCCCTCGACTTATCCATGGTAGCCATTCTGTAATAGGCGGAGGAGTTAGCGAGCGCAATAGTACTAATTGGGGTAACAAGGCATCGAAAAGGCAGTAGTGCCGTAGCTATCTCGGACCGAAGGATCGCGGGTTCGAGTCCCGCCTCGTGCATGGTTGTATTGTGTTCATCGTTTCACACCATATCCTCCATCATATAGTGTCATCCTCACAGTTACCATACCGTTACAAGCAATAGTAGTCGCTAATGACCTAGTCGTTGATGCGATCTTAAATAACAAAAAAGGCAGCGAAAAGGAGAGTTATTTATCGAAAGGGTTCAACTGTGCCGCGACGGCACCGATGGCGGCTGCACATCAGGTCTTCCTGGAATATCATGCACGTTAAATGTAGTTTACATATTGACATGAGAGATGATGTGATCGATTTTGAAAATTAAGATGGAGTAAAAAGAACTAAAACAACTCTACAATGGCTCACTAAACTCGCTTCAAACAACATCTTACCAAATTCACCTCAATTTTGTACTCCACTCCACCTCAATACCGCTTAACTCCACTTCAGACCAGTGTCTCAAGTTCAGTCAGTGGAAAACTTCTTAGATCTTGGAAAACGTTCTTGCCATTTGCTGCATTTTCATTGATCTAAAGGCTTCCCGAGCCCCGGGGTAGATAAATGTTGTCCGTTGGTCTTCCCGTTCCCGACGTCTTGTGAGCGACTGCCTGAGACATCCGTCTTTCAACTTCCTTAGCGTTTCCGCTCGTGTTGCTGTTCCCGGTCGCAGTCTATTGTGGAGCGGACGTAAGGGTCGCTCAAAGGAGCGAATGAAGCGCGTAGTATTATGGAAGGAGAAGCTGGCCAGAGTTCAGAGTGAGGGACGCGAAGATGGAGTAGATGATTGAATGAGAGGCAGGGGAATTCGAAGAAAACATGTTACTGACCCTCTTTCCTCCTCCTTCTCCTCTTCTACTTCTGCAGTTTTTACCTATTCAATTTGATATTTTTCTGATTCGATTTAATGCTCCAAGCACCCTCCAACTTCTATCACTGCTGCTTCTGATGAATTTTTCCCATATCAATACTGACCACCCATTCTTTTGTCTTCAAGAGTTGATTTCATCATTTTCTTTACCAACCCGCTTTGATTCCACCCATTTCACGTGCACCGGGCTGGATTTGAACCCCGGTGCCCAGAGGTGGAAGCATCGGACTCTGCTCTGCGGGTCGCGGCCGACGGAGCCCCTTCGTGAGCGGCTGGGAGCGCGCGTCGGGGGCCGCGGCGGCCGGGCCCTGCCTAATAAGCGGCTTGGCGCGCGCCTCTCGATCACGTCGGGCGGCGCACGCTAATTGGAGCTTAATTACAGTGACAATGCGCGGCCCGGCCGCCCATTCCACTTAATGGGGTCACTAAACATCGCCGCGGCCCGGCCGTCGATATAGAGACATCGCAACTGATCCACGGCGCCTAATTGTGGAATCGTGGGTGGCGCGCCGGCCGCCGCGCGCATGCGCCTGCCCAGATAGGTGACGGACGCGCGGCGGCGGTCGTCGCTCGCGAGGGGGGAGGGGCCGTGCGGGGGCAGTGGGGCTGGGAATCGCGCGTTTGGAGCGGTTTGTCTCTCTTTCGACTGGGCGAAGGGGCTAGGAACAATTTAAGGGAGCAGTGGCCGTGAGGCAGGGCTGCGCGAGGTGGGGGCGAGGGCCGGACTGTGGCGGGGGACGACGTGGGGGGGGGTCGGCGTGGGGCGGGGGCGCGTGGGGCGGGGGCGGCGTGGGGCGGGGCGGCGTGGGGCGGGGCGGCGCGGGCGTGGGGCGGCAGTGGGGCGGGGGCGGCGGTGGGGCGGGGGGCGGCGTGGGGGCGGGGCGGCGTGGGGCGGGGCGGCGTGGCGGGGGCGGGCGTGGGGCGGGGGCGGCGTGGGGCGGGGGCGGCGTGGGGCGGGGGCGGCGTGGGACGGGGGCGGCGTGGGCGGCGTGGGGCGGGGGCGGCGTGAAGCGGGGGCGGCGTGAGGCGGGGGCGGCAACGCGCGGTGGGCGTGAGGGAGGATGGCGTGAATTCGACTTCCTTTGACTAGGATGTAGCTATGGAATTTTGAAACAGATCACTCCCTGTTAACTAGTTCTTTTAATCGGCCATCGCTTTAACAGTTCGCGCCACATGTTTGTGACGATGTGATCCACTCACCTGTCGCTTCAGGTCTCTAGTCTCAAAGAAAGTAAAGAAAATCCACGATTATTTTTAAAGGCTTTTTTTTATATTCGTATTAAAAAATGGTTCACTGATTTACAGACAATGACATTTATACAGGTTTTATTTATTAACAATATATTCAGAAAATAAATAATACCTCTGATAATGATTCATGTTAACAAATATTGCCTGTATAAATGTGGTTGTCTATCAATCAGTGAAACTATTTTAATATAAAGATAAAATGCAGTCAAAGCCCTTACTTCTTTTGTATATGTGTTTTACATTAATGAGCTGAAAGTGAGATTTAATGATTAGTTTGGTAAGGTCTAATACACGTAAAGACACTTTGAATTCTGAGTCCTACATATACGTGTAAATTTGTTTCTTACAAAGAAAGTTATTGTGTAAGTTTTATTAATATATATACCTAATTTATTTACTGAAAAAAAACGAACAACAAATAATTTAAGCAGTATATATTAATACTCTTCAGGGAAGTTTAACTACTGTAAAACCAGGAAAATTGTTATCCGGTCTGGATGTGGATCCTGATACGCGCGAAAGCTATTTTCTCTGGAGGAGCAATATACATTTTGAATACAATAGTAGTCGAGCACGTCGCTCTGGGTGAATCACCTGCTTACGGGCGAGCTCCTTGTCAACTGAGTGCTTCCTCAACTCTGTGTTCTGACATTCACTTAAAAACCGCACAGTAATTTTCAATAAATTATCAATACTTTTAACACTTGAAAATTATTGGAGTGATTTTCCGTACTTTGTCGGTCGTCACAGTATACTCGTAGCAATGCTAAAGTGCGTCGCGGTTACTCGCTCTCGCGATTGTTTTAAAAAAATAATTAGTTTCGGCCTTTACTGGATGCCGAAGGGATCATTATTTGCCCCCTTTGTTCATTATTTTGGCACTTAAATTTTGACATTACTTTCACAACTTATTGGCTTCCGATGACACGTGCACGCACATGTACTTCTGACATATCGGTCTCTAGGTTTACCGGTCCTTTCTACTAATGACTGAATCTAACACATCAGCTTCGTCTCATTCCTTTCTTAGTGCGATAATTTTTCTTCAGCTTCATGTGCATAGTATGTTCTTTGTATAGCAGGAACAAAATGACACGTCTTGTTACTTGTGGTTGCTAATGTAAGTCTGCTAAGAATGTCTATTTGTTAACTCTGTAAATCGATCGTCCTGGACATGGGACTGTCGGTCATGGGTTCGTCGCACTTCTTTGAGCTTGTAGAGTCGATTGATTGATTTGTGATCCCGGTCGCGACAACAGCTAAGGTTCTTATTTACGTAAGTGTAGTGCATGTGTTAAGTGGCGGCGATCATCCTTCGCTGGATGGTGAGATCTGGCGCCGGCGTACCGGAACCTAGCGGTACGTGCGGTATTGTCGTGCATGAAAGTGTGTGTGTGTGTGTGTGTGTGTGTACGTAAGGGGTGAGGAAATGACCAGGAAGAGGAAGGAAAGATCGCGCGGGTCCCGTGACCCATTCGTTAGGGTTCTGATGCGGCATTCGCATGGTAGTGATGGGAGAAACCACGGAAAACTACCGATCAATGCAGCCGGCCGCAAGAATTCTCCTCCAGACAGCATCTGCATTCGACCTACCTACCTATCTAGCTGATGTCAAAAATCCTGCCGTCGTCGGGTCTCGAACCTACGACCTCCTGGTCAGAGGCACTTCAGTGACATCAGATGATGCCCTGAGCCACCTCTCCCTGTTGGAAGGTTGGAAATGGCCTGTCGTCGCGTCCGGAAGAAAGCGCTTTTCTACTTAGCAAATAATTCCTTATGATATTCACAGCGAGGCGTTACCCTTGTGCTTTGTTACAAACAAAACACCTTAAACGTTACGGAAAATTCACTACAAATTGCCACGAACCACAGCCAAAATGAAGTGAACATTTTAAAACATTTACATGTATTGAATAATATTTTCTTTGGAAGATTGTTTATTTTCAGTCCTTGAATTCACAGTACTCATATAAAAAGAATTTATCAATAATAAATGAACGAATGCCACCCAAACATACTTTAGCCAATATTTCTTAGAGATACATAAATATCCTTAATAAACAAGAAGGAGCGATGTATGTGTGAGAGCCCCCGCACTTTTACGCCACCCGCTGCCGCTGCCGCTGCGCACCGCTATGCGCGAAGGGGCCTAATACCGACAGCGGCGCGCAGCTGCGGTCAGAGGTCGCCTGGCAGCCGTCAGGAGCGCAGCGCAGTGCTCGCAGAAGCCCGGCGAGTCGGTACGGAGCAGTGGCTGGAACGTGGAAGGTGGGATCGGCGGCTGACTGGGCGAGTGAGGAGACGAGGGTCAATGAAGGAGGCGGAGAGCGAGCGAGGAGGCGGAGAGCGAGTGCGGAGAAGGGGAGCGGAGAGAAGAGAGGGAGCGAGTGGGGAGACAGGGAGCGAGTAGAGGAGGGGGAGCGGAGTGAGAGACGGGAGCGAGTGGAGGGACGGAGAGCGACGGTGTGGGAGGCGGGAGGCGATGTGGAGGCAGGCGGAGCCGACGTGGGAAGCGCGGGGAGACGAGTCGTGGAGGCGGGAGCGAGTGTGGAGGCGGGGAGCGAGTGTGAGGCGGGGAGCGAGTGTTGGAGGCGGGGCGAGTGGAGCGTGGAGAGTGTGAGGCGGAGCGAGTGTGGAGGCGGGGAGAGTGGCGAGAGATGTGGGAGGCGAGGGGGCGAGTGTGGAGGCGGGGGAGAGCGAGTGTGTGGCGGGGACGAGTATAGGGAGGAGGGGGGCGCTGAGAGGCTGGGGGGGGCGTGAAGTGGGGCGTGGGGGTTGGGCGTGTCAAGAGTTAAGTGGGTAGGGAGTGGGCTGGTGCGGGTGCTGCGCAAACACGTCGCTTCGAGTGGCATCCAGCGGCTCCCGCGGGCCACTGGCGGCCAGAGCATAGGCGCGTACGTGCTTTTCTTTTCAATTTTCAACTTGTTTTATTTTTCCGTCCGCAGCTACGCGCGAGGTGGCTGACCCGGGGGAGACCTGCTCGACGATCGGTATGTCGTGAGAGGGGAATTCTCTGGGGAGTGTGCAGAGTCTGAGGTGATGGATGGGGCAGATATACTCACATGAGTCGAACTTGCATTTACTAATAGAACTTTTACTACCTTGCAGGGGCCCTGAGCTATCAATAAACTACCGTTCGCCACTTTACAGTTTAGAGGAAATTATAATGTTCAATTTTACATTAAATTTAAAATTATTACACACATATTGTAGATACAATATAAGTAATTCCTTTCAGATTATAACTTCTGCAATCATTTTTCAAATTTTTGACGCACTTCGGTCAGCAGGGAATATACCTGTCAACATGCAGACGCCAATTTTGGTATATGATTATGTTGCGCCAACCAATTATTATTATATTATTTTTAATGGGAAAATTTCGCGAGGATTAATGCTCTAATAGTAATGTTATGGTGTCTTCTAAATGTATTTTCTCTCCCTGCCTATTTTCCGTGACATATGTATGGCATGTGAAATATGCAAATGAAAATAAGCATATCCGAGATTCATTATCGCGATTTTATGTTATAAATATTGTCAGGATTAGCAAACATGTTGATATATTTTCTTGCCGCAGACTTAATCCCAGCTGGTATTGACTGTTTTTCAAATGGCAAAGAATCTCAGTTGCAATTTTATTTCTGTGGCGTGTTAAAATACTCTGGCATAAGTAAGACGATACAAAGCTGTTGCCCCTACGATTTTGAAGAGGTTGTGTAGTGTAGATCAATCCTACTTGTCTGATGAGAAGATGCAGATCTACTAAGCTGGGCACATGAAAAAGAACAAACGAAATACATGTGATTTTAAATATTCATATACTGGGTGACGCATTGGTATTGTATAAATAAATGGTGAGAACATCGTCTTTACAAATATTTTTTTCATTACATTATTAAGTTCATTTTATTCATATTCGGATTCATTTTATCATCAGCTTGTTGCATGTTTCAATCAACTCTCGTCTTTAGTAACAGTCGACTGGTTTTCGATGTCAGAAACATCGCGAAAATAATTGTGGCCTTCCATATAATGTGGAAAGTGGAATTCATACGATGCTTAAAACGATGCGGTGTATTTGTATTCTTAACCTTTCGACTACTGACAAGGGAACTCAATTACCCCAACGCATTTTTTTTTATTATAATTCATTTACAATTTGGATATCTTGTATAATTGTTTCTTGGTTAACTACTAGAAATACCTTATTCTAAAATCTTCTGGCATATTATAGTATTAAGGCTTGCATAAATTCCTAGGGTTATTATTTTAACACTCTTGGTAAAGTGTTTCTGTAATGTGTTGTGACTTTGTGTGAACAGTACGTGTTGTTGATCATTTGGTTAAGGACGTAATTTTGAAGTTGTAGTATAGTACTTATATTTTGAAAACATACAGAAATGTATCAATCACTCAAATTAATGTTTAATGTGATTGATCAAAAAATATTGTGCACTTTCTGGTAAATATATTAAAGCAAAATTGAAGTTTTCGTGAGATAAATTCGATACCATCTTGGTATTCGAAGGATGCAAAAATACTAGGTAGTCGAAGAGTTATAGTTTCACAATAGTATGTTATAATAATTTGCTTGCCAAATTTTTGTTTTATAGAAAGGCATTACATAGAAATGTGAATATAACATTTATACTTTCCTATAACGTAACACTGTGTGGTTTCCGAAAGTCTGTTACAATTATAAAATCATTTGTTACGTTTCTACAAATCCAGCAGCCTCTTCTGTGCCTTGTGTTAATTTCCTTTGAAAGTACAGCCATCGAATTCTATCTGACTTTAATAGAAGGCGCTACTTCTGACGATATTACCATCTTTCACTTCGCCGTCTTGGCAAACCGCCGAGTGCACCTCTATCTTCAATCCTTTAAGCCAACTACACTTCACCTATGACTCCATCAGTTTTTCTTTGGCGAAGTTTGAACACTTATCCCTCCCAAGAGGCACGCCAGGTTAGACAGTGATGGGAGCAGCCGGTGTGGGTGGCAGCGCTTTGGGAATGGCAGGGAGGGCAGAAAAGAGGAGACGGCAAATTTATCGGTAGTGGTCCCAGTGTTGGTTGTAACAGTGGACTGGTGCCGTCAGGGAAAAGATAAAAGTTTTCTTACATCTAATGTACCCGTTGTATTAAAAGGAATAGGGAAGTTAAATTTAGTTTAAGATAAGTAATTGAAACTAATTCTACGTCTCAGAGTAATTATAATAGCCAGTAATAGAATTGAAGTGGGAAAAAACGAAGCTGCAAAAGGAGTGAAGTTAATGGAACAAAGAAGCAGGAGAAACGAAAATAATTCGGGTAAGATAGTAGCGACGTATTCAGTGATAGTGATGGCACCCGTGGCGGAGAGGATAACAGTTGTGAGTGCAGGGTCGGTCTAGGCGTTTGAAACAACGCGGAACATGCTAGTTTTATCAATGATGGTGGTAATGAAGATTATATTAGATAGTTCGGAAGGCAGGGGCTAGTGTGGTCGTGGTCTGATGGCAGTGGCAGGTACGGTTGCGAAGGCAACTGTTTCGACGGAGACGTCGGTCGAGGGCGGCGGGGGCGGCAGATTACGCTCAGCGGGCGGCGCGGCGCCTGGCCCTAAGTCGACAGAAGCCGTCACGTCGGCTGGCGGCGGCGGGGGCGGAACGGGGAGGAGCGTTAATCGCGGAGCGCCGGGTGCGCGGAATCACTACGCCCCGCGCGCCCTCCCCGCCCCGCGCGCGCCGCGCCCCGCTGCGCCGCGCCGCGCCGGGCCGCCCGGGCGGTCACGTTTCGTATTAGCGCTCCGCAGGCGCCGCGGCCGCCACCTCCGCGGTTCCCCGCGCAAGCCGCACAGTGCGCGGCAACGCAGCTCCCTCAGAAAGCCACACCGGCCGGCTTTAATCTCACTGTCGATGACTCCAGCAACTCTGATCGGGAGGAACAGGGAGAGATGGTTCAGGGCAACAACTGATGTCACTGCTGTGCCTCTGACCAAGAGGTCCAAGGGTTTCACTAGTTCTCGAATGGTCCGGGGTTCCTAGTGGCAGGATCTTCAACACCAGCTAGATAGCTGAAGTTCGGTCGCTCTCTAGGGAAGAATTATAACTGCCGGCTGCTCTGATAGGGAGGTTTCCGTGGTTGCTCCGATCATCACCGGGCGAGTGCTGGAGTAGTGCCCTAACAAACGGGCAACGGACCTCTCGCGATCTTTCCTTTCTCTTCCTTGTTCTATCCTAACATCTGACGTACATGCACTATTCTACCATTACGCGTATCCCGAGGTGTGGCATCGCCCTAGGGCGATGCCACTCTGGTAAAGATACATGGAGAGGAGTTTCCCTGCGTCGTGTATGTTGGCGCTGGGCTTAACAATTTACCGGAGAAGAAACAACGCCACTTGGGGGCATAAAAATGCCACTACACTTAAAAACTAATTGACATGCCTGGAAACAGTCAATCAATCTGTCAGAAACCATGCTACATACTCACTTATAATTTTTTGTTCTTTTTTTGGAATATTCTAGATGTGTTAGATGTCATAGTTTTATGGAATTGGTGGCTGGAGGAATTTCGAGCATTTTGAAATGTTTACAGATATCAAGTGAAAATAGCATGTAGAAAGTTACTGAGTGTTTATCTACTCTCTTTTGAGTACGTATGAAATAATTTGAAGACGTTGAAAAGTTTGTGACAGTAGTCGTTTATAGACAATATCTTTGAACTAAATTTGTTTGTTATTTTGTTAAGATTTGAGGTACGATAACAGTTCTCATCATTTATATCAACTCTAAACTACTACTTATTATTTCCAAAAAATGTTTACATATTTAGTTCTACGTATGTAGTTATATCGTTTTGTTTAATTAAGAAAGGAAATGCGAGTATAACTAAACATTCAATTGAGCTATAAACGCCTGCCTCTCATGTACCTAAGTGAATTATTTTATAACTTACGCTTTTACAAAGATCTCTTTTGAGTAGTAATTACTGCAAATAAAGCTGAATTAAATAGTTTTAATAATTTGCACTTCGTGTAAAATACAGTGAAATATGGAAAAGTCAGTTTTATTGCCCAATTGTGCAATAAAAATATGTGGTTTAGACAAACACCCGAAAGCATATTTAATTAAATCTACTTCATTACTGTTTGTTTTTGCTCCCTTTCAATTATTCAGAAAAAAACTGTCTTGAATGAATTGTAAATTCAACTTACAATTACGTATGTGCATTTACACGATTATCATTTTTAATGAGAAATATGTTAAAGCTGTTGTTGGATTACAAGATAATTAAGATGCCTCCAAAATATCTTATTATCCAGCAACAAACTACCATTCATTATCGACGTTTTACGAAAGTGAGTTAGTTTCAACGATATAATACAACTTAATAATTAAATTAATGTATTTATTTGATTGTTAAATCTATCGAGCACAAAAAATGATACTTCATAGTAAGTGCAGATATTAATTATGTCGTTTGGCATCATCAGTATTAGATTAAACAATCCCTAGAAACGAACGATCGTAATGCTAGAGAGTGTGAGTTAAGAAAACGTAAACGGGAATTCTCGGCTATCCGGGAGACGCCGCATCGTTGGCTGGGGTGCCGACGTTTCGCCTGACATTTCGCAGCCAACGACGCGGCGTCTCCCGGATAGCCGAGAATTCATGGATTCGAGCCGCGGAAGCTTACGTACAAAAACGTAAACGGGAGCTTCCAGTTGGGAGTTTTGGCCGCTGAGAGCGCGCGCGCCGCCACCGCGCGTCCGCGCTCCGGATGACGAAAGCAGGGCGCTGGGAGCGTGCGCCGATTATAAGGGGGGCGCTGGAAACCGCTGATAGTGTCGGAAATCGAGCGCAGCCCAGATGCGGAGCCGCTCGAGAATTCCGGTCCAGTGGCTCCTTGTTGCCGCCAGGGCCATCGCAGTCACTTTTCCTTGGGAATCATTTACCGACCGGAGTCTGCGGAGCTTTGTTACTGAAGGATCAGGTTCATTCTCTCCTCTTCGGGATAATTTGATGAGGTAAAATTAGCTGAAAGTCGTTTTTAAGAAATTTACTTTTCAGAAATGCTTAAAATTTAGGAATAAATGTGTAAAATAAAAATATTAAATAAGTGAATATACATTGTATTCTGTTCTTTGAGAATGTATGTATTATTAACAAACGTACATAGAAGTGTGTAAAGGTTCTCTGCTGAATTTTAACAGAACAAAGTTTTCAGAGGATTGACATTATAGTGAAAATAAAAGTATACTTTAAAAAGTCAAAGTCAAGTTAGTCAAAATTAACAATTAGAATTTATTTTAGCTCGCATAAATTTTGGAATGTTTATTTATCTCACCATAACTGGAAGTTAAACAATTAAGATATTTCACTTATCAGTAGGATTAGAACATACTTAAGTGAAGAATAATAAATACTGTTAATAAATTGCACATTAATATTATAAATTAGCATAGTTATAATATATTGTTATTCTTCTTACCTTACTAATCAAATACTACATGACTATTTTACTCTGAAGTTCATTCGCACGTATGACAGAAGCCTCCTGCATCTTAAACACCCACCTTGACTCTCAAAGTCATGATATCACAAAATGCCTGGCTTTGCAAATCCTGGATTGACCAAATGAAGTTACTGTTAACGCCCACTGCTATCAGCAAATTGCCTTTTTAATAATTTCGTATCCTCCTCTGTGACAGTATTTTTATCATTTATGCGGTGAATGGATTTGTTAGACTAGGATTAACATACGTACATCCACGTGTCTTTTAAATTTTTTTATGGAAACAATTAAATTTCGTTAGTAAAGAAATATAATCTCAAAAATATTTTTGTAAATCTAATTTACAAAATAATTTTAGTTATGGAAAGTTAACAAGTGAGCTTGCAAAATATCCACATTTGTAGCACGAGTTTCCTCATAAAACGGGCTTATCAGTAGTAATATTGTATTTATTTTTGTGTTATGTGTCACTGTGTGGATTCCGCAGATCTGTGAAGACCATGTAACGACCGGCAAGTGGGAAAGATTCTCGTTTTTTCGTCTGCAACGAACATTTTAAATTGTACTATAATGAAGATAAGAGGATTTGATCAGATGCTCTAATAACTTTTACAACCATCATTTTTAGTATTTTCACTAGAACGCATCCCTGACACATTTTAAAAACGTAATATTTTATGAGATCAACTTTTTCTCATTATTTTTCTAATGTAATGTTTGAGTAAATAGACGTTATAGTCGTAATGCAATACAATACTGCTGATTTCTTTGTGTAGGGATAATAGGCATCCTTTATCATGTATCAATAAAACACAAAGTTATCCGTTACAAAATCGGTAATTTCATAGTTGTTTACTCACAATTTCTCGAAAACAAAATTAGTTTTTAAGTGATCTGTATGTTATCGTTTCCAATTTCCAAAACATTTTTAATTTAGAGAAAATTAAACATATTTAGCGAGTTGCCTGGTTTTTCGGTAGAAACATTAAAGGCGATTCTTCTACATGCGTCACAAAAATATATCTAATAATAGAAATTACATGATTATTTTGACTTTCAAGCAATGCAATGTGCCTATCTCAATTAAATGGCCAAATTTAGGATCACTGTCTGATTCAACCGTTTCTTCGGCTTCAAGGACAGCTTTCCAATTATTTTCACAAATCCAAACACACTAGTATACAGCTATACCTTACTCCACTGCTCCTAGATGCCCACAATAATTCACAGACAGCATATCTATAGTATTGGGCACTTTTTTCTGAGTTTGATATAAATAGTATACTATAAACGTGTCAAAGAAAAATATCAAGTATTGTATACTTTTTACTTCCTCATATGCTACTACACAATATACGACGTAGTAGCGTTGTGAAATCCTCCCATCTTTCACCCCACCAGAAGAGTAACATCCTTTCCCTCACCCAAGTTAGTTATTGGGACTTGGTTATTGGTTTAGTAGAAATTGTAGACGGTTAAATAGCAGGCTGGCCGATGTTTGCTAAAGCTGAAATATTTTAAGTTTTTTACCAATATCATCATTTAAACCGAAATATTTTGTTTTCTCCCCAATAGACCCAATGTTCGTCTTAAGCGCCGGAGGTTCTATGTGGCAAGGGTTAGGGACAGAGGAATTGGTATTGACGTCGCCTAATTGTTCCAGTGCCCGTACTTAAGTCTAAACTGGACATTTTTATGATTTTCACTTTTTTGATTTAAAATTGCTCGTATTTACTCGCCATCTGCACACATCTTTCACGCCTTTCAAAAGGCACTAACAGACATTACTCCTGGCGTGCACACAAAACAGCTCAAAAGATTCAAACCTGGCCAAGTTACACACACACACACACACACATCCTGCCACACAAACTCAAGGAAAACCATGTTTTTTGTCTCAGGTTCTTTCAAAATTGATTTTACTACCAAAATCTCGGCAGCGAATTTTTGAACCGATTCCAATTTCTGTACACTGGATGCTGACTGAACCTCTTCCTCTGTTTTAGATATAATCGAGGAAAAGTAATAATTTGAATGTCTTATTCTAGTTATCATTTGCAATATAAATTTAAAATATGTTTTCAACAAATTGAAAAATTTCGTAATAATTTAGCCAGATAATACTAAATGATTTTAGTGGAATTTCATGTCGAAACACCCTGAAAGTTTCATAACAAATGTGAAACCCTCTAAACTACTCATAGAGTATGTGATCAAAAGTAGCCGGACACGTAGCCGAAAATGACGTAACTATATATGACTCATCATTGCCAACAATATTGTTTATTACAATAGCAGCTTTCGGTGGCTTACCCATCATTGTCAGTTTTCTGCTATATGGAAGTCAAAAACGACTTGCTATACCGATACTCACCACAGTATCAATGAAAATGACTTATCAATTTGTGGTGCCCTCCATCGGTAATGCTGGAATTCAGTAGGGTGTTGGCCCACCCTTAGCCTTGATGACAGCTTCCACTCTGGCAGGCTTACTTTCAATCAGTGCTGGGATGTTCATTGAGGAATTGCAGCCCATTCTTCACGGAGTGCTGTACTGATGAAAGGTGTCAATGTAGGTCGGTGAGGCCTGGCCCGAAGTCGGCGTTTCAAAACATCCCAAAGGTGTTTGATAGGATTCAAGTCAGAACTATGGGAAGGTCAGTCCATTACAGGAATATTATTGTCGTGTAACCACTCCGCCACAGGCGGTGCATTATGAAGAGATGCTCGATCGTGTTGAAAGATGCAATCGCTATCCCTGAATTGCTCTTCAACAGTGGGAAGCAAGAAGGTGCTTAAAACATCAACGTAGGCCTGTGGCGTGATAGTGCCAAACAAAACGAAAAGGGTTGCCAGACCCCTCATGAAAAACACGACCACTCCATAACACCATTTTTGCCGTGTCCGGATCATTTTGATCACAGTGTATCTCGAATGAAAACTCGAAGAATGTTTTCCGTTAATTATTTTCATATTATTTAATGTATTTTGTTCGGCGCCAATCCCAAATGATTATTTACTTTGGATTGTTGAGTACGTTACTATGTACAACTTTTTCAACCAGTGATCTTCGATAAGAATTTGCAATCATTTCTTTTCCCCAATTCGCAAATATTGATCATAAAAGAAAATTAACTCACTCCAAAATGGTGTCTGTGATAAATGCTCTTACTTTATGAATACGTTTCTTTACATAGCTATATCGAGTCCAGCCGCTGTCTGGAGAAGACGTCTGGCGGCTGGCTGTTCTCATCAGTAGTTTTCCGTGGTTTCTCCGATCATTACCAAGTGAATGCCGGAGTAGTCCCAGAACAAGCGGGCCATGGACCACGTGCGATAATTCCTTCATATTTTTGTCCTATCCTCACCTCTTACTTACGCACAAGTAGATCTCCTCAATCTCCCGCAATAAATAAGCACTACACTTATGGGAATCTTTATTGACGTGCCAGGAAATGCTAATTGATAAACCAATCTTGTAGCACTACGTAAACCTATCGCAGTGGAACAAGTAGATGTGAGAATACATCTAGTGGAAGGCAATGACAAACCACCATTGTGATAATAAAGATAGGTGATGACATATAGAATCAAACACACTTTCTATCCTGTACCTGAGGAGTGAATATAGCTAATAATCTTAATCATCATAAATCACATGTTGTTTGAATTTACTTCTTGCGATCTGAATGAGCCTATTTCCTAACCTCGAGGAAATTGTCTTCACAATACATACTTACATGCATGTTAAAATAATATTCACTAGACTTCACCCATTGTCAGTGCTCATGCGCACAGTTGTCAGTGGCTTGACGTTCATAATGAAGAAAATTTCAAGATTTCAAGTTTAGTATTTGCTCTTCTGCTTTGAAGAGAATTCGGCTTTACCGAATATTTATAACTTAAAGAATGGTATTTCTCATTTCAGAATGCTTAAAAATAAAATCTTGAAATTTCAAATATCAACTTCAAATTTTCCCAGTCGGAAAAGAGTTTAGTTGTACAGTAGACTATTCTTCTATGTATTGCTAGTACGTTATATTTTAGTAGTCTCAGAAGTGTGTACTCATACACAATTTTTTTTATCAGAGCCTATTTTCATTCTTGCTAAGTTTTTCAAATAAAGAATTATAGATCTACTCTACAAAATTAATTCCTTAAATTAAACTTTTTTTTTCGAGATCATTTTACTGCGGAAAATGTTACAGGATTGTTGGTAGAGACCTGCTTACACAAAAATAATATTGGTAATAATTTATTGCTTTCATTCTTCAAGAAGTTGAAAATCAGTAAATGTATTGTGTATTGTCACACAAAACCCGGACTCAAGAGACTTGTCCATTATTCACTTCTACAAGAGCTGTAATATGGGTAATTTTCAAAATTGACACACACTATGTGCTCAACGCCTACCATGTTTTTATCTCCCAGGTTCTACGCCAGGTAGTACGTTTGCTTTATCGACCTTCGAAATAGTTTTGATTTCAAATTTATTTGGTTGTCATACATTTTGTATCTTATAACTGTACAATTAGACCAGAAATATTTACGACCACATAATGCTAAGCCATGCACGAACGACGTTGAATACGAAGCGAAGGAGCAGAAGAAGAAGAAGGTGCCTCTTCAAGCAATAGATTCCTTCCACTCGGTTGAAGTTTCCAGAATGATCGAGAGGAGGCCTGGGAGCTCTCGTGTTCCATAACCGCAGCGATTGCAGTAAATGCTCAATGAGAGAACCTTGCAGTGTAGAGGCAGGCGTGCGTAGCAATCGATGCTTCAACGTGCAGCGCGAAGAGGCGAGGAGGAGGAGGAGGAGGAGGCAGCGGAGGTGGCGGGGGTGGAGAGGGGCGGAGGAGGGGCGTGGGGCCGGAGGCGGGCTTGTGGGTCGACTCCGAGCGAGGGTCCGCGAACAGAGCACAGTGAGAGATTTCCACTTGCAGGAGGGCAAAGCCTCTGGTCTGAAGCGTCTCTTCGTATGTTTTTTGGGCGAATTAGTGCGATTTTTCGTAAATTTTCTTTCCATGCACTCTAAACTTACGAAGTAACAGTTGTTTGCCACTGCCCTGATCAAAGCATTCACATGATCTCACACGTTCGAATCATTGCAGGCTACACAGAAGAACAAAGCTCTGGTTCTGAATCCTCCATGTTTTTGGGCTAATATATTGCGATTTTCATAATTTTCTTTCAATTCATTCTCAACATTTTTGGAACACACGTGGCAGTTGATTACTATAGTGTCAGCGTCAATACCATACTGGCACTGACCAAACATTTGCATGTATATGTTATTCAGAAACAACTTTTCATTGACAAAATTGTGGGGGAAATGAAGAGAGATGGACGCAAAGCAGAAATGAATAGTTCTTGTCCACATTATTTCATGTCCCCAGACAAGTATTTTAACATCTTTATATGCGAAAGCAAAAAAAGTGTTTTAAAAGTTACTTTATTCTCAAAGAATGAATGAGTTCATAAAGCTGTAGATTGACAATGTGCCTCTGATATTACCTTGTGAAAACCTGTGAAAAAACAGTTCATTTCATGGACAACAGTTATGAAGAGGACTGCCTTGATAACCGAGGTCGCCTTAGGCAGAAGGATGCTTGGAAAATCTTAGTTTTGACGGTAGCGAGTTTGAATCCGCGGATCGGGCATTAGATGTTTCTGTATGTCCGCATGCGTGTTCCGGCACTATCGTCATCGCATACTTATAAAACGCAATGTTAAATGCAGTAGCCACTGGTATGACCTCAGCATTTGAAAATCGAACCTTAAATAAGTAAACAAAAAAATCAAAACTGTGACAGGGCGTGGGCATTGACGTTGATGGAGTATTTCCAACTCGGATGACACCTTGAAGCCCTTCGTACGCGAGGATCGCCGGGTCTTTTGGCCTATCTCGAGGGGCCCATGCTCGCCATGTGGGGCGTGGGCGGCGAGGCGGCATGCTTGCGCGCGCGCGCGATATGCGCTGCTTCTAAATGTATGCAGATTCGCAACGCCGGCTGGCGGGCGGTCGCTCGCCTGAGCGCACTCCGCTCCGCCCCCCGCCGCCCGCATCCCCGCCCCCGCCCCCGCCCCCGCCCCCGCCCCCAGCCGCGCCGCCCGCGTGGGGCGAGGGAGGCAACGGCCCACTTTAGATCAGTTTCTTTCTAACAGGCCCATACCGGTGAAATATAGGGGCCGCCTCCCCCTTCTCTCCTCCGTCCCCCTCGCCCCCCCTCTAAACCCCTCCCCCCCACAGTCATGTGCATCGGCAGGGCAGGGCAGCGGCCCTCGCGGCGCGGCTACAACAGAACTCCGCGCCGCTCCTCATGGAGCTGCATCGCTCGCTCGGCATCTCTCCCCCGGCCAGCCCACCGCCACCGACCCTTAACCCGAACCGAAGGTGCCGCCTTTTTTTACGGAGTGAAACTAAAGCTACTAACGAAACAGAGAGAGCAACTCGTAAACTGATTCAGAACGCGTCTAAATTGCTGAGAGATTTGCTAATTCATGACATTTAACCCTTTTTAACGTTAGCATGGCTTTTGAACCACTTTGAAATGATACACACATCTGGAAATGTGCATTGTATATCGCGCAATGGTTTTATGAGAGTTGTTTAACTTGTTATATTTTCTGCGGTGTGACTATGACATAAGTGTAATATTTTTCTTTTCGATAAAGGTAACTTTTTAACCAAATCTAATGTTTATAAATGCAAAAGGAGAAATATACTCAGCTCTTAAAAACCCATCGCCAACACTCAATCGTTACTTTCACTTTTGAGAACTTCTCTGTAAATTTTCATTGGGTTTTGTAGGATCAAAATTTATGAAAAACTTACGTTTCATCTCAGTGTTGGAAAGACATAGAGATAGTAGAAATGAATAAGCTTCGATGTATTTTTGTGCGAATAATAAAGAACTGGTAAATTGAAAAAAATTTCATTTCAGTTATTATAGCTTATAGCACAGCGAGACATATTTATCACATGAGACATGTAGTTCCTTTTTCATTTCGCAAATGTATTTACAAAAGTTCATATGATTGTGTTTTAACCCTCTCTTCTTGCTTTGAAATGGAGATAGAGAGACATGATTAATTACAAAACTCTGAAAATACACATTCCGACACTTTTGTTTAGTTTCTAAACTTATCTGTTAGCGTCAGTAATTCGTGACAGGTTTTTTTCATGTATTATACAGCAGGTTTTGTAAATACTCATATTAACAAAAGACGCTTATATTTAAGTGTTTCATGCAATTGGTAGATGTTTTAAGTTTTTAACGATATTATTATTATTATTATTATTATTATTATTATTATTATTATTAATAATAATAATGCGCCCAAAAAATCGTAAAGAAACTATTGTCTCTCGATAAGACACCTCAAATTAGTCTAGAATGACGTAATGCATAGTCAATTGCATCTAAAAATCTCGTACGCTTACGTTTTCGCCAATTATGCGAAGGGATACCTGGAGTTGATTATAAAAGTAACTCTAGTTACTGCCGTTTACTTCATTCATGCATCAGACATGTAGGAGTGTCCGTGCACAAGAAAACACATGATTAACTTTGCCGCTGGAATGTGCAAAGACGTGCACTTGTGGTTACGTGATCGAAAGTAAAGTCGCCACACGTACCGAGCGAACTAATCACAGAACTTTCTCCACGTTCCCTTCTCTCCGCCGCGCACCTAATAGTGACCTTCTTATGCAATAAAATTCCTTCCAATACTATTATACTCCTCTACGCACGTAAAAACGCGGGTGCGTATTTGGTATTCATTCATGTCCCCCTCTTCATATTTCTTTTCACGCCCACGCACGTAAATAACATTTTTGTCTCTATCCTATTGTTTGCATTGTTACGGAAAATTGGAAAAATAATTATAAATCTTATGTTAAAATCGAAATATAATACTTGATTGAATCTACAAACTGTTTTCCAACTTTCAGTCGTTAAATGTAGCTGATGTAATGCATTTTTAATTCATAACTACATGTTTCAGGCCTATAAGCAAAATTAAAGTACGTTTCCACGTATTTTAGTTTATTTAATATAATTATTGCGTTTTCACAATTTCTTGGCATTATTCATCAGAAAACGTAATACGATTTATTACGTGTTAGTGAATATTTGCGAGGATTTCTTCAGTTGTTTATGAGTGTGTGGATTGTTTCACGACGTGAATATCCCTCTATGCGTGTTCTGCAGTGCGTATCGTCTATATATGGCGTAATATATGTGCTGTATAATGTAGAGGTAGGCGTACAATCAGCTGGGGCATGCTTAAGGAGGTTGTGTATAAACAGGGCAGGAGGAGGCTATAAACGACATGTAAGTTCAGTGAGTAACTGCATAAGTGCATCGCAGTGCCGGGAACATATAGACACTAATGGCCGAAGACCAGGTGGTGCTGGCCAGGGGAAGTCGGGGGGGGGGGAGGGATGGTGCGGGGGCGGGGAGGGCGGGGAGCATCGATGGGGTGGCGAAGGAATGAAGCTCGGCTACGGCCGGTAAGGCACAATGCTCCAAGAATTTGTGGATGCTCTTGAGCGTATGCCATGCGTCTTTTTGCAGTGAACATGGAAATGACTTTTTCTTATCTACTTTACCGTAGATCTAAACTTTTCTTTGCATCTGCAAAGGTACACGTATTTGTATTCGCTCCTCGTAATAAAATTAGTGTTTTGGTTATCACTTGTTTCGTTGTTATAATTTTGCAACCATTTTTGTTAATTGAACATATATGCCAATTTTGTTTTTCTTTCCCTGAACCGGTGATTAAGGCAAATACCTGAAGAGAAAATGGCAGTTAAAATGAACGTGTTGACCGTTTTTAATATTTGAAACATCAAATACATTGGCCATACTTCAGTCGTAACTCATATATTTAAACCCTCCAGTTTTTCTCTGTTTCTTTTAGACAAATTATTTTTTCTCTCACACATTTTTAGTAAATTTTCAAAATTACAATACATTTTACACAGAAATTTTGCTCAAAAGTCTGCCATTATAGTGTATTGATTGGAATAGGGGATAAGGGAGAACGATCTCCACGGAAAAAACTCTATACATATTAAAGAAATAATAATAATAGTAATAGTAATAGTAATAGTAATAGTAATAGTAATAGTAATAGTAATAGTAATAGTAATAGTAATAATAATAATAGTAATAATAATAATAGTAATATTACTACTACTACAACTATTATTATTATTATTATTATTATTATTATTATTATTAAGTCGGACCCGTGGTGTAGACTGTTGCGGCAGCCGTCGTCGGTGCCGACGAGGCTGCAGGTTCGAGTTCTGCGTACACAGGTTCGAATTTGTGATTGTCCCTTCACCCCATATCATCCTATTATCTCATAATACACACTTAAAGGCGTAATAACGTTGTTGTACTGAGGGATACAGCTGAAAAGTTGATTCTGAAACAAATTCACAAGTTAATCGTGTAGCATGGTTAGTAATAGCCTATTTGCCAATAATAATAATAATAATAATAATAATAATAATAATAATAATAATAATAATAATACGCTTATAATAATAGCAGATCCGATTGCCGAGATGAAGGCAGTAGTGCCGTAGCGGTCTCGGACCAGAAAATTGCGGGTTCGAGTCTCACCTCGGGCATGATTATGTAGTGTGTGTCTCCATATGTCTATAGGTTTGTTTCTCTATATGTTATCATCATCATCATCATCATCATCATGGAAATGGAATTAGCATTAAAATGCTGATTCTCCCCTAAAGAAAAAGTAACCAAGTCTAAGCCCCGGTGGAATACATGTATCGCGTGGCCCCATGATGGCCGATTCACGAAACAAATAATTATAATCATAATAATAGTAATAATAATAATAATAATAATAATAATAATAATAATAATGAATCAGATGAAATTAATTCCGAATAATTGCCAGTTTCCAATGTCATATACGGCTGTAGCGTGTATCAAGTAGTTAACGACTGTAAAGGAAATAAATTATTATTTGATGAAACTTATTGATCTTATGAAAGAGAGAATATTTAATTCAAGTGAGAGATGAATATCTGTGAATAATTGACACGATTTTCATCTCCTTTAAGTTGCCGTGCTGCACACTAAAATTCGCAATAAAAGTAACCCCTCTCTTACGACTTGAGAAGGCAGTATTTTAGCAGCCCTTGT
>BOPP01000148.1:1261798-1275280 GCA_017312745.1 Gryllus bimaculatus | reverse complement strand
AGAGATGAGAGGAGAGAGAGAAAGAGAAAAGAGACCAGAAAGCAGACGAGTGAGAACGGTGCATGAGACGAAAGGACTTAGCGTGCTTACATCCCAACATACAATCAAAGGAATACTGAAAGAACAAGATAGACTAGAAGGATTGTTACAACACACAATGGCGCGGGCGAAGAGTCGGATGAAATGAAATTGACATGCAAACCAGAGGCCGCAGGCCCAAAGGAGGATCACGAAACGAGAACAAGGCAGTGAGTGATTCGATGCGGCTTGTCTCGCTTACAATTGGCGGCCGCCGTAAACGCGAGAAATGGTCTTGCGAAGTCGTGAGTGCGCGGCAGGGCCGGAAACGTGGCAGAGAGCAAAGCGCGCACAAGAGAACAGAGACAGAGGAAGACAGGGACGGCGAGTCTGGGTCGCGGAATAAGCCGCGCGGAGACCCCGACACGTTACAGCAACGCCCGCACAAGGCCCACGCGCATATGTCGCCGCCTATACAAATTACCTGCGGCGACGCGGCCATTGTCGCGGCAGGGCGCCGTGGCAGAACAACCGAGCTGCCCCGGACCGCGAGACCACACCGTCGCCTCAGCCCACGCCACCCCAGCCCCCGCCCCGCCCCACAGCCCTCGCCCTCGCCACATAACAGCCCCGCCCATCGACCCTCGCCCTCCCTACAGCACCTCGCCCTCGCAACCTCGCCCCTCACCCTCGCCCTCGCCCTGCGCCTCGCCCTACGCACCTCGCCCTCGCCCTCGGCTCTCCGCCCTCGCCCTCGCCTCGCCTCGCCCTCGCCCTCGCCCTCGCCCTCGAACCCTCGCGCTACGCCCGTCGCCCTCACCATCGCCCCTCGCAAAACCTCGCACGAGGCCATCGCCCAACGTAATCCTAACGCCCAATCGCCCCTCGCCCTCGCCTTCAGCCGCCTCGCCCTAGCCCTCGCAACATAAGCGCCTTCCGCCTTCGCACATCCGACCCCTATCGCCTAATCGACGGCTATGCCCTAACGCACCTCGCACCTCAGCCCCCGCCCACCGCCCTCGCCACCGAGACCCCCGCCCAACACGCAATAACCTTCGCCCCCGCCCTTCAGACCACTCGCACACGCCCGCCCCCCCGCCCCCGCCCCCGGCCCCCAAGCAGCCACACCCAAGCCCTCGCACCCGTCACATGCCACCCGCCCCAACCACGCCACCAAAAGCATCCCGCTCCCGAACCCCGGCCCAAGCCCGCCCCGGCCCTCGCCTCAGCCCTCAGCCCCTCGCCCCCCGCACAACTCCCCTTCACCGCTCACCCCTGCCCTCAACTCTTGCTTCACCTTTGAGCGCCTCGCCGATCAGGCCTGGCCCTCACATTTGCTGATTGTTCTGCTTCCTCCTATCCAAACCACTTCTCTACTCAACAGTACGCCCTCGCCATTACACACTTCGTCTCACATCATTGTATACCGACCCTTTGCACTTGCCTTCGCTCTACGACCCTAACTCGAACCTTAGCCGTCGAGACGCCAACCGCCTCCCGCTCTCCGTTCCTGCCACACGGCCTCTGGCCCATTCGCCTCTCTACCAATGCCTACCCTCTCTATCTCCCGGCCTCACCCTTAACGTTTCTTCTGCTTGACAAAGAACTAGCACAGTCTAATACCCCACCCACGCCCACGCCCATCATCTTACTCCCGACACCCTACTCACTTGTCTTCAGGCCCCGGCGACGTTAGCTGCAGCCAGACACTCCGCTGTCTTACAAGAACATATGAAACCAAAAGCGTACCCATTCGCTGCCGAGCGAGAAAAGCAATTGAATATTATACAATACGATAACCGCATAAAACTGACCCTAGTCTAATTATAATCTTACATAGAAATATATACATAGCGAATTCGATGCGCACTGTGAAGGTGTGGTAGAAGATAACTAATACATAAGAAGCCGAATAGAAAACAAACATTACTGCCACATAAATACAAAGCAATATTTCTTTCGACCTACATCAGACGGCAGACGCAATTAAATGATGCCAACATAGACATTCATTCTTGTTGTGAATCCCGAGAAAATAAAAATAGGATCAGACCAAAAATGGGCAAAGACACATAGCAAGGACATAAATAATGCATATTGTTACATTACGCGGATCGCACAACATAGATTAAACTTAACAACATATACAATGTAACGTATGTCTGAACAGTGAATGTGGCCCACCCAACTCTACGCGTGGACAGCCTTAGTTAACGTTATTTTAAAAATACCGAAGTCCACTGTTGGGCAATCGTTCCAGCCCGACAGATTGAACTAGTTATTATTCATTGACCGGTGAGCAACCTGCTCGTTAAAAATTCGGCGCCATAAGTAAGAATCGACTCTTTCGTGAGAGAAATTAGCGTGGTTGTCGCTGGTATTTTCTGTTCCTCACAACACGGAATGCATTTTTTGTTTAAGTTGTCATAAATGTAAATATAGTATTGTTAGTTGTAAATCAGACATTTAAGCACCGACCAGTTTATTAAATATTTATGTGCATGATTATGTAAATAAATACTTGTATGCCTTTTTATTATATGCGTTATTTTTTTTCTATTTTATTGTTTAGTTCAGAGGTTTCGAAGAGTGGAGAAACATTACTTAACTGGAAGAGGCACGAATGAGGCAACGGAGAATAGAATCCTAGGAAAGGTATAACCGAAATCATTTTCTCCGTATTCTCGATTTGTCCTTCATGCCTTGTTAACTATCGTACAGGCGCGGAAATCCACGGAGAAGTTAAAATTTCACCCCCTGGAAATTAATTCATGATAATGTATATAAATTTAACGAAAATATAACGAAAACTATCCAAAGCCCAAAATTTATTCGAAGAGATAATACATTCAGAACGAATAAAATTGTATTGTAACATGGAGCTGAGTTATGCCCTGCCGACGTCCTTATACGAAAAATCTTCGATGACACACATTGTCAAAAAACAAAAATATTTTTAATTTCTTCCTCCCAAAATTGTCTCTGGAATCCGCCCCTAGATAAGTATATACCCTCAAGCAGCACTCCAAGGAGTGTGGACCCACCCCAATTTTGCGGCGCACCCCGCCATGTAATTCTTCTCGGGTAGGGGCACCACCCCAATGACTGTTACGCGCGGTGTCGACTTTCAACTATCAACACAACTCGCGGCATTATTCGCTACTCCGTTTGTTCTTCAAGTCGCTTGTCAACAATAGAGTGATGTGAAGAGTGCCGATTGGATGGCAGCGGTCCTACTTCTCTTTTGTGCGGCAGGACATTTGAGGTGCCACGATGAATTGAAAAGTCAAGTATCACGGCTGATGGGACCGCGCCATTTGCTTAACACGTTGCTAGCCGCGTGAGAGTGTGGGCAATCGCTTGCACATTTGACGAAATATCAAAGAACAAAATTCATGTTTTAATCGAATTATTCCTTTGACCCACAATCTTGATTCTATGCGTACATTCTGAACACGGACTTTCACATAGGTAAGAAAAACACCGGAATGACCCGGGGACTGAGGTAGACCATGTCCCCATCCCAGAGCGATATACGACCTGCGATACGAGCGGAGCCGAACTACTTCTTCTACATATACTGCAGTCTTGCTATGATCAATCTCCGAGAAACAATAGAACAACCAAAAAACCCAAAACGCGATGGTTGCGTATTATAGGTGATATGCATTTTGATGAACTATTGCGCATCTTCATGAATACTTACATGACACCAAGTAGCAAGTAATTAAGGTGACGCACTGCGCCATTTATGGGCAGCGCCAAAATTCAAATGTTATACTTTGAAGGGCGTAAATAAAAAATAGGTAAAATAACCGCAAATTCTATAGCTAATTGTGATACTATTCCAAGTTTAAGAATTAATTCGCACCAAAGCAGGCAGATTGGTTTTATTTACATACTTCCCAACTACATCAAGAATCTGAAGAACGATAGACTGAAGATTGTTAAACACACAATGCGCGGCGGGAGTTCGATGAAATGAAATTGATGCAACTCAGAGGCCGCAGCCAAAGGAAGATCACGAAGAGAACGAGGAGTGAGTGATTCGATGCGGCTTGTCTCGCTTCAATGGCGGCGGCCGTAAACGCGGAAATGGTCTTGGGTCGGGTCGGGTCGGGTCGGCAGGGCCGGCGTGGCAGAGCAGGCGCCGAGGAGGCAGAGGAAGCAGGGGACGGCGAGGTCGTGGGTCGCGGCCGCGCGGAGACCCCGACACGTTTACAGCCCGCGCACAAGGCCCGCGCTTGTCCCGCACTATATTAACTGCGGCGGGCCATGTCGCGGAGGCGCGTGGCGCCCGACTGCCCGGACCGGCCCACCGTCGCCTCAGCCCACGCCACCCCAGCCCCCGCCCCGCCCCACAGCCCTCGCCCTCGCCACATAACAGCCCCGCCCATCGACCCTCGCCCTCCCTACAGCACCTCGCCCTCGCAACCTCGCCCCTCACCCTCGCCCTCGCCCTGCGCCTCGCCCTACGCACCTCGCCCTCGCCCTCGGCTCTCCGCCCTCGCCCTCGCCTCGCCTCGCCCTCGCCCTCGCCCTCGCCCTCGAACCCTCGCGCTACGCCCGTCGCCCTCACCATCGCCCCTCGCAAAACCTCGCACGAGGCCATCGCCCAACGTAATCCTAACGCCCAATCGCCCCTCGCCCTCGCCTTCAGCCGCCTCGCCCTAGCCCTCGCAACATAAGCGCCTTCCGCCTTCGCACATCCGACCCCTATCGCCTAATCGACGGCTATGCCCTAACGCACCTCGCACCTCAGCCCCCGCCCACCGCCCTCGCCACCGAGACCCCCGCCCAACACGCAATAACCTTCGCCCCCGCCCTTCAGACCACTCGCACACGCCCGCCCCCCCGCCCCCGCCCCCGGCCCCCAAGCAGCCACACCCAAGCCCTCGCACCCGTCACATGCCACCCGCCCCAACCACGCCACCAAAAGCATCCCGCTCCCGAACCCCGGCCCAAGCCCGCCCCGGCCCTCGCCCTCGCCCTCCCCTTTACCCTCACCCTTGCCCTCACTCTTGCTATCACCTTTGCCCTCGCCATCGCCTTTGCCCTCACATTTGCCTGTTGTTCTCGCTCTCGTCCTTCCACCCCTTCTCTCTCACCGTCGCCCTCGCCTTCACCTTCGTTCTCACTCTTGCTCTCGCCTTTGCACTTGCCTTCGCTCTCGCCCTTCGAACCTTAGCCGTAGACGCCGCCTCCCGCTCTCCGTTCCTGCCACACGTCCTCTGGCCCCATGCTCCTCTCTATCTCCCGCCTCAGCTTCGGTTTCTTCTCCTAGCCTAATACCCCACCCACGCCCACGCATACACCTTACTCCCGACACCGCTACTCACTTTTCTTCAGGCCCGGCGTTAGCTGCAGCCAGACACTCCGCTGTCTTACAAGAACATATGAACCAAAACGTACCATTGCTGCTACGAAATGGTTGAATTATATCTACGTAGATAAACCGCTAGTCTTTTAATCTTCTAGTATATACTCGTTCATGCATGTTTAGTGTGTGCGTAGTACTAATACTAAATGCCTAGAAACATAACATACTGCCACTTCAAGCAATATTCTCGACCTACTCAGAGGGAACTGCGTATGCCAACTAGCATTCATTCTTTTGTGCAGAATAATAAGGAGAAAATGGCAAAATGCTATTGCTTTTACTTACGGCGGTGCACAAATGTTCTTCACATCTCATGTCAGTTGCTCTGAACGTTGTGCCCACCAACTCTAGTGAGCTAGTTACTTCTATTAAAATACGAAGTCCTTTGGCAACTCGTCAGCCCCTTGAATGTTATTATTCATTGACCTGGTGAGCAACCTGCTCGTAATTCGGGTTGTAAGATCGTCTCTTTCGTGGGAATTAGCGTTTGGTTGTCGCTGGTATTTCTGTTCCTCCCACGGAATGATTTTTGTTGTAATTGTCTAATGTAAATTGTATTGTTAGTTGTAATCAGACAATTTCGCACGACCATTTATTAATATTTATGTGCATTGATTATGTAATAAATACTTGTTGCCTTTTTATTATATGCGTTACTTTTTTCTATTTTTGTTTTAGTTGAGAGGTTCGAAGAGTGAAGGGAACATTACTTCTGGAAGAGGCGAATGGCGCACGAGAATAGATCCTGCGAAAGGTAAACAAATCATTTATTTCTCGATTTGTTTCAATGCCTTGTTAATATCGTACAGGCGCGGATCCACGGAGAGTGAAATTTCACCCCCTGAAATTTTCTGTAATTATTAATTTTAACGTATAACGAAACTATCCAGCAAAATTTTTCGGATAATCATTAAAACGAATAAAATTGTATTGTAACATGAGCTGAGTGTAGCCTGCGACGTTTTACAAAATCTTCAATGACACATTCAACAAAAATATTTTTAATTTCTCCTCCCAAAATTTGTCTCTGGATCCGCCCCTGATAGTATATCCTCCAAGCAGCCTCCAAGGGAGTGTGGCCCACCAATTTGCGCGCACCGCTATGTTCTTTCGGGCGGGTCACACCAACTTACGCGCGGGTCGACTTTCAACTATCACACACTCGCGCATTATCGTACTAGTTTGTTCTTCAAATCGCTTTGTCAACAATATAGTGATATCGAAGAGTCCGATTGGATGGCAGTCTTCCTCCTCTCTCATTTGTACAGGACATTGAGGTACCACTATAATGAAATCAAAGTATAGGCTGGTGACCGCAGCCATGTGCTTAACACGTGCTAGCCGCGTGAGAGTGTGGCAATAGCTTCACATTTGACGAAATATCAAAGAACTTCATGTTTTAATCGAATTATTCTTTGACCACAATCTTGACATGCGTACATCTGACGGACATTTCACTGGTAGAAGACCGTGCCGGGACTGAGGTAGCCTGTCCATCCCAGAGCGATATCGCCTGCGATATGCGGAGCGAACTACTTCTTTCTTATACTCTTCTGTTGATTCTCGACAATAGAACTCAAAACCCAAACGCGATGGTTGGTATTTAGGTGATTGCATTTGATGAACTATTGCGCATCTTCATGAATACTTACATGAGGTAGCAAGTAATAAGGTGACGCACTGCACATTTTGGGCAGCGCCAAATTCAAATGTATACTTTGAAGGCGTAAATAAAAATAGTAAAAAGCTATTTCTATGCTAATTGTGATACCATTCCAATTTTAATAATTAATACGCACCAAGCAGGCAGATTGGTTTTATTTACAGTTTCTTACTTTTTTGATGGCAACCGGGGATATTCTTTATGAAGATAGGTTAATTTAGAAAATCACTGTCTTAAAAAATTTGGATTTATAATCATTATACCTTTTAAGAAAAAAGTTGAAGTAGAACTTAGTATTTACTCTATTTACGGAATATTTATTAAAATTATTTTCAACTTTCCGGATGTACGTTTCTAAAACAGAGTATTATTTTCCCACATTATATTCTCATTTAAGATCATAACATCACCAATTTTACATGACTCACACACTTCCCAGTTATCTCAGCACGGTGGTGTAACTTTTTATATACATGTGCTGATTATTGATTATGAAAACCATCTTAATCTGTTACAATAACCTTTTCAAATGAAATCGTATCCCAAACCTATTCATCGCGCATGATTCCACGTAATAAATTCATTATTTCGAGATTGCATGCCAAAAATTGAATTCTCTGTATTCTAAATTTTCTTTCAGAAGCATTGTGGAAAGAATCGAATCAGAAGAACCCATACACGTGTTTCTAACGGTCCCTTGTTACTCATCTCGGATTGAGCCAACGAGTGCACGTTCACATGTCAAGAGTCCTGTGGGAGCGACGTTTATATCTCGATTGAGCAACAATGCGTGCGCATTCATTTCACATCGTGGATTTCGCGGGTTTCCTTGAGAATTCTGCTTTTCAAAACAGAACCAGAACGGAAATCCTGCTCGTCTCTCTCTCTCTCTCTCTGGGTTTTCTGAGCACAAAAGGCGTCTGGGCGAGGCGGCGAGCGCGGTGGCCTCTGATGGGCCGGAAAACCCTCATTCCGCGCCGCCCGAGCAGCCTCTGGGTCACAGGGGCTCGCGTATGGCGAGGACATTCCACGGCGGGGCCACGACAGCGCGGAAGTGCGACTTCATGGCGCACTATTTCGTCGTAAGGAACTGAATTAATTTTTATTTACGTAATTTCCTTATTTTTACCTTCAGCCTCAATTTTTTGGTTAAAAAATTGTTGTGCTTTCGAGGTGCTGTTGACATATTAAAGTTTCCCAAGTTGACATCGTCTTGATCAATTTTATTTATTGTAATTTGAATGAGGAACGTATTTTGAAGCTGTTGTTTTATTCGTTATTCGTAAACATATTGTATAGTATAACTACACAATGCGATTCAAGTGTGTGTGTGTTTTTAGTGAGATAATTTATGTACAAAAGGGTTCAGATAGAGGTCAAGGGAGAGACTGAGACTAGTGGAAGACATTTATGAAAGAGTTTGAGAAAAAAGAGAATTTTTTTTATTTGGCGTAAAATTCTGTAATTGTTTATAATTTTATTTTGTGAAATTTTGGGTAAAAGCAATTTTATTTAGTGTAAATGTGAAAGTCAACTTTTCACCCTACTGATGCTGGAGGCCTTAGCTCCCAAAAGGATTCTGTAGGCTCTATAAATTAAATAAATAAATAACTACAGTAAAACAGCACGCAGAATTTTAAAAATGGCTTTCTGTATATCCCATATCAGTTTTAGTTTAATGTAATTCAATTTGCAATAAATTAAGAATACAATAAACGAAGAATATCATTGCCACATTTTCATCTTTCGCGGATTATTGTTATACTGTATTTGTGTGCGTTCGTGTGACTGTGTCTTCAATTGTATCTCAAATCTACTTTTTCTGACTATACCTTTTCATTCTTGATTTGCAAGACATAACTTTAAATTTTTCTCTTACTCATTCTCATTTTAATGACATCTAGTTTTAAAACCAGTTATGGTGTTTTAATGCAGACTTTATCATCGTCTTTTGAAAATAGAATTTATTTACTGCATCTAGTTTTGTTTGATAATATCCTAATTTGGTATGTCTCAAAAGTAGACAATCTGGTAGGGTGTCAGCAGAAATGTTTGTGCTGCTATACAACAGAAGGAACTGGTATAATATAATAGAAATACTATTTTATTTATGCGTACTATAAAAAATTGAATGGATGTCGATCTTGGAGCTGTGGGGAGTTGAAAACGCTCCCTAGTACGCACTGGGTTAGAGTACTGGGCAAGGCACGAGTGTTTTCACCTCGTAATATACTTGGATTTATTTGGAGCTGCTCTGACGTAAATCAGCTGTTACGTTGTCATCCTATCGTAAGGAAGAACGTCACCATAGTGACGTCACGTTCCCTATGGTATGACCCCGTAACGACTGGCGACCTCTCAGAGGAAGCTGTAAATAAATTGCAATATAGTGGTGTGCTTCACCTTCTCATTCTACCACGTGTTCCACGGAACATTATCCAATTGCTAAGGCTCAGAGCGTAAATTGACATCACTGCAGTTTCTCTGACCGGGATGTCTTTAGTTCGAGGCCTGAAGGCGGCAGGATTTCTATGTAAGATACGTCGGCACTAGCTTCCGACACGTAGCTATGTCGAATTAAGCCGCTATCTGGAGGAGAAGTCTACCGACCGACTGCTCTGATCGGTAGTTTTCCAAGGTTTCTTCCATCAACCCCTGAAGAGTACCGGAGGAGTTCTCTAACGACAAGACCGCGCGAGATCTTTCCTTCCCCTTCTTTGTCCTAACCTTGCCCCTAACTTACACACACCATCACACATGTCTGGAGACCAGTTGGGAGCTTTTCCAAGCTGGGACGGTGGTCCGCTTAAAATCTTTTTAAAATTTCATAAAACAAGTATTTTCACACTTTTTATGATTTTTAGAACATACACAAATCGGATCTAGCGGATCAGTATTAAGGTGACATACAATAGAAAAGTATCCTCCATCTACCAGTTTCATCCTTTCTCCTTGATTACTTCCTCCGTCAATTATGAATGTTTTCATGAAAACGTATAAATATAATCTAACACTCCACCAAAATGTTAATCAGTTAATAATTGAAACAGCACTTAAACTGTATTGTATTTACACAACTTATCTTAAAAACACTTTTTAAGAGTTTCTACATAAATATTTTTATAATCTGATGATTAAAGAAGTGCTCTTCGGATCAAATATAAGGCAAGCAAAGCAGGCGTCTTAAGCAAGCGACTACGTACAGTTTAGCTGTTTTAGTCATTATGAACAAAAATTGGTCTCAGATTCGATATTTTGAATAGAAGTATACTATTTATATAATAATAATAATAATAATAATAATAATAATAATATAATAAACAGGAGAAAATAAATTCCATAATGCCAGTTATGTTAATTCCACACAAACAGTCATTTGAAGAAACATTTTTTTTATAATAAGTAGGTATTTGATACGTGCTGACGAAGGCCAGGCATGCCCGAAGAAACAATGCAATGAAACTTCTCTCCATGACCAACGTTTATAGAATGTGCTACCCCCTCTTTTAAAGGAAGGAATCGTATAATATACTAATGATATATTGCCACAACATGCACCTTCGAAGTTGGATTATTAATCCTGTTCGTATTGTGAAAGCACAATGCTTAACATAACTTTAAAAAAATTCAGTTTGAAAAGTAGCAAGATGTGCTTACGCCCCTCACTGTTCAGGGTCACCACTTACTTTTTGAAGAACATTGTATATTAGTTCAGAATATAAAATATATTTTAATATGTATTTATAAATTTCAAATATTTTATTTAATTATAGTGATTTAATTAATATTTACTTCAAGGCTCAGTACTTTTGTATTATTTGAGGACTTAGTAGTGCCCCTCAATAAATTATTTCAACCTTGCATGAAATAAAACTTCAGGGTGCAAATTTACGTAAGTTATAGCCCTAGGGGTGAGCGTGAATAGTCGTGCGTCATATTCTGCGATTCGTCTTTGGCGTGGACACAAGTGTGCATTACAGAAAATCGTCATGGAAAACATCTTTAACAAAATAACTCTTTAAATTTCCCCTCAAAAACATGGTCTATCTATCTAATTCCTATAATTTTTCCCATACTTAACAAAATAGCGTTTCTGTTCCCCCTATTCTCTATTCTTTCAAACTTACTTCTACAAAATAACACGTCAAACCCCCAACTACCGTCGACCTACCCAACTGCATCTTGGCCGGGGAACAGGAGGCAGCTGGTCACACTCAATTGGACGCAGCAAGAAAGCCGGACAGTATAGGATAGGACTTCGGTCCAGGCCTCTCACCACCACCAACTCATGGAGCCTGCATGGCGTGCGTGTAGCGCGGCCGTCTCGCGGCTGCAGCCGCAGATACCACCAGCCACCGTTAGGGGTCGCGAGGCAACTGTACTAGCGATTTTCCTGTGAGCACTCGGGGTCGCTCTCGAAAGGAATCTGTCTGCCGTGCTTCTGAACGACGCAGTCCGAGTGGCCTTGAAACGGATTCATGAATTTTGGGCACGTGCAAGAGATACTTAGATCGCGCAGCCATTCGCGTGGAGAATACAATAAGACAGACGGGTGTGTTACCACGGGCGAATTACTATTTTGTTAGCAATGCAGAAAAATCAAATCTGCTTTTTGTTTATTGTTGCAAATAAATTTTCCATTACTTGGGAACAAAAATGTCTACTTTATCAAATGTTGCTAAACTCGCGCTTTTTTTTAAATTGATTTTGATTTATTTATCTTTAACTGTTACTAATCTCTCAACTATTTATAGTAAAAATTATGGGAAGAGATTCTTTGAAACGTGCGCAGATTATCTTTTCCCCCATACGTCACATAATGTTTTTACTGTTTTTTGGCTAAATAAATCTAAATCTAAATTAGGTTCGTGCGATTTAACTTTTAGGGCAGAGTGACAATGTTATTAGAAGGATATTCTGGGTAAAAACTGATAATTTTTAGTATGTCGTAGTCATGTCACAATTTAGTAATGTCGTCAGGTCATGGGAGCTTTTCGCTCTAGAAAGGTGTGTTGTGTTCAGTTCTTATTTGGTTAATGCGTCAATGACATAACTTAATAAGGCCTATGGTTAGAAAAATAAATGAGGGGCTTTGCTCTAAATAACATATGCTAATTTTTTAACAAAAATAAAATATAACAGAACTAACATTCTTTCTAATTCCATTATTAAATTTTGTGCGGATTTCCTGTCATATTGATTATTAACATTTGGAATGGTAACAATTTGGAGGAGAGGAAATACGGGTATTAGGAAATGATTGCCGTTAGGTTACTGCTTCACGGCAAAATTTTATTTTAAAGCGTGGATTTAGTCCCACATTTTTGCATATTCTTCATATTTAAGTAGGACAAAATGTTGTTTATTTTACAGTCGGAGCATCCAAAACACTTTTTATGTGATATTACTCGAGTAATCTTGAAATCATGTTTTAGAATATCTAAAAAATCCAATTTTAAAATTGTAATGATATTTTTTTAATGCTGAAAACTACTTCTGTTTCCATCCATTACTCAAACTTTGCAGTGAGTTCAGTTTATATGCCTAAAATAATATATTACAAATGTATTTGCATCATTAAAACGTTCCATATCAATGTCTAATTTACGTCCTTCTAAAAGTATCAAACAATACTTGATCATTCTATAAAATAGAAATATAGTTGCAGTGGTGCCAGTTGTACAAGTATATTTGTAAATACACCTTAAGAACGTGCTTCACGCTCCCCGACGTCGCACATAGAACTACTAGTTGTTAGCACATTCCTTGCTACTTGGCGTAATTCTTCTGCGACTTCATGAGTTCCGGTTACGGAGGCAGCGACAGCCTCTCGGCGAGTTGCGCGGCCAGTTGCCCAATAGTCCGCAATGTTGCCTGCGCCACAAACTCCACCGTCACTACCACCCACAATACTATCTCTCACCCCCCAGAGTTTTCGTCTCTGATATGACAACCAGCGCCAACACCATCACTAGGATACGATCAAGTATAACCATTATAATCCTCACTATTCTCACTACAGGCATCACCAACACCATCCTTACAACCCCCAAAACACCGCCTCAACCTACACCCCCTATACTTACACTGCCTACATCTACACATCTCCACCAACGTCGCCTCCTACATCGTCACCACCCACACCACCTCTACCTACATTGTATCCACCTACATCGCCTCTGCCTACACTGCCTCTACCTGCATCGCTTCTGCCTACGCCGCCTTACCTACACAGCCTCTATTTAACCGCACCTATCTACAGCACCATCATCGCTATCGCCGTTGTCAACTCTAAAACCCGGTCTTTCACCGCAGCCTTCCGCATACTACCAGCCCCGTATGCCACTCTGCTAACATTACCCTCTTGTCCATCTCCGCCACTGCAGCCTCCACCACAATCTTTACCACCGCTACCACCACC
>BOPP01000148.1:1242372-1261243 GCA_017312745.1 Gryllus bimaculatus | reverse complement strand
CCCACCGCCCCCGACCCAACGCCCCCTCTTCCCTCGCCGCGCTCCATTGCACGGCTGCTCTCAGCGCCCGCGACTGACCGCGAGCCCGCGGAGACTGTGCGCAATTGTCTCGGCTGGAGCGGGTCCTGTTAGCGGTTATTGATAAGGGTGTCTGCAAGCCAAAGAGCTTGCTTTATATTCTGGAATATGATTAACAACTGAAACCTGCCTGCATTTGCTAATACGTAGTGATTTCTACTCTAGATACCCGCAGTAGACCTTCGTTGTAGTTTTTTGACGTCTTATTTGTATGGTTCACGACGAGTGCTCGGAAGTTTTAGCTGTATGACATGTGACAGAAGTGATAAAGAAAAAATGGGAATTTGTGGCGAGTGTGTGGTAATTCTATGTTCTACGTAATCTAAAAACCTTTTTATAAATAGACATGTCAGTGTATTGCTTACAACTCCAACATTAAAATTTTGAACTTCGTTTATACTTCCTACTCGTACATTCGAGCCTAGAATGTCCAGCGATGTTGCTTCGGCAGCGAGCATTTAGTGTTACTTCCTAGAACAATGTTGCAAAAAATGTTTGTCTACATCACTAGTCAATTGAACTTGAATTAAACTTCAACCAATGAATACCAGCTATATACATACACAAATTACACAATACAAAACTACCATTTTTATGTGTGATATAAAAATGTTTTTTTTCTTTGCACTGTTCTTCCCATATAGTACTTATTCGCAGTTGTCGCATCCTTTATTTGACGTGTTTCTTTGAAACATTATTGTTTGACACCAACAGGAACTTGACATGATCACCTTAAATACCTCTGGTGTTTCAATTTTAGAACTTCTTAGATCTTGCTTGAATATCCACCTATGTATTTTTGAATTTTACTTATTGTACTCGACAACAGAACAAACATACTGTATTCGAATCTCCAAACCAGTAATGGGTAGAGCAGAATACTGTTTTGAAGAACTTTTATAAGATTCCCTCTATCCGTTTGATCAACACCTTTTTAGTGTTAGGTTGAATGACTCACGGCTACTTTGGAGATTTCTTAATGTTGCTTCAAAATTGAATGGTGTATTCACCTATGTAAATGTCTTCATGTCTTCAACTATGCAAATACATCTTGTTTGGAAGGGAATTCCAGATAATTCTGCGCTTCGGAATTATAATATGGCGATTGTAATTGAAATGGTGTCATACGTGTAATATATGATTAAGCAATATACGTTTTCAGAAGGTAGCTGCTTATTGTTTTCTTGTCAAATCACTATACAGTTTTTGAGTAAAGCTCTTGAGTCTGCGAACGTGCAGTCGTGCAGATGTGAGTTTTTGCCATTCCGTCTCTGGCGACTAGACTCTTTTCCGTACCCCAATCGAGACGTATGAGGTGTGAGTAGACGCGACTCGGTCTCCTGTAGGGAAACTGATAATTTGTTTTCGTATCCCGTTAGAATATTTCCAAAAACGTGTCTTTTTTGTGTGTGTGTTTTGGCGCTGCGATCTTAGTGATGTTGCCAGCAATTAAACCAACGCCTCCTAAATAGATGTATGTAGGTACCGTTGATTAAATACCAGAACCCGAAGGCAGTTTTTGCTATTACGCCATAATTATCTTTCACAACACTGGCACACTGGTGTTGACGTCTTCAAGTAAACAATTGAATTACCAAGTAAATCGCACTGCAGTTTGATTTCAATTTAGAGTCGAATCATTATTGTATTTTAAAAACTAAATTTACGAATAACTTAAAGTATTGCCTCGGAATTTATTGAACTTGAAGAATTTCAAGTGAATATTATGAAAACACTAAAGAATGCTAAAGAATGAATACACGTTATGTTCGGCTTCTCACTTTTATGTTCTTAAGTGCGTGTACAAAAACCTATTTTTAAATGAATGTGACTCGCAACTTCTGAAATTCCTATTCAAATTAACTAACATCTTATTCACATAAACCACAAAACAGTCACCTTTTAATGTCAGATTCGCATACATCGCTAGATTCGCATACAAAACAATTAATAGGGCAATTGCAGAAGTAGAAGTGAGCACAAATTGGATTGTTTATTAATTTTTTTAATCTCTTCAAAAATTGGGGGAGAAAAATATGGACATTTTAAGGAAATCCGAGGAAAAATCAAATGTAGTTTGAAAAAGATGTTGCGATTGAATTTTCGGAACTAATTAGGAATGATATGTAATTTTTGTATTTGTTTTATTGCAAATATTCTAAATGCATTTTTGTGCATATTACCCAAAAAAGTGTAAAATGTAGTTAAACTAAAATTTAACTATTAGCATCAAAACCTGCAAGTACTTGTAACGGAGATTGTAATTTTGAAATTGCAAGAAAAACAGTTCATATCCCGTATGGAGGTAACACACAAGGTCATTGAGTGTCGGGAACCTTTGAACGGGAGTATAACATTATCAGCTACTCCGATTCATTGGTAAGTCCAGTGAATGCCAAATACTGAAAGAACATATTTAAACGTAGATGGGCATGAAAAAATTCAGTATGAAATATTTTCAACACGTGAAACAATTTTAAAACAATTGACAGCGTTGGCGTCGCCAAATTTTGCTAGTCTGAAATATTTTATCAATAATAAAATAATAAAAAGAGAAACTTGATAATACTGAAAATACTGCGTCTATCTGACCAATTATCACATTCTGGAGTTTGATTTCCTCCCATGTACTCTTAAAGTTTTCTTCTAAACTGGAAATTAATTTATATTACTCATCTAAACTATTTAAAGTTATATTTTGTAGTTGAACAGCTATTTCTTATGTCGATTTTTACCTGTCGAAACTGCACCGGCAATAATTACTGATCATTCAATCTTCGATCATGATGATTCATAATTCATCGATCATATTTCATGATTCATGGATCATGATTTTTCGGTAACCATCGATCATGATGGTTCTTGATTCATCAACGTGTATGTACTATACAAGAAAATCAGCTGTGTAAGTATGAATATTTCTCCAATAGATATCCAAAATACTAGGTGATATATCACACAATAAACGTAGAAATGCATGAAATAGAATCTAAATATCTGGGTAAGTAGCTAATTGAAATTACGTATTCGTGCGTTCTGAATAAATAGGATATTTTTCACTAAATATACGAAATCGTATATCTGAGATGCATCAACTTTTCTATAGAGTATAAATTTAAACGAAAAGTTACAAAGTTTCAAACTATCTCCAGAAACAAAGAAATAACCGTGACAAGCGTCATAAAATATTCAAATGTTTATTGCAAAGTTCTCCTACGGGAAAGTTTACAATAAAGAAATGTAGGATGTTCACTAAGTATGTCGCTTATGATAATGTATCCACATCCTGCTGCCCGCATTATGGAATTATTTTCGAGTTTTACAATCCCGATAATTGGACAATTATAGAAATTATCAGCTTCTTTGAGATAAACTTAAAGTTTACTCCTTATTTGATCGTGTCAAATGAGCTCTAATGAATTTAGCCAATAACTTGTCGAGTTACCACGCGGTGGAACAGGAAGTATAGAATTTTGTCTCGTTCAAATTTAATGATAATTACGTGACTAAGGGTTTTGCTGAAGATATTCCTGGTAGCAAGCGTATTTACTTTTTTCTTTGTGCACATTTTCCTCTTAAAATATAATTGAATATTTTACCAATATTTCTTGTATAATATTTAATATATTAAGGTAATATACAATATTTCTTGTATAATATCACAGGACATTGGTGCCTCTTATCTTGAGTAACAACTCAAGCAATTTATCTGGAAAACTTCAAATTTTGAGACGAATTTTTTTTACGTCACTATAAATGATAAATAATTTTCATCTAATTCAATCAATTAAATTGTTATCCAGGAATAATGTTATTTAAATAAATGACATTATGATTTATTTACTTACTTTTTCTTTTGAACTTAGGAACCATTAACGTAAGGTCAATGAGATTCTTAAATATGTTGACTTCGTTCGCAATCACTGCAATTTGATGAAATACTTGTTCCGTTAATCTATGTAGTTATTGGATAAATATATTGCATAGCACACGATTCGATAACTTCACGTATTCAATAATGAAGTAAAAATACAAAAACGATAGGAGGAAAACGATAATTTTCTAGAACGTGTGCTATACGTAAACGTAACGTAATGAGTCATAAGGGACGATCACACTAATTCCATCAACCAAAATCTCATAAGTAATATTGTCATGTTCCAGATTGAAGATTCAGTGAATGATCTGCCATGAAAAAGTTGAACTTTTAAATACTGCGAAATGTTATAAGAATTGAAAATAGCAAATCAAACCAAATAAAGAACATTCCCTTACGTAAGCAAAACTTTTCTCATTAATAATATCGAAAGAGAACAACGAGTGAATTGAACTATTCTAAACATGGCAACGTTTTAACAACATTTATATATGTAATTATATATATTTGAGGACTCAATACATTAATCTTCAAAATATTTCTAAATATTTCCAGGAAATAAAGTGAAATAAAACATAAAGATAATGTTATTTGTCTTAGCCTTTCTGAAATTCGGTCAGTTAATGTACCGTTTAATTCATAAATGAAGTAATTTATACTTTTCGAAAAGCTTGCAGGTCCTAGATATACGGATAAATGTATCGTTTGAGCGTACTTACAATTAAATGCCTGTCAATAAAATTTATGGTTATTTCGAGTTTTGATTTTGCATTCTAGATATTTAAAAAGGAAGGTGTACATTTTCCTCCGAGCGCATCAGCGCCACCCAGAGGCAGCTCCAAATCGCAAACGACACTCGGCGGGCGACGTCTGCGGAGCCCGCCTTCCCTTAGGGTTCGGGGAACGGTCCGCGCACCTTCGGAGCGACGGTGGTCCGGGGCCGAAGCGGTTTTTAAAAGCCGTCCCTTGATGCGACTCCTCCTCTCGCTGCTGCTGCTGCTGCTGCTGCTGCTACTCATCTAATGAGCAGGCGTACGTGTGGTGCGCGGTGGGTCGTAAAAACAGGCGAGGTGCGGGGCGCGAACGCGGCGGCGGCAGGCCTCGCTCCGTTGATGAGCTCCTCTTCGGGAGGGAACGCGCGCGCCTTCGCGGGTTCGCGCTCATCGCGGGGCCTCTCCAGCAGATACGTTGTAATATTCTTTACGGCGGACTCGCGTGCATTTCCCGCTTCCCGCCTTCGTTTTTTAAAAGTTTCTTGACAGTCGCTGTTGCCGTGTAATTTATTAAGATTCTGCGGGGGGGAAAAGCGGGCGCGGCGGTGGCAGTGGCAGCGGCGGGTGGAGCGGTGGCGTGGCGGTGGCGGTTGACCGGCGGGCGGTGCGCGTGGCGGTGGCGGTGGAGACGGCCGGCGGGGTGGTGGCGGTGGAGACGGCGGCGGCGAAGACGGCGGCGGCAGCGACGGCGGCAAGTGACGGCTGGCGGTGGCCGGTGGCTGCGGAGCACGGCGGCGGCGGGCGGTGAAGGCGGCGGCGGTGGAGGCGACGGGCGGAGAACGGTCGGCAGTGGCGGTGGCGGCGCGCACAGCAGCGGTGGGCGCGCGGCGCGTGGCGGTGCAGGCGAGAACGAACGCGCGCGTGTAATTCCCGGTTGCGCTGGCGCCGATGACAAATTCCCCGCGCCGCTCGGCTCGGCTGTCGCGGGAACAGTCGCGTCCCGCCCTGGCACGTGGTGCGTGATGGGAGAGGGGCGGCGGTTGTTTTCAGTCGAGCGGGAGATCTTCATTACTAGAAGTAGTGCTCGAAAAAGTAATAAGATACTGAAGAATCGGTGTTTTCTAGTGTCGGTTAACAAGTGTATTCCCAAGACTCAATTTCCCATTAAGAGGCTTTTTGCGGTTGTACAAGACATCGCATCGCGTGTGTGGCCGCCTACAGTCTCTTGGTTGTCTCGTGACGTGTTTCGAAGATATTTCCGGTTCTGAAAGGCTCTCTTACGACGATCCCAAAGCAAACCGTTTGTTCTCAAACAAGTGTCCGAGTTTATGATTACTCGTAGAATCCTACGCGCGGGTATTTTATTCAATATTTTCAAAATATTTGGAAATTATAAAATTACCCATTCCAGATATTTTTGTTTTATTTATTATTCTTTTTAGTTCATGCGTTGCCAACGCCACAATTCTATTTTGAATCAAAGTATTGAGAAAGGCACATCATTTTTGAGTAGCTAAATTTTAAAACAACCTTCAATTAAAACTAATAAGTTGCTAATAACTAATATTTAAAACTAATAAATAACTCAATTATAACTAATTATTTTGCAATGTTCAAACAATAAAATATATACAAATGCCTTGAACTGCACATTAATCATATCAAATGTAATCCTTAACATAATTTTAATAATAGTTATTAGACTATTCACGAAGGGTTTTCAAAATTTTAGGAGTATTATCATAAAATATAATTACTTTTATATGAATTGCGGAAATGAGTTTTTCAGTACCTTACAGGAACCCAATATTCTGATGTTTCTTCAATACAAGCTACAACGGACAGATACAATTAGTATTTTAAGATACGTGGAGGTGATAGCAAATTAGTTAATGGAAAAAATTATTGCGAGCAAACAGTTGGCCAACTTGAGTTTAATGAGTGTCCTTCATCTTTACTACGTTACTATTATACGTTGCAACATTTCCAACGAGTTGAATAACTTGAGGGATTTTCTCATTTATCTGAGGTAGTTTAATGAGCACCTTGCTAGTCGGAGTATTTTGATTTTTTGGCAGTTTTGGGGAAATGTAATATTTAAAGCTGCGTGATAGACCATCTGATAGTTTTCACGTTCTAGGAAGAGAACAATAGGAGAATTATCACAGCATCGCTCCCTAGACAGATTTCGGAGGAGCAGCATTCCTGGGGCACCCATTCATCCCGCTCTTTCCACATGTATCGGGCCGATCTCTTTGACCGCTGGCGCAAGAGCGAAATGGAAGAGCTCGGCTGAACACATGGCAGTTTCCTGCGGGGATTTCGTTTCTGCGTCTTCTTCCTCCTCCTCCTCCTTCTCCTCCCACTCCCCTCTCCCTCCCTGCTTCACAGCGCCGCGCCCCCTGCGAGAGAAACGCGCCTAGCGGCGGTGGCGGTGGGGGCGGGAGCGGCGGCGGCGGCGGCGGCGCTCGCATTCCTGACGTCGCGAGCGGCCCCTCCCACCGCCACCGCCACCGCCACCGCCACCGCCACCGCCACCGCCACCGCCACTGCCTCTCGGGGACCCACTGCCGCCGCCGCTGCTGCCGCGAGCACCCGCCGCAGCTGTTGCAAAAGCACCCATTAGCTGCGGCGTCCGTCGGCCGAGCCGTCTTCGGCGCCGCGCGGTGGGTATTTGCATAAATGGGTGCGTGTCAGGGGGTGTTTTACGAAGCCGTGCGCGCGACGGGGGGCCATCGCCCGGAGGGGGCGCGAGCCGTTTTCGAAAACGCCGCGGCCGCGGCAAGGAATGGGCGCGAGGATTTGGTATTCTGGCATGCGTGCCGATGAATGCACTCGACTGCCGAGGTATTGTCTCCCAGACTGACTCCTTGCCTCCAATAATGTTGTGAGGATATAATGGTTCCTCTTGTAGTATTTGGTAGACAAGCATTAGCGTCCCGTTCCGGGCAGGTTGTAAGGGAAATCTATTGTTCTTTCTATTAAGTAAATCATATTTACGATTTACCACATATTTCAAATGTCGGGTAATATTTAGAAATCTCAGTAATTTGTGGCTTTGAAAACTTGTGATCTTCTTGGTTATACTTGCTACGAGCAACTATAATCTGAGGAGATCCATTAGATTGTGGAAGACAAATTGAGTTGTTTTAATATTCTTGTTGGGAGAGAGTGAACATGTCACTAAATGTTCTATTTTTCTTTATGTCTCAAAATTGTTTGAAACTTCATTAACTACTAATGCAATATTTTACAGTGAAAAATAACGTTACAGGCACATACATTGCATTTGAATATATGATTGAGCCTAAACTACCTACTCCACGTAGAAATACCATCCAGGACTTTACAGTTGGAAAAAAGAACACAATTTGTTACGAAAATACAATACTTTCCATTACAAGAGAATAGCGTTGAATTGCTATATTTTATAGTGAATTACATGATTGATAAAAAAGTGTTCGATCACAGAGAACAAAAATTTCACTTATATTTCATTAATGTCTTTGACAACCTTACAGTATTTCAGAACCTTCAGTATTTTAGAAAATTATTTTCATCCAAATACTCCTATGTGTACAAATGGCACATTACTTCAAATAAATGGGAACGTTCTCTGATTAAATGATTAATGCTGAGTGGAACTTTACAATTATCACATGGTACCCCGTGTTTCACCATACACATTTATTTGGAAATTGTTAAAAAATGAAGATATGATTTTGATACTCTAAAATGGAAAATGATCGAGAACTTTTCATGAAAATGCCCTGTTCATAATACAAATTACCAAATTTTTTCCTCGTTCTTCAATACCCATTTATCCTCTGATTCGCTCTTATCCGTTCCGCTTCTGTGAATCCTCTTTCTTCTAAGTTTCTCTTTAGAAATACTCTTCAATTCCACGGTTTTTGTTCTGATAATTTTCCTTTTTCTTATAGCTTCCGCGATATCACACTTCCCTCATATTTATGAGCTTCCTTAACCAATGAGGTGTATTCCTATTTATTAGGATTCTGTTTGCTATTCTTTTCCCCTTCATTTATTTGCGCACAGAGTTATAATTTCCCTGTCTCAGTTCTAAGTTTAGTTCCTTTCAATACTTCGTAAGTTTTTCACTTTTCATCTTCCTTCTCATCTATATTTCGTTTTAACTTTTGGATTGATAGAATGCTAGTGAATTAATTTCTACCTTCATATGTTATGTGTAGCAATTGTATATTATTTTCACACAGAGAGAAAATATTACTTTATTTCTTGAAATTCTTCCGATTTCCGTTTTTATGTGCTTCCTGTATCTAGGAACGCTTCTTATTTATTCTTCATTTCTAAGTATTCTCTCTTCTCTTTTTATGTTTTGTTATCTACACAATGTCATCCATGCAAGTGCAGATCGGATGTGCTGTCGGCTTGTAATATTTAAATAAGTCTTTTCTCGTTCTATACTTTAACGTTTAATTGATAACATGGCAGTTATGTTGAAATTTCTATGTGTTTAGTCCATATGCATCATCATAGTTGTATGTGGCTTTCTAAATTTTAAAAATCGATGAATCATGTATTTTCGAAATGGAACACGATAAAAGTAATTCAACATTCAGACATTCCGACATTATTAAAATCGGAAAAATAATAAGTTTTCTTTATTTTTATTGTACATTTCTTAAAGAAATGAACAATATTAATTTTTTGTATATTTCATTCGTAAGTAATATTACTAGTGGTTTAAAAATTCTAATAATTCAATCAGTGTTAATTGTCTACCTATTGGAAATTCACAAACTCCAATAATATTTAATGTGACTATTTTGGAATTAATTGCGGTAATAAACTCAAATAAAACTATTGAAACAACGAAAAAAGGAAAAAAAGATGCATGTATAGCGACTAAGATGCAATTCAACATCACTGCCTCTTGAAATGATTCCATGTATAACAAACAGAGAAAACGAATTCCACAATATTTCACACACATTCTTTATTATTTAATTCTAGTTCTTACGAATATACTTTCTAAGAAGAGAAAGTTATGTAATCGTGTGCATAAAAACGGTGAATTTTTGGCTGAAACGCTTTTATTGACGGACAGAGAAAAGGAACAATAATAAGCTCTCAAATTGACAACAATGATGATATTATTAGACGAAAACCTTGAACGGAGAATGAGTAACTATCAACGTTGTATACAACTGTATGAAATTATTTTTATGTCATGGTAGTACTAATAGTTGTTCATGGCCCGACTCTAAACGACCCGATTGCTGTGAAGCAAACCTACCTCTTCTATCGTTCTCATCCTCTACATAGTTGATCTCCACCCGACTGCAGAAACGTCAACAGGTATTCTCTCCATCACCGAGAAGATGATGAGGCTGACTGCTAAATAGTTACCAGCCCTATTTTCCACGCATTCAGCTTCGTGCTGATAATATCTGCTGCAAAATTCATATTGGTCTCATTGTGCTGAATAGAAGAGGATTTTGTGGACCTAACTCCCCCACCATGTAGAGCTTATTGTCTTGTAAATGTATTTTCATCTGGAGAACATCTTTTCTCAGACTGTTTCGATTAACCCTAGACGAGATTATTCGGGAGCAGACGTACCTAGCAATCTGCATAATCTACAGGGGATTCCTATTGTTAAAAGGAATGCAGAGCCGTCAGGGAATTTTCAATCTTATGTGCAAACTATACCTAGGAGCATTAAGGGTCATTTACGTAAATGTTTAAGTCTAAGGTCATTGCTATCAATTCTACAAATACAGTGAAAAAAAAACGAAGGTATTTTTGGAGCTAAGAAAATTTGTAATTATTTTCTAAGCAACTAACTTTCCCAAATGTTTCAAAAAGGAAGTAAATGTTATGTTATTTTGGATTCTGAGTTGTTTTTAGGTACATCTAGAAACTTTATTACCGTTCCCTGAAACACCCACGTTCACTGTTCAGGGCCTGATTCGCCTGACTAGCGCAAATAAATATTTTTTGAAATGTCCCGTTCTGGTCTCCTTCGTTACTCTTTGGCTCCAATTCGCTGTGACAGAAAGCGAGAGTAACTAAACACATTCATACCACGCAGAGAGGGGTAACATTACAATATTGTTCAACGCTGGTACTATTTTTTCCGCAAAAAATATCAGATTCACAAACTAAACTTCTTTGCCCATTGAACTAAAAACGACTACTCACCCTGTATTACGAATGAAGGGCAATTTCGATATAATTTTGGTAATAGTTAGCTAGAATTGATTCATGTTTGAATAAAATCTTAACTTCACTCAGCACATGAGTGAAATATTCACTACAAATCTGCAGAAAATACTTTACTGAGGGAGTCGGAAATTGCTGCTGAAAGGAAAGGAAAGGGATCAGAGGTGGAGTCACCAGATATTGCTTGAAGAAAGGCAAGGCGAAGGAAATGATAAAAACAAGGCGTAAAACTGCGCAAGGAAGGAAGAGAGGGTAACGACGAGGCCAGCGATAAAACGACTCCATTTCTCTCCCAGGTCGTCAGGTCTCTCCCTTTCTGCGAAAACTATTACTGACGTCTTCCCTTCTTGCTTGTTGGCTCGACGGCAGTCGACAAGAAGTGGGGAATGCGTCGTGTTTCTTGCGCGCTGAGAGGTCGCAAGGAATTAACCGTGTCGAAAAATTCAATTGACGGTCGCTTTGCCAAATGAAAAGTCCCACTTCCTCTCAGCAATGGCTGTCGCAAAGGCCGATCTAAGCGAAAGGAAACCACTTCGCAGGGTAAATTGTTGCGAGCGCGGTATACGTTGCTTCTTTGGTGCAATTTCCTTCAAAGGTTGTACCCAACCAAACCAAAAAGTATACTTAGTTTTTTTGCTATGAAGTTCTTCATTAAAATACTAATTATTAGAAACATGAGTCATTCGACAAGTATTATTTAGGTAGCATGCGGTTAAAGATTTGGCCAACCGGTTTAGATGGCTAAGGGCATCAACAGATGTCACTGGTGTACCTCTGCCTACTAGGTTTCAAATCCAGACGGTGACAGAATTTTCGACACTAGCTTACTAGCTAGGTCGACTTCGCCCGCCATGTGAAAGATAATTTTAGTGGCCAGCTTTTCTGAGATTTCTCCTCAATAAAGGGAGAATGCCGGAGCAGTACCTTAAACGGGCCACAGACCAAGCGCGATCTTTACGTCCTCTTCCTTGTCCTACCCTCATCACATACTACTTGTCATATCGTTACCTCATACTTACTACACTACTACACAACCGGAAGACCAGTCGGGAGCTTAGTCCTTCATGCTGCAGAGGTGCTCTGGTAAGAGGTACCGAGATGGGGAAAACCATGTAAGTCAACGTGTAGAACGACGCTGGATCACACAATCCAGGGGAGAAAAAACATCGCCACCTTCCGCGGTAGCACATGCACTACACTTACAGCAATAATGGCGCGTCTGGAACCACTAACTAATCAACCAATCCATTTGTCCACGTGTTCGTTAGTCTAGCTTAAACGTTTTCCAGTTCACCATTCGGTGCAAATGAAGTGCCATTCGAAACTTATTGTTTAAAGGTGGCCAACTACGAATACTTGTTTATTCAGATCCTTTTAGGACATTTTAGTAATTATCATAGTTTTCCTTAATATAACCTTCTATCACAAAAGTAGAATATATATATCATATCGCCTAACTTGCTTCCACTTCAACCTCACCACTATTCAACCGAATCTACACAAGTTGAAGGAATATCGACAAACCCGTGTATACAAGCTGCAAGGAAATTGCATCATGTGTGCAACGATACGATCCCCGCATGAAGTGTGTTTTACCACCAGACGGCACGTATTTCGTATTTCGAAAGTAGGGTGAAATCAGTGTCAGGTAGTACCCCTGTATGGGTTTGGGCAGTTGAGGGATGTCGTTTAGCAATTTGAGATTTCTGAGAAGAGCGTGTGAGCATGGATGAATTTCATGTCTTTATATATTTTGCTTATAAGTTTTGTCCAGTTTAAGAACACCCTTTCAGACACCAGAGAGGAGACATTAGACAGTTTACTTCGGAGAATTTTGAACAATATTCAGTTATTGATTGTCATTCTTTAGTCATAGTGTTATATTAATTAATCACATTACTATTGTGCAATCTTTCTTATATTCTTTTTTAAATTGAGAATAATAAATTGAGTCCATTCAAAACCTTATATTAGAATTTTATGTGCCATTTTAAATACACACCTTTTCAAAACCACAGATTTCTCAGAGCCTATTTGCCTTCTTTATTTTAACTGTTTTCAGGGCATTAAAGTCGTCAGCTTACTAACAATCATCACCGTCACATACATCCCCGCAGAATAGGCACCATGTTTATCACTGACAATATCATCCCCATCAACGCTTCCGTCATCATCGTGTGTTGTCTGGCGCTCCGCTTCCTGGCAGCACGTTGCGAAAGAGCCTCCGCGTTCGCCGCCCGCCCGCCGCCCGCCGCCGCGCCACCGACGCCCGCCGCCCGCCCGCCCCCGCCCACCGCCCACCGCCCCACCGCATCACCGCGTCCGCCGGCCCGCCGCCTCCGCCGCGTCCGCGCCTCCGCCTCCCCCGCGCCGCCGCCGCTGTCACCGCCGCACCACACCCGCCGCGCCCGGCTGTTCGGTCTTGCCCGGCTTCCGTCCCCGGCGTCCTCCGCCAGCGCCCCTCGCCTCCCGCCTCCGCAGTGCAGGAACGAGCGAAAAGTTCGGCCGCCTCGGCCCGCGGAGGCGGCGCAGCGACGGCGGCGGCGGTGGCGGTGAAGTGCCATTACGGAGAGGCCCCGCGGCAGTGCGGTCGACAGGAGGCGGCGAGTCGGCGCGTGCCGCAGAGGCTGGCGCTGCCTCCGCTTTCTCGCTCCACGCGCCGTGCCGCGCCACGGCGTCCCGGCGCCCGCCCGCGTCCTCGCCCTCGCCCCCGCACGCGGTTGGCAACGCGTTGCATTCCGCCCGTGTGTGGGGGTGACGGTCCGTGATGGAGTACCTGGAAGGCTCGCCTTCCATCTCTGACCGCGAGATACGTAATGTGCGATTTGTGGTGGACGAAACCAACTTGCAGCACGGGTTTCTCTGGGTTCGCATGTTTTCTCCGGCAGGATTTATTCCAGAAGTGTCGCTAGCTAATTAACTATTCATTCATCTGAAATAGCCTCAATTTTGCTTACCATTTACACAGACCACAAGGCAATATTAAGACCATATTTAAATATGATCCTACCATTTGCAAAATATAACGGCAATGAGTATTCATAAAAATAATAAGAAAGTTTTCGGCTTGTACGTTCGTTGTTCGTTCGTGGGATATTCGCATGAATGCGTAGGAAATCCACTATAAAAGAAGAGATATAACACTTTGTAATATCTGAGATAGATCTTTGAAGTCGTGAATGAAGTTCGTGTGTTTCCGTACTTCATTGTGCGCAATTGGCGGGGAGTATCATGGCTAATTTTTAAGCACGCCACTTTTTGAGAGACCAAACATTTTCTGTTACTCCATTATGTCATTTCACGCATAAGATCTTACTTTCATGAGAAATTGTCATTGTGTTTTGTTAAACTCTAGACACGTGTTTTGCAAACACTATTTCTCATTAACTCGTAGTAAAGAACCTATGTAGTTATCATAGGCTCTGCGTGCAGGGTGCAGTTGGTTGCTTGTGCACCCCATCAGGCTTCCGAAATACAAGGGAGAATAGTACAATAACCATAACTAATTTTTCGACATATTTTTAAATTTTAATAACTACTATTAATGGTTATTAAACTTTTAATGAATATATCAGTCTGAGATACCCAACGTTATTGTAACTGGAAAGGATTTTTCTGCAGGTTCTTTAGGTATTGGCCATTATTGAAATTAGCCATTTATGAAATTATGCCATTGTTGATGTGTTGTTCTCAAAAGAAACGTATTCATGAGCGGCTACTACATTCATCTCCATTTTAATAATGCACTATTTTCAGTGTTATTAAGCTTATTCTGCATTGATACATTGTTTCCTATAATTGTCCTAGTTTTGTGTTATGCAAACAATAAATAAATCGAAGATTCCTTATTTTACTTGGAGGCTCAGGTCATCAGGCCTGCTCTTGCGCCTCAGCTCGCAACTGCTGTTAACATAAACGGTTTATATACTGCTCATGTCTCCAACAAGAATATTTGAATATTTCAAGAGAAATGAAAAACAGAAAAAATATTCATTATCTAATGATGGGAAATACATTTTTAAAAACGTCAGAAAGTATTGAAAATGTTATATGTATGTGTAAAATAATATATTAATAGGAGGCGGATTTTAAGGAAATGGAATTTTTGTCTTTTCACTTTATAACAATGCAGTTTAGTATAGAAATTCATTTCATGTTAAGACAAAACGAAATGTCCAATTTTACCTTCTTACGTCATTTTTAATCCTTTTTTCTGCTGATTTCATCGATTTTAATATTATTTTATTGGTACTTGCTTCAAACCATATTTACGACGTACAAACAAATGTTCATCACATCATTACTCAAAAGCAACTTGAGTTGTTCACCTAAAGTGTTTTGATCAAATTCTTTACGACATGTTTCTTTTTTTGTTGGGGGCATTTTTAAAGCTTTTTAAGAACATTTTATTTATCATTTTGACATTGTTTTAGGGCATCAAAATCCATACTCTGTATATTAGCATAGACTGATAAAAATAATCCATTTTAGTGATGCGTTTGCCGTTGACGAATATCATGGACAAACAGAAAAACCAAAATCCTCATACCGACATTTTCGCAGCATTTGTTCATTTTGTGTTCTACGAATCTAACTCTTCTTCTGACAACTGACCACCAACATCACGAAACTTCCTTGTATGTTCACCACACCGCCCCCAGTGGAACAGTTCTCAATTAAGCTGCTCTTACGAATGGATTCCATTACGTAGTTCCAATATCTGGAAAGATGATGAAAGATCGGAATTTGCTTTCGATGTGCGGTGCCTGCAACATCGCCTCCACTTTCTCGCCCAAGGCCTCCTCCACTCCTTTCCGCCACGCCCCGCCCTGTCCCACCTAGTCCCGCTCCACCCCGCCCCGCGCTTCGCCCCCCGCCTCGCCCCTTCCATCCAACGGCCCCCACGCTCCACTCCACCCGCGCCATCCCACCCCTTCCGCCTTGCCCGCCATGCTTCACCCCACTCCTCCTCAAGCCCGCTTCTGCTCGCTCCTAACGTCCGACCCGACCCGTCCCGACCCGTCCCGACCCGTCCCTGACCCGTCCCGACCCGTCCCGACCCGCCGCCGTCCCGACCCGTCCGACCCGTCCCGACCCGTCCCGACGCCGTCCGACGTCCCGACCCGCGCGACCGTCCCGACCCGTCGCGACCGTCCGACCCGTCCGACCCGTCCGAACCGTCCCGACCCGTCCCGACCCGTCCGACCGTCCCGACCGTCCCGGACCGTCCGACCCGTCCGGACCCGTCCCGACGTCCCGACCCGCCGACCCGTCCCGACCCGTCCCGACCGTCCCGACCCGTCCCGACCTCGTTCCCGACGTCCCGACCCGTCCCGACCCGTCCCGACCCGTCCGTCTCGGTCCCGCCTCGTCCCGTCGTCCGCCCGTCCGCCCGTCCCGCCCTCGTCCCGCTCGTCCCGCCTGCGTTCCGCCCGTTCGCCTCGTCCCGCTCGTCCGCCTCGTCCCGCCTCGTCCGCCCTCGTCCCGCCTCGGTCATCACCTCTCCGGCCTCGTCCGACTCGTCCGGCCTCGCCCCGCTCCGCCCGCCCCGCCGCCGCCCGCCCCGCCGCGCCGCCCGCCCCGCTCCGCCCGCTCGCCCCGCTCCGCCCCGCTCCGCCCCGCTCCGTCTAGCTCCGCTTCGTTGCAGTCAGCGGGCAGTCGCGGTTCTCGTGTAACGGCCAGTGCCCATCCACGGGGCTTCTGAAATGTAGTTACGCTCCGCGTCCACAGATGGCAGGCCGGTGGCCAACGCCAGAATGCTCCAGATGCGAACGCGCGTCATCTCCCATCTTTGAACAAACAACCCCTCACGAGCAAATGCTTGCATGATCTGTTTGTCATTCGGGAAGCAAGTGTCATTGAGAAGGCGAGGTGACATGGCTCAGGGCATCAACCGATGTCACTGTGCTATCTCTGACAGGAGAAGATCTACGGTTCGAGTCCCAAGTGGCCAGCTTTTCGATACAAGCTAGCCAGATAGGTCGAGTTCAACCGCCGTTTGGCAGAGAATTCTAGCGATTCTGATCGCTATTTTTCCATGATTCCTCTGTCAATACCAGGCGAATTGCGTAACAAACGAGCTATTTACGTCGCGCGCGATCGTTCCTTCCTCTTCCTTGCCTTATCCTTACTCCTTACTTACACCTACATGCACAACACTATTACATGTTGAGAGACAAGTCGGAAACTTCGAGTATTTTTTGGCTGAGGCGGTGCCCTACTGGTGGGGGATACCTGGATGAGGAAACCTCGCAAGCCGAGATGTGTCGTCGCTGATCTTGTCATTAGCGGGGGAAGAGCACAGCGATCTCTCATGATGAAAACATGCACTACACTGACGGAGATAATAGCTTCATAGTTGACGCAATCAATCTGACCAGCAGACGATCGATGACCATTTTCGCAGCATGTGTATGTTGTTTGAATATCCCGCAGGGATCTTTTGAAGTAATTGCATTACCTATTACTATTTATTATTATCATCATCATCATCATTATTATTATTATTATTACGAACATACTGAAGTACGGCGATGAAATTATGAAAGGGGGGCTGACGTTGGTAGTGTAATGCAAATGAGGAAAATGTAAGTACCGCAATAATCTGTCACGGGGTAGTTTTCTTCGCTATACATTTTCCATGATGTATTTGAAAAAGAACCCTGAAACTTAAAGGTAGAGAAAAAAAATTATCATTCGAACTCTCACTATAAATCACTACACTTAACTTTCTGGACGATTCGTCATCCACTATTGTATTTGAATCTGAAGAAAAGGAAAAAAGAGATGGGGAGGTAACGGCTTGCTATTCCTGTTTTGAGCTCAAAGACATCCAATTTTTACGGACTGCAAAATTCGATATACTTACTAGGAATTGGGGTGCTTTAAAGAAAATCGCGAAGATACATAAAAACAGTTCCAGAATGGTTAGACTTAGAAAAATGTGGGGGAATAATTTTATTGACTTCTTAATTTAAGAATAATTAATAATAATAATAATAATATGATTATAATAATAATCATAATTTTAATAAAATAATTTAAAATTCCATTTAAAGGGGCTAACACAACTCACCCATGGCATTTCGGAACATTAAAACAAGATAGTTAATAAAAAATCGTCAAAAACTTTATCCTGATACCTAGTGGGTGATACTTTTCATGTATTTTTCGCGTAGAGACGATGCAACTAAGGAAATATTATTTTTCGCTGGAATTTTTTTTTCTCGCGTTGAACTGTTCCCTTCAGTCTAAAATCATCTTCCGATAGACATGCGAGAACTGTTCTCGCATTTGTGTCAATTAGTTCTGGGATTCGGAGGAACGTAGCAGAACTAAACACAAACAATTATGAGATTTTATAAATATTTGAATGGGGGCCAAAAATTGGAGAGCATTACGTTTTGGAGCAATACGGGAGTTAAAAATATACTTTCTTTATAGCTACTGACGTTTTGAGTTTCATACAGACAGCAGGTTAAATTAAGGAAATTGAAATTTTTAAAAAAATGCATATCATCCATTACGCCACACGGCTCCGGGTATCACACCATCTAATCAGCCATGCAACTAATTTCTACCGATTCATTGGCGCTGCCCGAGGCGTGCTGTGAAATGCGAGTAACCTTGCTGAACATTACCTACCGTGATTATTATCGAGCCAGTAATAGGAATTCAGACGTATCGCATCCTTCATCCCTTTCCTTTCGTAAGCGGAATATGGAGCAAGTGCGAAAAGAGCGGGCGAGGATCATTACGCTCACGAGCGCCGCTTATCGCCCTCGTCCGGGTGCACGGGCGACGGCGGCGGTGGTGGCGATGGCGATTGGCGAAGGCGGCGGTGGATGTGGAGGAGCAGGAGGCGGTGGCGGTGGCGGTGGCGGTGGGGTTGGCGGTTGCGATGGTGAAGGCGTTAGCGAAGTTAGCGGTAGATGTGGAGGAGCAGACGGCAGTGGCGGAGGCGGTGACAAGTGGTGACGTTGGTGGAGGCGGAGGT
>BOPP01000148.1:1189630-1199795 GCA_017312745.1 Gryllus bimaculatus | reverse complement strand
CCACCGTGTGGGAAATCCGCCCGCAAGGCTGGCGGCTTTCCAGTCGAGCGGGCCAACAGTATCACTGTTTCGCTGATGATTGTCTCTCCACGTGCATTCCACTCTCCAATTCCTGGTTGAGTGTAGCGGCGAGGTCAGCTGCACCGCCGATATGCAAATTACCGAGGTGTAGCTATTTCATTTGGGAATTTCCCATATCGACTTCCGTGATATCGAATCATTCGATGGCACTTCCATACTTTTTAAGGGCATGCGGGATACTAGAGGGATTTATATTGAGATAAATAAATGAGTGGTTCTTCTAATAATACAACCAAGTAAATGTGGAACGTTACTGCGGCATATATTATATATGCAACTATTACGACTAATTTTGGAACGACGTATTTTTAATTTAATTAAAAAATGTATTCAGTATATATAATATTTTGTGGTCGTTTCCGTTCCTTTTCGAGTTCTCTTTAGTTTCTGGCTGATTTTTCCAGAGATTCACCGAAAAAATTGTCTACATTTGACTTCTTTTCTTTACACAATTACACAAATTTCTTACACAATTCTTACCCATAGATGTTGTTTAGTTTATTAATAGTTATAGAGTAAACTAAATAACTAATTTAAGCGAAAGAATAATAGATCATTTATCTGTAGATTTCTGGAAGAAAATTTATAATTATATCGTTCGGATTTAAGAGCATATTTCTAAAAGTATTTTATTTTCACTTCATTCATGAATCGCTTCATAGCAAGCTTGCATTTACCACGCGATACCATATTTAACCCGAGTGTAAAGTGTGCCCTTTTGAAAAATCAGAAAACATGACGTGTAAACCTCATTTCTTAAAGAGCACGTGCAGCGTGTACGCTTCCGTACTCACACTAAATAACGTTAAGTGAACCTCCTTTACGCGGGCATTTTTCCTCCCGCTTGTGCCGCCGCCGCCGCCGCCACCACCCCTTCGCCTCCGATCGAGCACAAAGGCGCGGAGTTCGCGCGGAATGCGATGCAACACGCGGCGGCGGCGGCGGCAGCGCGCCTACTCCTAAACGCCTGTGTTCCATTACACTATAAACTTGTCGGAACACGGGTTTATGCGGTGCGGACGGCAACCGATCGTGTGGCTCGCTGGCACAATGAGCGCCGAGCGCCGCGCGGCGCCCGAGAGAGGAGCGTCGACGGCTCCGGAGCAGCCGCGTGGAATCTCCGTTGTGCTGGCGCAAATGCCGCGGCGGAGGTGGTGAGTTGCGATCCAATCAGGGGGGTTGTAGGATGCTGGAGACAGACTTGGTGTGGCCTCTGGCGTAGCGGGCTGTGCGCTAGTTCCATTTTTGGTGGCCTGTTTCCAAGACGGGCTGGGATCTCGGAATTATGGGGGTTATTGTCATCACCTTAACGGCGTTAAGTAATGACTTCGATTACATAACCCAACTATTTAATAATAATGAGAAGTGAATCATGTAGATAGTACATTACAACTCTGCCTATGATCAATATTATTGAAGGGGTTGTTTTGTTTTAAAATAAAAATTGAAGTTATCGCTGTATTATATGATCAAATATTAGGCAGTTATGGTGAATTTAATTCATATATCGTTTATTTTAATCGTTACACTATCAATTGGTAAACGTCACCTGATATGTCACCATCTATATCTGAGAGAATTTTCCTCTATCTTTCAGTAAATTAAGACTTTCACTAATGAACTAGGAAGTCATTTCACTGGATGCAGCTTATGCATTTTTAATTTAATAATGTGTGATACAAAGTAATACTGGGTTTAATTTATTGCAAGGAACTTGCATCTCTAATTTTGGAAGACTCTTTTATAAATCGAAAATGCTATGTATTTGTTCGCAATCGCCGTAAGCAGACCCTCATGTGAGCCTATTTGACCATTGTAAGCCTATTTCGCAAGTGCAACATGCAATGTTCCTTCGTAAACGAGCGACTCTTGGCGGCACGTGTGTGTGTGTGTGTATGTGTGTGTATGTGTGTGTAGGCGTGCAAAGCACCGCTCAGAACTCGCGAGGTTCCGGGAGAGAACAGCCAGGTGAGATGTTCTTGCACAACGAAACTATTAGAACAGTTAACGAAGCGAGCGTATAAGGGAAGTTCTTAAAAAGAGACGCACAACCTTTTTTGATTTTATTGCTTTGTAACATAAGTCACTCATATAAGTCATGGGTTTTCTAGAAATTACGGCTCATATGCCTTGGACGGAATGCAATCAAAATGTTACAGTTTCAGGGACAGATGAAAAGAGATTGTAAACGTGTTGGAGAAGATGAAACACATTAACTCCAGTCTTGTGAAAGCAATAGTAATGACTTGAAACAGTTATTATATTTTAGTGAATCTTTTTCTTTCGCACTAGTCTTCTGATACCAATTTTCTAACATAACACATTTCAGAATTATAATTGCGTCTAATGGCATCGAAAACAATATTATACTGCAAAATAATATTTTGAACCGGATACTTTGACGTGAGAAACAAATGGGAAGAGGTTGGTCTAAAGTTGAGATGTACATTATAGTGTACGATAATATTCTTTAGGGCTTCTCGCACAATTACCAACCATTTCCTTTAGTTTTGAGAGTTTTCTGCGAATGCTCTCAATGTCCAGGAAGCGACGCTGCACTTCATCAGCGAACAAATTAATTACCTGGCACCCACATAAATAAACCAACACATGAAATGAATATTACCGTTGGGTAACATTTGACGAGACGAGGCCGTTTCACAACTCGTTCTCACGCAGCGTTGGGCGCCAGCTCGTCTCTCACAGCGCGCTAGCAGCTGTCTGCGGGCGCCGGGCGCCATACGTTTCGGCTACCGCCCGTCTCGGGCCGTTCACACCACATAAACAAAATGGTGGTGGCGGGATCTATCCGAAGCCCACTTTCCGTGACACGACCCCTGCATTTCCCACGGTATTCGCCACACGCCGCGCCGCGGCGCGCCGGCCCGTCGGCGCGCGTCGTTCCCGCAGTGGGTTTGCCGGTTTTAGGAGCGCGCGTCCGTCGCGTCGCGGGGTTGACGGACGCAGCCCGCTCGTCCCGCGCCCGTCGCGGATCTCGCTTTCTCCTCTCCGGCGACGAAGCGCGCTGCGCGCCCCCGCCGTCGGTTTTATTCGCAGTTTGTTATTCCGCGTTACATTTTTTTCGCGCTTTCTCCTCACGCGTGGCGAACAATGCAGAAGGACCGGTTTTGTGCGTGAATTGTTGCGCGTGGAGGGAATTTTGTGGGAAATGTTTTGATGGTTGTTGATAAAATGTTAGATGCTTTCTTGGTTATGCTTTCTTAAAAAAATCTTGATGAAAAGGTGTCGTAAGCAACTTGGAATTGTAGAACCTCAAATTATCACTCGTTTCCGCCATTGTGAAAATGTTTTAAGCCATTTTTATATTAAATTTGATGAATGTCTGTGAAATAAATTAGGATAATATGTATAAAAATAATTAGTTCAATATTCAATATTAGTACAGAATTGCCCTTTTCAAGTGGTACGGATTTTTTTGAAACATTTGCGAATTGTTTTCAATTAATTACTGTCTCTTTTCAGTTAGTTGTTGCTTTTAAATGTATAAATAAACAAAAAAATATGTGTTAAGAAAAAGGAAATGGCACATGTAGGATTTTTTTCAATTCAAGATTCTAACGACAGTAAAACACCCGACAGTGAAAAGTCCAAAGAGCGATTGGTTCTACCGTGCAGAGTAAGACCTTTTTGGAACACGCCTTCATCATAGGCGGAAACCAACCGTTCGCTTTTCATTCCCTCCCAGCGCGCATGCGCGGAGGCAGCAGGAGCGGTCGCTGTGGGCCCAGCGGATCCGCCAGCGGCCACGCGGCTCGTTTCGGAAACAAACAGAGCGCGCTCGAAGGTCGCGCGCTGCCACCGCCGCAGCCGGCGCCGTTGCCACCACCACAGCCGCCGCTGACACCGCCGACACTTCCTCCAGCTGTTTCCGCCGCCACCTCTGCCCCCTCCCCCACCATCCGCAGGGCTGACGATTTTTTGTTTGATTAGTTATTTTGGATGCGTCAGCTGCTAAGGTCGTTAGTCCCGTAAGTGTAGTACATGCGTTTCGACGAAAGGTGGCGGTGATATTTCGTCTAACGGGGCACTCTCAGCCAGGTATCTCCCTCCAGATCCCCCTCCAGCAGCAACCTTGACAAGCTCTTTTGCCACCGACCACTAGCAGCTGTTTGTCTCCCGGCATGTGTGCTAGTGTAGTGCATAAGTAACCTAGGACCTCCCGGTCAGAGGCACTGCAATGACATCAGTTGTCCCCTGAGCCACCTCTCCCGGTGTCACCGACGCCACCGTTGCCCCCTCCCTTGCATCGTTTCCTCCGCAATCACCCCTCCACCCTAACGCAACGGCCCCTGTTGTCCCCACCAGCAGCACCACTGCCATCTCCTGCGCCGTCACCACCTCACCAACCGCCGTGGATTCGCGAGCGCGTAAATCTGCCCGCCCCGCGTTCCCATCCGCCGTCGAGACGCGTCGCGTCGCAGGCATCCGGCGGCGGCGGCGGCGGCGGCTGCGGCGGCCGCACAGACGCCGATTCCGCACTTAGCCCAGGAATCCGGATGACCTTTGGCGCAAGTGACCGAAAACGCCAGAGCCCAGCCGCTCAGCGCTGCTCCGCTCGCCTTCTGCTCGGGAGCGCTCTTTCGCACCGCGCTTCGCCGAGGCCTCGCACCCGTGCTCTGTCGGCGAATGCTGAAGAGCCTTGGGGGGCAGACGAGGATGACAACACAGTAGTCGTGAACGCGACAGGTTGGCTCAGTTTTCGAGAAAGTATTATTAATTATTGCATTATCGGTGATTTTTTTTTGATTGCGAATCTTAGGACCACGCGAACGTGCAACTGTACCAACGGAGGCCCAGTCATACTTTCCGGGTGGACATGATTGTTTTTTTTTTGGGGGGGGGATGCATTGTTGTGCTGAATCCATTTTTACACTCTTAGATTGTTAGCACTGGGGGGATGAGGTATGAAATAATAACGATGAAGGATGAATAGACAATTACAAACGTACAGACATATGCAAATATCCACACCCCGGGCGGGATTCGAACCGCGACCCTTCTGACAAGAGGCAGCCACAGCCTTCAGAGTGGGCGACCCCAGCTATTCGGGCTGGCTGTCAGTGAGATTAATGATATATTAACTGCATTTGCGAATGCGAAATGACAAAATTACTTTTTTATCAGCACTTATTTTCAAGGTAGACAATTTTTTTAGATAGGCATGATAAAAGTAGGTTTATTTTATAAATGTTCCCAAAATCCTACGCAATGAAATATTATTTTCTCAAGAAGATTACGAGGAAAAGCAATTGCAAGTGGAATGCGGAATGAGGGAGAAGGCAGTATCCACAAAACCACTTCATCGCTATGTGTTTACAATGAAATATTTTTCCTGAAAGTTTCTGCCTAGATACACATAATTCTTAATGGATTTTAATTATTTTCAATTGCAATGTTTGCGCCTGAAATTGCTGGAGTTCGTACCTTCTACAAAATCGTCACGCTTGATGCATAGAGGAAATAAGCAACACTGCGACTTTTCTTGATACTTTCCTCGTGCATCTGGCGACCGTGCATGGCTTCTTTATGTTGTTTGTGGCATTCAGATTCTTTATCGCAGATACAAGCCACGGATAGATCAAAGCGTTATGGGAGAAACTCTATCTTGCTAATGCCAGAGGTGGAGATACGCCGGTCATGGACTACTGAAGACACATTTTTCACTGTTTCACGAACGCCTTTCCTTTACTTTCTCCTTCATATCAACTCTCGGTCCACATAATTTCGCATTCGCCGTGACGCCTCGCGTCCAATAACATGTGCCTTTCTACTTAATTGTATCAGAAACGAAATAAAATCTTAACGCGGGTCCTGATTTATTCGGACGTCGGTCTCCACACGTTTTAGGCTCGCGCTCGCCCAGATGCGTCGGGGCGCAGGGGGCGGCGGCGGCGGCGGCCTTTGAGTTATGCGCCTTGACGAGCGATTCGCTTGTTTTTCGCCGCTTTAATTGGCCCCCGCGGCGGCTCTCTCCGGGACCACCCGCCCCGCCCCGCCCGCTGGGCCGGAGCGGGAGGGGGGGGGGGAGGGGCGGGAGGAGGGCGGGGCGGGCGCGACAAGAAGCATCGAGGACGGGGCGGGGGCTGGGCGCGTGTGGGATGACGCGCGCAGACGGCGGCGGCGGGACCAGCGAAAACACGCGCCGAAGCCGCATGACGTGTTTGGTCTACAGCTCGCGAGCAAAAAGCGAAGGCGGAGGCTGGCGCGATCTTCCAGGGCCGCGCTGCCTGCCTTCGCCCTGCCGCCGACGCCCCCGCCGCTGCCCGCCCGCCGCCGCCGTCCCATTGTCCCCCGCGGTAATGGAAACTCGAACCCGCGCCGCCGGAGAAGTGGCTGGCAGGCGAAGAGCCGGTTGCGCCAAAGCTATTAGTAGATTGGACGCCGGCGTGACGGGCAAATGGTGTGAGGTGGTGAGCAGTTGTCGGACAATGGACAATGTGAGGTCGTCACCGTCCCTGTGCCAGAAAACGGATACGTAAGAGGAATGACTTTGGGGGCTGATAGCGTAGCTAACAGTCTTGTATCGTATTGTTGATGCATTTTTAATTAAGGTTTGGCCAATAGACGTAATTAGGCGATGCGTTCTGCTCAAAATGACTTAAACAACGAGTTGGAATTGAATTCAGCAGTACGCTCTGAGGAAGGTTCACAACATAATTGTCCGAAACGTCAGCCCACCACGCCAGACCACACGGCTCGTCCCCGATCAGTTAAACAAACAAACCTCCGACGCGGAAGCCTACGCAATCAGGGTTGAGAATGAGTTTTGATCGAGGTTAGTACAGTCAATTTGTTCCAGCAAGAGGTTTTCGAAAAATACGGTTGGACAATTAGATCAGAACATGAAGTCCTACATAAGATGGTTCGAAGAAGCAACAATGGACGATACCCCGATTTCCCCCAAAGACTGTTTCCATAGAAGCTTGTGATGTGATGAAAATACTAGAAAAAACAAACCTGGATATTCGCCTGATGAAATTGCGAATACTAATTTGCCTGCGAAATTGCGATGTGGATGCAGTACGATTTTCGCCGAACTCCAGAATTAGCCAGGGTTAATGTTGCTGTTATCGACAATTGGTGGATAAAGTCCGTGGTGGGAGACATTTTAAAAAAGTTTGTTCCATATTTCGTAACAATTTTTTTTTCGTATGCGTCGAACGTGGAATAATACTCCTTTCAGTCAGTCATCATCATCGTAGTCAGTCATTGTCGTTTATGCTTTGGCAAGGGACACCAGCGGCCGTTAGATCCTCGGATTCCCAGACGGTAACGCATCCACGAACCCGCGGTGTCAGAGTTGCTAACCTCCTTGCTACAACAGCACGTGAATATCTCGCATAATTTGCGACGGCTCCGCAATATGATACTACTTCAAAGGAAAGTGCTTAGTGTGTTTACAACCCAGTACAGCAGCATAATGGTGCGCCGAGATTCGACCGCAGGGCAATTGACAAACTTCACCATGCGCCTCCTATATCGCGCATTCACTTGTTCCGTACTCACTTTAGCCGAGGCTTAAAAAAATAATGTCTCTCCCATTATTTCCGCCACGCAATTCTAAAAAATTGAGATTAAAACAAAATCTAAATCTTTTTAGTTGTTGTTTAGTCATTTTTTTCTTCGTGAGAAGAGAAAGTAATATTCACATATCCGGCAAATTCTATTCTGTTTGTTCATTGCCCCAAAGCCAAGCTGTCCAACAAAAATTCCCTTAGATGGAAGAGGAACACAAACAGTGAATTTCTTAACTATAACTGTTTGAAACTAGGAAGTAGTTTTTCCTTGAATGCTTAACTTTTGTATTCAGATATTTGTTAGAGATTCAGTAGGCGCGCTACAATTTAAAACTTCCATGTCTTTCCAAAGTGAAAAATGGTCGTTTTCTAATAAATACGCACTATATCATACACAGGCATTCATATTTAAACACTGCAGCACTATTAAAGAATCGCGATAAGAGCGAATTCTACTGGAAGACAAATTGTATTTCTGTGCGTCCCCCCTTCTTCACCAGTACATGGGTACCAGGTAGCAGGTACCGACCAATATATTTCATTGCTCAGCAACATGTTTTGCTGTAGCTTCTGTCTGATTATCAGAATATTTCAGAGAAATCAAACTGTTTGAGAAGAGAAGCACTGCAGAATATTTCTTTCCGTGTCTTCACTGCGTGTCACATCCAACGAAGCCCACGAAAAAATTATATGTTCTGGATCCAATTTTGAATGATTGTGATGAATGGACTGGTCCTTCGTCTAGAAATTAAATGCCTTGATAGAAGCTGGTGTGCTGTTAAGGAATTCAGTAGTTCAGTGGACCACAACTTTAGGTGTGATGATAACACTATCAGACTTTCTAGCAGTATATGCAGTATTTACTATCGTGATTTTCTCACAACCTCTATAAAACATAAAGTGCTGCAATCTTTATGTAATTGTTAGGCACTGTTTTATTATGGCATTTTGAATCGTGGGAAAACTTTTTTTTACAACTATCCACATCTGTCATATCTTATGGTATTTAAAATACTTTTCCCTCGAAGGGAATGATATATTATAGCACCAAAACTTTCCGCCGACGAAGTACCGGTACTAATGAAGGGCAACTACCAATGTACTGCAGTAAATTCTCAACAAAGTAACAAGATTGTTATATACGGACAGACTAAAATTGATACTGCTAAAACTACTTCTATAAAAACTGGTATAAAACAAGCAATGATAAGTGTACAAAACGTGACAAATGATAATCCAAAAGCAGAATAAGGGCAGACCGCAAGAATCAGATGGCCTTGCCGGGCGTGACACGCGCGTAATAAAGGAAAGAAAACAATTGAAATAGTCCATTAATATTGCCAGAAGTCAAGTCTTCGAAATTCGACGAATTGAGTACCAAGGTTTTACTGTATTTGAAATATGTTAATCATAAAAACGTACCTCCAGAATACTACCTTAAATCACCTAAACCGTATACTTTCATAAAAAACCCACGTTGACTTAAAAGTCATGGATATTTTATAAATGTTACACATTTATTTATTTCTTCCATAAATATCCACGAGATTTCAATAGCATTCGTTTGTGTACACGTGCTTGCTCTGGGAGAAGAACGAATAATGTGAGTGAAAAGCTATTTTAGGTAATAAAGTTTATTTAAGCACACAAACTGCGGATTCTTATATGCAATAATTAGCTAAAACAAGTTGCTAATTCCTCATTGCGGTTCCTTTATTCCGAAAGCATTGTCATAATTCTTAGGTTATTCTCTAAAATTCTGAAAAAATATCAAGGACAAGAAAGAACAATATTTTCTTTTTATCAGGCTTATCAGCATTTTTTATGCAAGCGCTTCATTCGCACGAGAAATAAATATAAGTAGTTTGTATCTTTAGTAATTTTCCTATAAGAAAACACCATATGTATTGTATGTTCGCGGCTTTGTATTGTGACCCTTCAGATTATAATTGGCAGACCATTCAGTTTTAAATGCACAACATTGAATCCCGAAAAGTCCGACTTTAAATTTTTAATGACCAAACACATCGTAGAATCATTTGCGGTGAATCTCTCTTGGGCTTACTTGCTGCATTACTTTCATAGCGTTCGTTTTTGCATTGAAAACTGGCTTGTTCCAGCACAATGAGATTAACAAAACGTATTTATTATATTATTTTGCTAAAAAAAGTATCACTTCCTTTTGTCGACGATTTCTGTAATTACAAATGACAGATTTGTTCCTAATTTAATGTTTAATTGGGTTAGCATTTATTTCATCATCGACTTGGATTAGGCCTTATTGGGTTCTGTTGAGGTTTTTCATGTATCCGTTCTTAAATTACCTTAGGGGACGACTACTGTTTTTTTTTCTTTGCTAGAGTTTGTTAAAATTGTTAGATTTGATTTTGTTATTTCGAACTTTCCCCAAGGCATTCAATTTTGACATTTTCATTTGTGCCCCAAATCCCTTTTTTGTTAGGAAGTCTTTATTTTCCCTGTTAGGTTGTAATTTTTCTTTTAAGGTTCCCCGGAGTTTCCTATTCTCCCCCTTTTTCTTCCTTTGG
>BOPP01000148.1:1161641-1189605 GCA_017312745.1 Gryllus bimaculatus | reverse complement strand
CCACCCCACCCCGCTATTGTGGCGCCGAAGGACCGAGAGAGGTAAAGGGAGACCGGAGTCAGTCGGGCGGGCTCGTGTCTGGGCGCCGGCTCGTTATGCTACTTGGCCTCTGTGTGTCATTGAGTGATCCGACAAATTGTGTTTCCTCCGGGCCGGTTCCAGTAGTCGTGAGGCACCGCTTCAATAGGCCGGGACCTCCTACTGTCAAAAGCGGAACAGAAAATGGCCGAGGACGGTTGTAAGTAGCCGAACGAAGGTGTTTGGAGAGGTCGCCGTTTTCCCTTTCATCCCATCAGCAGTCAATGACGAAACGGGAGGAAGTCGTTATTGATTTCATTTATGTCATGAAAGGGAATCGTTGGGTAGATTTAATTGCTGTGCGCCTATCGTGTCAGTTAAACGAACCTTCGTTGACAAGAACGTAATGTCAACTACTTTCATTCAAAACAGAAAATTCGTTTAGTGATTTTTGTATTATTCTCTTCCACAAAAGTAATTATAGTAATTCAAACCTTATTAATTAATTAATTAAATAATTAAAAATTATTAAATTTATTAAGAACCTTAATTTCAACAAGACGTGATGAATATTTTAGCGTAAGGTAACAAATATTGACATGTCAAAGAAATGGAGACGTATACTCTTCAACTAATTGTCTTCCATCAAAACTACCGTATCAGAAGTCGAACCAAGCCATCGTCCGCGAACATATTAATCAGGCCGTTGGTCCGAGTGCCGCTGTGAGAGGTGGATGCAGGGCAGGACGCGACAGCAGGAACTGGCGGTGCAGACCTGTCGCTCCGACCTCGGCTCCGCCCGCGCCCGCCGCCCCGCGAGATCTGCCGCGTCATTCGCCGCCGCCTCCGCCCTCGCCCGCGCCCTCGCCCCCGCCGCTGCCCGCGCGCGTCTATTGTGACGCGGCTTCCGAAGGCCTGGGCGGCGCGCGGGGAAGGCCTGTCCGCTAAGCGTCTGGGACACTCTCCGCTTCCGGGACTCTGCGATCCGCTCGGCGATAGCAACTCACTAAATTAGCTGTGTCGACGGTTACCGCAGGGAAGGAGCTAGAAGCCATGATGGGACCTTATTAACTAAAATATGCGAGAAAATAAAATTGAATCAATATTCCACGCACGTATATAAGTAATATATAGGTGTAAATATATAGGTAAATTTATAAAGTGGATGAGAGGAAATTAAAAAGAAAATGAGACATGGAGAAATTCGTCATATTGATGTTGATTTACTGGATTTCCCCTGAAATAATATTTTTCGAGCAATTCCAGAATTGGATATATATTTAGAAGCAATAAGTCATACCTCCATGATACGAAGAGAAACGTCCATTGTTAAAGAATATGGTCAGAACATTAGAAAAAATGTTTCTTTTCTCAACCTTTATTTGATGGGTATTTTGTAAGAAATCGTTGATCACCACAGAATAAAAAATCTAATATCAGTATGGAAGTTATATGAGTTAAAGGACGTAAAGGTTCTCATATTTGTACATTCATCGTACTTATTAGTTCAGTTCACATCGAATGTCTGAAACATTACTGTGGTCGGCAAAACATTACTGAATTACAGTCGTTTTTGTTGGAATATCTGTTGACACCAGAAGGAAGTGTAGGTACATAACTTGGGAGTCCGACAGGCGATGACATATTCATATTAATGTACCCACGACCATTAATATATTCAAGTGCCAACTCACTGCCTTCAACAGGTATTCCAGCAGTCACTTGTTCAAACATTTCTTCTCGATATTGAATAAATTCGAACTCATTAAAGGAAATGAAAATTGTCTTTATTCTAAAACTCGAGACCCAGAGTGATCAGAATTGCACTGAGATTTACCCAATAATTCTTATGTCTATTTAAAGTTTTGTTTCAACGCTGGTTGATGGTGTCGATGACGGGAACGCAGTGATGAAATCGACTGGCAGATTTTGCGAAAGACCGCGGGTTTCTTACTCTAGGGGAGATCGCCTGATACGAGCGATCGGGGCGCCCTCGGTGCAGAGGCTGTTGATCGGTGTCGGCGGGTTTGAAGGTGGCGGGGCGTTGGCGCGAGTGCGTTAGTTAGCGCCCGCCGCGCCGTGCGGCCGCCGCCTCCGTGAAAGTCGTCGATTGAGCCAACGGCGACGGCCGCCGTCATCCGGCTAATGACGAACCGGAGGCTACCGACAGGGCTTCGCTCGTACGGTGATTGCCCCCCCCCTGCCCCTCCTCACCGCTGGGTGACATACCACGTATACGGCGTACTCTAACGATCTGTATTATTAATTTCCAATCCGTTCTGCAACGAGAAGTAAGCTATGCAGCCTCCGTGCAGGGTGAGAGGTCTCTTTCTTTAGAAACCCGAGGACTCGGGGAAAATCCAAAAATCAAGTGAACATATCCGATTTTTACTGGCAAAAGCAAATATTTGACTGTTATTCCTCCCACTCTCATATTGCACGTTCCGACTGAAGTTTCTGACCAGTTGTGTCTTACAGGTGCTGTTATGCGACAGCAAGGTTCAAGGAAGGATCGTCATTAAATATGAACTTGCATGTTGAAAGTTATGGGGTGACGTTATGTTTATGATGACGATTAGGGTAACAATACCAATAAGATAAGGAGGATGGAACGATAATTTTAATGATCAAAAGTACCAAATACTAATAATAGTAGTCCATGCTTGGCTTAAATCCAATTTCACCATTGATTGATTGATTGATCGATCTCCATGATATTTTGAATGAATATTTTACATATTTGCATATATTTTCATATATGTTAGGATTTTGATCAGAGAATTTTGTGTTTTTTTTTCACGGAACACATTATACTTCTTAATTTATTTCAGTATTTACATATTTACGGTTGTAATGAAACCACACACATCACTTTAATGAAGACTGTACATAGTTTGGTCTGGAGAAAGTTATTCTTCATTCCTAACTAAATATTTTTAACATGATAATGAATAATCTGCGTTTGGACGATAAATAATCGCCCGCCATCCGTGTTTAGATCTGTGGGAAGCACGGCGATTTAGTTCCCCGCGAGCTATTGTGAGTCGCTAGCCCAGCCCGCTATTCGGACGCCTTGAGCCCACTCCCTTCGGCCTGGCAGCGTCCGCAGTCCTTTGCCGTCACCGGGTTATAGATGTCCTTCTTTATTCCTGCCATCTTCCCTCACACACTCCCCTCAATCAAGTCTGAAAGAAACGAGGGCAACTAGCAGAGCCTACGTTTGCATCACTCAAGGACGCCCCGCTCGTAAATTGGCTGCCTTCCATAAGGGAAACCGACACGTCCAGGAATCGTCTTTCTGCTCCATTATACTACTCGCGCCGCGGATTCAACGGAGAAGTGTTATGGAGCACTTCCATTTCTCGGTGCAGAAGTTGAATCGCCGTTCAGAAGTTCTCTTGCGGAGTTCTTGACTTTACGAAATGAGTGAGGCAAGATTTCACAGAACTGTCCCGTTTGTCTTGTCGAGTTTCGTTATACCGCTAGTTCCACTTCCATAAACGTGCATTATTCGTCATTCATCAACTCTTCCAACACTATCTTTCCTGCCGTGGTTGCAAAGCAACTGTTGTTGGGAAAGTGTTGCGAAAGAATATTCAATCGAGGATACTGGGACGAATCAAAATGATGAGGATGATAATCTGATCTTAAACCAGGACGGCGTGATGAGCAAACGCTATACACAGTTGAGCAGAACCTACGAACAAAATTACACATTAAATTATTATCTTTATATCTAAATATGAGGTAACAAGCTGTAAACGTTTAGGGTTTGAAATACATCGGGCTGCCAATTTACGATTAAAATGAAGTGAAATCTTTCTACACAAGACCTTACACTGTACATTCCTCTTCACTGAACACCCGTGTACACTGAACATCCTTGTAACTTGAACTTCTCAGTGTTCAGAACGGCCCTGTACACTGGACAGTCTACACTCTGGTCGACTCTGATTTCAGGACATCATTAAATTACATACTCTCCCAAGTAGAAACTAGTGCTGCTACATCAGCACATACTTTCTCGCATTATTTGTTAGTGTTCCGCCGTATTATTCCACTACATGAACCTGCAAAAGTGTTTTCAGCTGGCAAACATTATTTTCCGCACCGAGACTCGAACTCGGGATCGAGTTAACTCGCCGCCACTATGCTACAGAAGAATAGTAAGATTTGAAGTCGGGGGCGAGCACCAACATTTTTCATACTCTTGATTCATACTCTTAAGCGTTCTTTACGCTATTCTCTATGCTATCCACAAAGTTTAATCATAAAATTTGATGCGGTTTTTGAGAAACGTTTCAAAATGTTTTTGAAGCTTCTTCAAAAGTACCCGCAAAAATCAAAATAATTATTTGAAACACCCAAAGCTTCGAGTTCATTCAGATCGATTGCGGAATATCACTTTCTAGAAAGTCGGCTGAATGGTTTAAGCGCAAACGTTGACCAAAGACGGTCGGACAGGCAAACATACAGACGTTTTGCTGTCAATAGTTTTTCCGGTATCAAGGGCCCACGTGGATTCCGGCTACACCACGCGTTAAAGGATTTTTTTCTATATTTACCAACTGGATTTATCCACTTTTTCGTTACCAGGACCCGACAATAACTGCCAAAATTTTCTGCCGAAAATTCGCTGTTTTCTAGTGCACGATTACATAACTTTCTCTTCTTACGAAATGCCTTGGAAAGTGCGAAGTAAGTCGTAAAAAAGAAAACCCAAAGCTAGAGAACTTTGACTATGTAACTTAGTTTGCATTTGGCCGGACGCCATTATACAACTCGAACGAAAACGAGCTGCGCGCGGCAGCTGCGCAGGGGCGGTGGGGGGGGGGACGCGTGGGCGGGCGTCGCTCCCGAGGGCGCTGCGCCGCGCAGTGCGTGTCTGCGCGTGGCGCCGCGCGGCGGACTGGATTCCGTCCTAATGAAGCGCAGCAGCGGCCGCCGACGCCGCCGCAGCCGGCAGCGGTGGCGGCGGCAGGCGAGTAAATGAGGCTGCGCGGAAATAAAGTTGAGGAGTTCGCATCGGGCGTCTGCCGACGGACGGCGAGAAACGGCGCCCGCTTATCTCGCATCTGCGCAGTAGAGCAGCGGGTTTGTCATTTCGGGGCGAGCGACGCGCACGGCGCGGTCTGCTCCTGAGGACTGGTTCTGAGGAGGAGGAGGAAGCGGCCGGTGACTGGCGGCGGCGGCGGCGGCGGCTGTAGTAACGGGGGTGGCGGAAGCTGGCTCGGGAGCGGTTACGCCAGGGTCGGGGGAAAGAGAGGCGGAGGGGAAAAGGCGGAGCCGAGGTAGAGGAGGAGGTGATAGATTAGTTGATTGTTTACTAGTGTTTCCGGGCGCGTTAACTTCAAAACTTCATTAGTCCCGTAAATGCAATTATTTTTTTGCTTAGATTCGCTGGTTGGCGAGATCTGGCGCTGACCTATCGTCGGCTAGCGGGTTTTCCCCAACCAAGTATCTCCCCCAGCGGGGCACAACTCCAGCTGGGACAGGCTTTCAGCTCTCAACCGGTCTCCCGGCAAGTGTGGTAGTGTAGTGCAAGCAAGTTTAAGTGTGTCCAAGTAAGGACATGGTATGGAATGGAAATATCGCGCTCGGTCCGTGGCTAGTTTAGTAAGGTATTGCTTCGGCATTCGCCTGGTATTGATCAGAGAAGCCACGGAAAATTACCTATCAGAGCAGCCGACCGCTAGAATTGTCCTCCAGGCAGCGACAGAACTCGACCAAGCTATCTGGCTAGTGTCGAAAATCCTGCCATCGTCGGGGCAGGGACGGGGATGCGAGGAGTGGAGCCGAAGGCAAAGGAGAAGGCAATGGTGCCTGCGGTGGCAAAAGCGACTGCAGGGGATTTCAGCTGCTGACAGTGAGATACCAGTTTCAGGCGTCGCTGTTTTGCTTTAGAACATTTATGTTTTATACCCCGCGGCTGGCATAAGTTAGAAAAAGTTAGAAGGATTCAATATATATTTTCAATATCCTATAGAGGAATAGGTGCAGCGTATTATTATCTTCATATCACGCCTATCCTTATCTTGACAACTTGCTATGTTTGATATATTCTTGGCAGTAACCATCTGTTTTCACACCTGTTTCCACCGTACGTAAATCCCAGTGCAACAGACATTCCAATTCAGAGACCACAATATGTGCCCGATATTATATAAAATATATAATAATAAAAATCATAAAAGAGTCAACATCACTGGCGCCATTACTCTTTAATAAATTGAAACAAGAAAACAGCATTATTTGAAGTAAATTCATTTATTGACATATATTATTAAGTTAGTTTTTCGAGGGGCAAATCTTGCTGCACACACACACACACACACACACACACACACACACACACACTCGAAAAAAATAATTACATGTGTATATTACTTTGAAATGATCAAACACTCCACCACATTACACATTTTAATTTTGTTCATAATTCTACGAAATTAGTTAAAAGTGAATATTTCGTTTCGTATGAAACGAATTACGATCCCCATTCTGAGAGTCTGCGCTTGCTAGTTGCACTTTATGGTTTCCGCTTGCCGCGAAAGGTATAAAACTGGCCCATAACGCAGAACCGTTTTCGTAATCAAGACGTTCCCGGGTTGCGCCTCACGCGGTTCGCGACGCATTTCGTTCGTTCGTTCGGGCGGCGGAGGTGCGGTGGGCGGCACGAACCCGCTGCAGCAGGAAGGCGGCGGCGCCCGCCGCCATCCCGCGGCGACCAGGTGGCGGGCACGGGGGCCTTTTAGAAGCGGCGGAGACTTATGGAAATGTCGCGGGCGAATCGCCGCGCTGCCTCACTATTAGCCGCCTACCTCCTCCCCTCCTCTTCCGCTCTCTTCCCCTCCGGGCCCCCCCAGGCGCGGACTGACCCGACCGGGCACCCTCCCCACACCTCCCCTCCTGATTATGATCCCGCCCCAGATGTGCTCGCGACCGACTGTAGTCAACCGGTGGCTTTTCCATCTCGCTAAGTGTGGGCAGATGATGACGAAAGGGAAAAGTATTATCTTACTTTCTGCCCGACTGGAAAAGGATTTGCTTTTTAGGCCTACTGTAATGCTGTGGCGTGGGGATAGTTTACGTTTCAATTAAGGCGGGTTTATAATGCGTTCCTTACGAAATGTACTGTTATTCAGGGATGGGTTTTAGCCGGTTGACCTTAAGAACTAGATTTGCTTATTTCAGTTTATCTTTAATAGTGTGATATTAACGTCAGGCTGTAGACACTTTCAAACGGGTGAGCCAAATTGAAGACGGTACTCTAGTTCTGAAATTGAATGTAAGTTTTGCTTTCTTTGTGAGCGCGACTTGACTTATCTGAAAACATCAAGTACTGGAAATGAACTAGATGAGTCATTAGTTCATACCGTAGTCCTCTAATTAAGTTATAACGAAGCGTAGGGCGAGATGTGTCCCCTTTTCTCCCCAACCTATGCTTTAGCAACATGCTTTAGAAATATATTCCATAATATAATATTTTGGAGGCTAAGAATATTTTGTACTAGTGTGTAGTAGTACTTGTCGCATGAAATATTGTTCACATCGGGGTGCATATACTCTCGATATTCTGACTTACAATTACTCTTCCTGACAATTATCTTTCACGTTTTAATTTTCTGATTCAGTAAAACCTGTGAAATTCAACTCTAATATTGTGGTATTATTATAATTATATAATAATAATAATAATAATAATAATAATAATAATAATAATAATAATAAATATAATGGAAATACGTTTTTTGAGAAGGTCAATAAAGCATAAAAACATGATTATCATCTGTTACTTTTGAAAGAAGATGAGAACCTACTTAATACAGAGAGGAAGTCTATTTCGAGGCATGTTCATTCAGAAATCGAACCGAGAGGAATCGTAGCCAATTGACTCTCCAAAGAGGTCTTTGGGGAAACTCGCAGCGCCGTAGCTCCTGTGCCGGTAGCAAAATCCCTATTCCGACTGCATTCCCTCTCCTGATCACGTGGAAAAGCCAAGGAGTAAAGTGCGAAGGAACTTCATCAGAGGCTGCATTCCTTCGCGCCGGAATGCGCTCTCGCCTTCCGGAGCGCGCAACGCCGCAGAGCGCGCCACTCGTCTCGAGCGCGATATCTTCCTTGGACGCGGAGATGTGATGATGCTCAAAATCGGCGAAATACCATTTCATGTTGCCGAAAACCTACTCGGATGATGATAAATTCGCGATTTTGTACTGCTCATTGCGTTTGTGTGATCATCTTAATACGTACGTACGATGATGATCAAAATTCATACTTTGGTTATTCAAAAGACAAGTTGATGCAAAGAATAGGAAACACAATCCAACCTGAAGTCTTCACTGATAAAGGTATTGTTTTATCCGAATATATTAGTTATTGTCTGAATGTTGTATCAATTGTATGAAGAAAATGTTGGATATTCCAACAACAATTTTATATAGTTTTGCTGCAGACTTCTTGCTATGTGTTCCGTACGTACTTTTAGAAGGGAACACAAGAAATAATGAAATGGGATTAAAAAATATCAGTTTTTCTCGAGTGTTATAAAAATTGCCCCTCATAGGTTTCACAAAGCAGACTTCAGTTTATTAATGTAATGTTCACAAAGTCTCTTATGAATATGACACCCACATTAAACATGATTGATCTTTGTAATTACATTATTTCAAAAGTGTGAAATAAACAGTTATGTGAAAATATTATACTTATTCATTTCACACATGTAGATATATTTCCAAATGAAAGGGAATAATCTTAATTAACGTATTTTTCTGGCATTTTACTTACTCTCACGTAGGAGACACCGAAAAATGAAACGTTTTCTATTAAACTGTCAGAAAACCGATAGTGAAAATATTTATTAACGATGTTACTTTTGAACCTTGTTCTGGTATTAATTCATTTCCTTTTCGCACATTTTCCATTTGCGATACTTAATTGTAAAGTTGTTGTAAGATAGTGATTACAATTTTATAGTGATTTTAAACTCCAAACACCTTAATTTGGGATAATAAGGCATTTTTAATCGTCGCAATAATTCTCCGTTGACAAGCTCCATAAATTCACGTAAGTAGATAGGAGGGAGTTTTAGACGCGTCTTATCAGCTGTTCGTGGGCCTGTAAAAACTGTCGCCCAACGCGCTGGAATGTCCGGTGTCGCATGGCGGCGACACATGTGTGTGGGGAAACGAGAGGCGCCCGCCCGCCTGAACGCCCGCCCGCCCGCCTGCCCGCCTGCCCGTCGCAGAACCGGCTACGCAACATCGTCGTTGACGCGCTGCGAGGCGAAATCACGAAGGTCTTCTTCTTCTTCCATCGAACTCGACCCCAGCGAACCAGCGATGGAATTTGATACGAGATCGCGACGGAGCGGTTTCCGAGGGGAAGGTCGCCCTATTAGTAACTCGCCAAACGACAACTCTGTCGTCCCCTCGTTCGAAAGGATTTTTACACGATTTTGGGAACTGGAGCGTAATGGGACACCCGGAGGATGCGTCCTTTCACGCAAACACCTGCAGGGGAATTCATGATGTTTGTTTTGCCGCGGGACTTCTTATTCCATGAATACTCGTTCTGAGAATGTCTTACACTCCGTGATGCATCATATTTGTTAGATGTCAAGACAAAGTAGTCTATTCATTGCAGTCTTAATAGAAGTAAAGAGCCAGCGTTTCACACATAATTAAGTCATAAAATCATACTTAATTTATACGTACTGAGGGTCGTTCATAGAAATTCCATTCAGGATGAGCTTAATGAGTACGTGAAAGCAAAATTAAGTGAGTGGTATTAGAGAGTAAAAAGAGAAATAATTAAAAAAATCAAATTTCCTGAGCGAGAACTAAAAACTAAATTATTGGAAAGACAATAAACAAAAGGATGGGTTCACAAAGAAAAGATAAATGCGCAAAATGCAATGAATGGAATGAAAGATGAAAGCCATGAAGTGACACAGAATAAAGGCCTAATACGCAAGCACTGCATGCGCAGAAATGAAAGCTCCTCGAAGGACAAAACGAGCGGGTTGCTGCGGGAGCGACCCCTGCCGCGGCCAAGTGGGAACGCCGCGGCGGGGTTGCGCAGCAAGGTTCTCCTCGACCTGTGATCTTTCGCCTGCGGAAATTCGAGACCCCGCGCGGGAAGAACGAGCCGACCGCCCTCCGGCGGCGCTGGGGGCGGCGGAGGCGGAAATGGGCAGGCGGTGGAGGCGGAAATGGCAGGTCGTTGGAGGCGGCGGAAGGGGATGTAGGGTGGAGACGGGAAAGGCGAGAGTGTGAAGGCAGACGTGGTGAAGATGGAGGATGTGCGGTGGCGGCGAAGGTATTCTGGAGTCGAAGGTATTCTGGAGGCGAAGGTGTGCTGGAGGCGACGGTGTGCTGGAGGCGACGGTGTGCTGGAGGGTCGCTAGGTCGGGGTCGCTAGGTCGGGCATGGAGGCGGAAAACAAATGGAGGTGAAGGAAGTGTAAGGGTAGGCAGAGGAATAGGAGAGGGATGGACGTCGTGGGGCTGGGGACGGAAATGGAGACGGAGGGGGGGAGATGCGAAGTTCATGGAGAAGGTGATAGGGGAGGACATGGAAAACGGAGGTGATGGAGGCCGGGGGGGGGTGGGCTGGGGGGCGGCGGGACTCTAATGGCTGCGAATTGGAGGCTCAGCGGTGCTCGAGGGGCCGGAGTTGGAGGCGGGAGGACGCGGTAGGGGCACACCGGCCGCGTGCTACGGTTTTGGCCGACCCGCCGCAGGTGTCTGCTGGCGGGCGCAATAAGCAAGCTCCCAAAATGCAGAGTCGGGGTTAAGTAGACAAGTTCAAATACCCGTGTGAGTATGGAGTTTCTGTTTGGCTCATGATGGATCGACTTACTGCTAACACTAAGAAACATTATAGCAGCAACACTTCAATGCTTTCTCAGTCATATAAATTTGATATGTGCGATATTAAAATTCTAATTTTTAATTCCATATCATTTTATTTAATTTTACCAACCTCCTTGATTATTTATCGCTTTTTTATACGATCGTCTACATTTTTATTTTAAAACTAAATGGCAATTTTTATAATTTTTTAATTGCCCGAGCAATAGCACGATGTTTCTCCGAGCAAAATGAGGTATGTGTGGCAATTTAATTATCATTTTCTCCAAAGCCATAAATGTTAATATTTTATTAGTTTTCCATACTTATCGTGGATAGTTTTCAGCATTGAGAAGATCCCTTTATGTAACGACGTTGAGAGAACATACTCCACTGCACCACCAATAACTCACACAATGGTGGGTGCATGCACAGGATTGTCAGACCTTACCATTATTATGGAATCATATCAATATTTACTGACACACAAAACAGCAAATATACCGTAATTGTACCGTAATATTTTTAATAATTAAAAAAATAAGTGAAATATTACTTATTTTATACTAAAAGTAAGACATTTCATTCAAAAATTAGAAGTAAGTATATTAAAAGTAAGACATTCAGAGTTAAACATTCGTTCTCCCTCCTTCTTACTTTGTGAACAACTTGTGAACAATTTATCTCACACCTCACTCATGAGTGAGATTCAGTGCTGCCAGATAAAGAAACAGAAAATTCCTAAATGTATTTCAAATTCACTTACACATAATCTCAACAAATAGCGAAGTGAATAAAGTTTGCATAAGCAGTATATACTTGAATAAGAATGCGCATACGTGTTCCAGTTTTCCACCAAGATCACAAGCGGCTGTGAACGTGGAGTAAGTTTTCTAATCCAGTGTAGTACAGAGTAATCATATAGTGTAAAGTTAAATAGCGTAAAATCACACAAAAGCATATACAGTTAAAAAAGTACCATCGTTATACCATAATTGTATGTTCCTCTTTTCATAATTCTCGCTATTACATCTGGCAACCCGTACCCGCGGCCGGCTCTGTGCTCGGGAACGCTTCGTAATTCGCAGCCGCCGGGGCCCGCGGTCCAGAGGCGGGCGCCGCGCCGCACTGGGGAGTCGCGTAGAAAGGAGCGTGGTCGGGGGTGGCACGTCCGCTGCCCGCATCCGACCCACTTGGCCGCCACCGCCGTTTCCCGGACACCGCTGCCGCCGCCGCCGCCGCCGCCGCCACGCGTCCGGCCGGGCCGCTAAATGTCGCGACCGCGAGGTCGATCGGAAAGACCTCTGAGGACGAAGCGCCGACGGGTCGCCCGTCCGTTGGTGGGGCTCTCGCTCCGGAGCTAGAGGGAATACATCGATATTTAGCTAGTAGTAGGGATGCGGCGTCGATTTTTAGCTAGTAGTAGGGATGCGACGTCGATTTTTAGCTAGTAGTAGGGCGAGAAATAGATTTTGTAGTTAGAAGATATGTGACGACTATTTTTGTAGCTAGTAGGGATGTGACTTCAATTTTTGTCGCTAATATGGATGCGACATCAACCTTTTTTAGTTAGAAAGAATTTGACGTCGATTTTTCTAGCTGTTAGGATGCGTCATCAATTTTCAGCTAGAAGGAATTCGACTTCGATTTTTGCAGATAATAGGGATGCGACATCGATTTTTTTTAGTTGGAAGGGATGCGATATTGATTTTTGTAGTTGGTAGCGATGTGACATCGATTTTTCCTTTTTTAACTAGTATGAATGTGACATTGATTTTTACTTTTTTTAACTAGTAGGGATGCAACATTGACTTCACTAATTATTATTTCTGTGTACAAGCAAAAATGACCATTGACATATTAAATCCCTACCACGCAAACGTAATGTTTCGTATACTAAATTAGTTTTAAAAACATAGATCTTATGAAACATGGATGTTTTCTGGCTGACGTCGCATTACTAACTCATGAGTCGAGGCTCTCGGGCTGAGAGGCGGCCGAAATGTAGCGACGTGACCGCGGCCGCCACCACAAGCGCACGTGCCACTAAATGAGAGTGATGTCGGGCGAAACCAGCTTGCCGAGGAAAGGGAAAACATACGACGATCGAAAACGGAACTGGAGCTTAAGTTCACACGTTGTGGAGAAATTTGAAACGTGGATGAAACTCTACGACTTATCTGAATTTTATAACACCATAGTGTCAACCTCATTAATTACAATAAATATTATAAAAATATTACCTGTAGATGTATGAGATACTTTTTGCAATAATATTGAAGAACTACGAAAGTTTCGTGTCACAATTCATGCACTGTCATATTTATTCTTAAATTTGCTAGGAACACAATATACCAAATATTCATCAAACAATTTAGGGAATAAATTAATTGAATCAAAATTACATCTTCAAACAAATAATATGCAAGTTAAGTATATTTTAATATTGAATCGATATGTTTTGCAAACTCGTCACGAAAACTATTTCTTCATATTTTTGTAAAGATTCTAATTTATTTCATACACGTCTTTTATTATAACACCCATTTATTCTTATGGAGTATTGCTGCTTATAAATTTCAGTAATGTACACCACTGTACTTTCTTTTCGCATCGATATCATAAGCGTACGTGCATTACGTGGAAACCCTGCAGCGGATTAGTTTCGTTGAGGGCGTGCGTATCCTTGCTTTTCGGTCGGAAAACCGGCCTCGCTCGCTGAGCGCGGCCCCGTGGATTGATTTCTTCGCCCGCGTCGTTCCCAGCGGGCGGCGGCGGCGGGGAGGCTGCGTGCTCTCGCGGATGCGTACCCGCCGCTCGCCGCCGCCCCCCGCCCCGCCCCGCCCGGCCCTCGCACGCCCCGAGGCCCGCACCGTGGAGAGCCGCCTGCCGTCAGAACGGCTTCGCATCCTGCCCAAGTGGCAGCGGCGGCCTCCTCTCGTTGACTCGACGACCCCTCGTCTTTCGCGTGATGGTGCGGAAGCGGCGGGGGGCTTCGTGGCGACGGCCGTGGGATTCGATTCCGAATGGCAATTCAGGTGGTTAAATTCCGGCCACGCCCCATGTGGATGATGTAGTCTGCTCTTGCAAGGGGAAGATCTCCTACTATTTAAGAAACCTAGGTTTGTTTTGTTCTTATATAAACTTTAATTCAGTAAGTACAATGCCAGTAGTAACCGTAATAACTGAAAAAAGAAGTATGTATGTAGTAGTAGTAACTGTAGAGAAAGTAAGTAAATTGCTGCAGCACCTTAAATTGTTTTAAAATTATTTATAATAATTGGCGATGTCAATTTAGTTCTTATACATTTTTGTTGGTGCGATCTAATTATAGTTGAATTACTTTATACGATGGACCACACGTATTTCTTAACGATTATTGAGATGCACGATCTTATCTTAGTGATAATTTTAAGATCAAGTTACATTTAATTGCTAAAATAAGTAAACAAATTTATTCATATTTTTTGACGTAGGAGTTAATGGTTACACCTCAGAAATTTTGTGTCCCACGTGCCTTAAAAATAATTTATATATCACCAAGATATATTGACGATAGAAAGTTTACATGCTGTCTTCTGCAATCGTTGCCATTCTTTGAATTCTGAAGTTTATCATACTTCACACTCTCGTGCATATATATAAAGTAGGTTGTGAGAGTTGGTTTCATTTCTCCTCGGATCAGGCCACGAGATTTATTAACTCGTCCGCCAGCCGCACGGTACCATCATTTTAGGTAAACTTAAAAACGCGGCTTGTTCATTACGACAGCCCATCCACCCATGTCATTTCCTCCCATCGGCCGCACAAAAGTTTTCATTTAACCTCGCTAACGAACCGAAAAAAAACCCATAACGCACGGCGGTAACGAATCGAGAACAGGCCACGTCCCCGCGCCTCGCGCCTCCGTGCGCCGCGCACAAAGACCGCCCTAACGACGCGGGCGACTACTGGCGGGCCGCGCATGCACTCATCACGCGCTCATTCAGCCTCCGCTCCCGCTCCCGCTCTCCCACCCCGCCCCGCCCCGCCCCACAGCGGCCCGGGCCGGGGTGTCGCCCGGAGAGTAAATCTCCGGCGACAATGAGGCTGCTTCCTCATGCGGCGTGTGTGCCGCCCGGGCACCGCGCGGCGCTGCCCTGAGTCGGTCACGCCCCCCTTCCTACGTAATGCGGGTTTCGTGTCGTTAGTAGTATCATTAGGGTACCGAACTGACTGGGCATTCCGGGTTGTAAAGTGCAATATGCGATTTTTTTATTTTAGTGATACGAAATAGCAGTCACAAATTAACATTCATTCGCAGCGCTTTTTTTGCATTGGAAAATATTTTTTTTTCACCACTAAGCTCGAAGGAGTCACAATATATATATATATATATATATATATATATATATATATACATACACATATATATATATATATACACGTATGTTCTGGTGCAAAATAGTTTTAAATGATTTGGAGCCAACTTTATTGTTCCTATGCAGTAGGAGATGTAATTGCAGTGGGCGAAGATCTGGCAGGACTACCGAGGGCGTGTGACGCACAGTCACATAGCTTACTGCAACCGCTCCTCCACTATCGCCTCCGCCTCCGCTCCTTTCACGCCGCACCGCCCCGGCCGTAGGGTGTCGCCCGAGGAGTAAATCTGCGGCGACAGTCAGGCAGCTTCCTCACGCCGTGTTTTTCGCCCAGTGTCACCCTGGTCGGCCACGCCCCAGCGGGCGAGTAATGCGTGTTTGGCCTCCGTGGTAGAGAACTTTTTTAGAATTCTGAATGCGGACTGAATGCATCCGGGTAATAGAATTTATACGCGAATTCGTTGGGATGAGGCATTGAAGATGTATTATCTGGCAAAATAGACTTTATAATATTTTTAATGTGTTTCCTTAGCACAGTTGAATGCTTAAAAGAAAGATGTTTTACTTATGAAACACACAACATGAAATGTTATTTCTGTAGTCTTATTGCTAAGAAAGAGAAGTTATAGGGTAGAGTTAATAATATTCCTCCTTAGGAACAGTTCTTAATAGGAGATTCTTCCTTAGTAGGAAACGATCTATGCAGTAAATAAGCGACGTCGGTTGAACACGTATTATTAAAATAATATTTATTTTTTTATTAGGCAATTTACGTAATTAATTCATTCTAGAATCGTATTTCAAGCACGGTTCATGACGTACATAAAGTTTCATGTCGCAAACCCTGTTACATCACGAGCGTGTTCGAGGGGCGCCATGCAGAACATTCAAACTCCCGCGATGCTTTCCAGAGAAGATAGCTCCGGCCCGTTTCCTGCCCGTGGGTAGGCGATCCACGGCAGTGCGCCCGTCGCATTGTTGCGAACGCACCCAGGGGAAGTGGCAGCCCTACCCACAGAGAAATATATATTATGCGCCGTGGGCTTTCTCGAGGAAGACAAACGCGGAGGAGATACATCCAATCGCGGGCGGGCGGGCGGCGGCAGGCAGCGCGACGGACGAGCACGAGGAAATGAGCCGCTTTCTTCGCCAGACAAAAATAACTGTCCCACGTGGCTCGGAGCGCTGCTGCCCCTCATACCCCTGCGTATTATAATTATGTAGTTGTGGACCGACTGTTATGGTAATCATGTGTTTGTATCAGGTTAACATTATGCGTTACATCATGGACATTGTGCTTGTATCATCAATGGTAACATCATTGTGTTTGTGTATCATGTAAAATCATGTGTTGATATCATCATGGTAACATCTTGTGTTTGTATCATCACGATAACATGTGTTTGTTGTATGTTTGAAGATTTGTATGTTGAGAGCCCCCACCGAGCGACGTTGGCTCAGGGCTGTTCATCTATTCGGGAGGCCCGTGTTCAATCTCCGTGATCGTTCCATCCTGCTCCCGGGATATTCGTGGTTTCCCTCGGTTCATTTCCTAATGGATTTCGCCATGTGTTTATTGCTTTCTTTTTTTCAATAAAGAACAGCACATTGTTTACGCACGGCGGGCTGAACGTTTCACTAAAGTGGCGAGAGCTTCGTATGACAAGAATCAGGAAATGGCCGAATGTGAGTGACAGCGATGCGAGTGCGCTGAAAGCCATTATTTCGATGCGCGAGGGTGATTTATGGCTACGAGCTGCCGGCGATTCCTCGTCAAAGCGGAGCGCGCGCTCATTAACATGCTGAAACATAAAAACCTCTTCTGGGAGGCGTCGGCAAGGCATGGTACGATGTGGTGAAGGTGACAATGCAACTTGCAGGACGTTGTTTTAACGGTGGTTGTGACCTGTAACTGAATGTGACGAGGCCGTGAATAGAGGTCGTGACGGAGGGTGTGGCAGAGACGTGCGAGAGGGGAGTGGAAATGTTGCTGGGACGTGAAATGGCAGTGGCGGATGTAAGAAGGACCGTAATAATAATAATAATAATAAATCATTATTATTATTATTATTATTATTATTATTATTCATTATTATTATTATTATGGCATTTATTTCCACATTCCTTTGAAATGAAATGAAATTAATGGGCGAACATGGAAACTTGGAAAGCGTATCGGCTGGCCATTTCGTATCTAAAAGTAATTTATCTTCTCTCCAGCTTCCTTCCATATTAGTTGCTTCAAAAAAAGTTCAAAGCATTCGGTTTGAATGTCGATTCGAGGCGCAGCGAACAGATAGTTCTGCCCAAGTCGCCTGGAATACAAGCAATTAGTAGAATGTTATGATTCCGCCTTGCATGGAGCACACGCCTTTGGGACGCAGCCCGAAAGCATGTTAGCCTCGTTAACAGAAGCGGGGTCCGCGGCCGTGGAGGTAGCGGCAGAGATAGAGGGAGTAATGGTGGCACCGAAAGGCGGTAGAAGGGGCGATGGAGGTGACGTCGCTACGTTGGTGGTGCTGAGGCATTGGTGGTTGCGTGGTGACGGTGATGGTGGTAGTGGCAATGTTAGTGGAAATGTTAGTGGCAATGTTAGTGGCAATGTTAGTGGCAATGTTAGTGGTAATGTTAGTGGTAATGTTAGTGGTAATGTTAGTGGCAATGTTAGTGGCAATGTTAGTGGCAATGTTAGTGGCAATGTTAGTGGCAATGTTAGTGGCAATGTTTGTGGCATCTGTGGCGGTGATGTGGGTGGTGGCGGCGACGGATAAAGCTTTGGTGTCGGTGGCAACGGCTGCAACGGTGACGCAGGAGGCAGTGGCGTGCCAGCCATTCCGCCGCCGTATGTGCAAGGCGCTTCCAAAACGAACATTCTAATCCTGCCCGTGCGAGCGCATTCCGCTCATAATGGGCCCGCATTCGGCGCGATTTACGCCGCCCCAGCAGAGCAACGGGGAGGGGGGGGTAGGGCGCGCGCGCGCGGGGCAAGGAGCGTCGCCTTCAGACCACGTTCCCGCGACTGGGGCATCTCAAGGCGAGCGCCGAACGCGGAGCACTCGGCCGACGAGAGGACGTGGTTTATGTGTTGCGGTAGGCGCATCTCAGCAGCGACCACCGTATAGTACGTTTGAACTCGGTGGGGATTCTTCTGGATCTCGAGGTTGGAGACCTATGAAGGAGAAGCGGCCTTGGGAACATGGCGCATTTTTAAGTTAATGCTGGTTATTAATCTTCCAACCGATTTTATAAAACTGGGTCGTTAACTTACTCTTCTTAAAGGTATTCATACCTGATAATTTATGGAAATATTTTCATTGGAATCAATCACTGGGAGTTGAGCCTTGGCATAAGAAAAGTGAAGGAATTGTGATGAAAGAAAACTTTACATTTTACGAATTCTGTGAGATAGTGCTAAAATTTGATGGTGGAGTTCAGGTGACGAGATTAGGAATAATTGAACCATTACCTTGTAGGAAATGAAAAGCTGTATTAACATTCTTGAAGAATATTGAAAATAAAAATGAGGACGTTAGAGAGAAAGTAAGAAATACTCATGGATTATAGGGATTTAAAAGTAAGTGATCAGTTTACATCATGCGGTTAGTGCAATGCATATAGTTGAATAGTTTAGTATATTATACGTTATTTTAAAACGTTGTCCCTGATAACACAGGTGATATTATTTCACTCACCACTAGGCCACGTACACAAGTCCACCTTTCACGCCACTCACCTGAAAAGAACAAAAGAAAGTAGTGAATATCAAATGACGATGCACAGACCTCCACCGAACGACAAGAGCATTCGATATGGAGAGACAAGAATGTAATCGTAGGTTTGTGGACAAGCACATTGATCAATGGATCCCCTCAATATAAACCGCTATCTTGGCGCTGTGCCATTGTTTCGAAGCAATGAAGCAATATCGCATTAATCTCAGGGATACAAACCTTTTATGCGTGTATCTGGTAGGTGTATTAGCCTAACAAATTATGTGTTACGACTAAAGCGTTTCTGAGAAGTAGGAGGAAATATACACTCGACATTTCTTCCCACTCTCTTTCAACAAAAGTGGAAACAATGTGTGATTATTAAAAAATTAAAATGGCTATATTGTTGTGAGACGCCTGAATAATTTCATAATTTTATTTAGTCCTCATTCATTGAGTTCTATTTCAATTGATTTCCACTTGCTTTCGTGGTATAAAGTGTCGATTTGGACACTATTAAAACTACCGTTAGAATGGTTAATTCTACCAAACTCTAAATATATTACACATAATCTCTAATATTATGCTACTGGTAAAAAATATTCATTTAATTTGTATGGGAAAGTTTGTGGCAAAGTATGCTCCTGTCGAATCACCTTATAAAAATAAATTCTACAAGATGGTATACATTAACGAGCAGCTGGCCACTGGAGGCGACACCCTAAAAGGCAAAAGAAGTTATTAGAATCCATTTAATTTGTGAGCGTCCAGATTCTTTCACGACTAAATACTTCGAGGGATCTCGTTATGGTGGAACATCGCGATGCAGCGGGCGATTTGCAAGTCGTGACTCGGCGATTGCCGATGCCTGTCACAGGAGCGTTCGCCAAAGCGCGACCCTGATAATGCGCATCGCGCAGCCGAGTTACAAGCTCTGCCTCGCACAATTATCCAGTATGCTCTGGTTCGCTCGGTCGTGAGGTCGCGAACACGCAGACGCCGAGGCGCTTGTATTGTTTCTCCATGCCGTTGGAAGATTCTGAATAAAAGATACGGCGAATGAGTAAATGAGAAGGTGAAATGCATGGAGGAACGTGTTTTCATTGCGCCTTGAGGAACGCCTGTTGTGTAAAAACTCTCGCTGACTAGTGGTTTTTCTTTACGAGACGTCTACGAGCAAAATGTTAATATTGAATTTTCTCGGCTCTACACTTACAACGAACAGTATATTGCTAAGAGTATTCTTCAGTCGTTTCTGAGAGAAACATAAATTCAACGAGCTGAGAGAATGTGAACTTCGAACATCGAATACAAGAAACGACGTAACAGCTTGTTATTTCTTGGAGACAAAACATTTTTTTATCTAGGGGATATTTATTATGAACACTCAAAAGTTTGAATGTGAAAAAGCCACTTGAATAATTAATCATCGGTTTTTAATTGTTTTCCATCATTAACATCTATGTGACGATATCTTTTACTACGTTTTATGATACATTTTATTGTAGATCTTTCTTTGATGCCAGGAATCGTACCACTACCCTGCTACAATCTCCATACAATCACTACTATTGCTTTCTGTGGATGAATTTGCAGTTGTTGCTACAAATCCGCCGTAGAAGAGCGAGCGTGGGTGATACTACTACTAGGCATTCAATAGCTGACGAATAACAACGACGAAAAACTACCGATGAAAGCAGTCGGCCACTCCATTCTTCTCCTGCTGGTCACGAGTTCAGTGGCAATGTCGAGCGGAGCCTAGTGCCACTCCCGCCCACGCGCCACTGACCGGTCACGCAGATCCTCGACCCGCGGCGGGGTGAGGGGTGGGGGTGGGTCGGTTTGTGATAAGGGGGGTTGTGGTGTCGGTCCGTAAGGGTTCCCGGAGGAGGCGCCTCCCGTTAAGCCGTCGCGGCGAAGGCAGCTCCGGGGCCGGCCCACGGCCCGCTGTCGCCCCGCGTACGCCTGGCCTCCGCCCCGCCTCCCGCCCGCCCCCGGCCACGCCAGCCCAGTTCGATCGCGCGGGGGCGCGTAATTCCTGGCTTGCCAACACCCAGTCGCTTCTTCTACGGCGGATTTGTAGTCAAACTAACACTGCAAATTCATCCACAGAAAAGCAATAAGTAGTGTGTATGGAATTGTAGCAGGGTAGTGTGTACGATTACCTTGGCATCAAAGAAAGATCTGATCGAATAAATGTATGCTAAAACGTAGTGAAAAATAGTCGTTACTAGATTAATCACATAAGTTTATATGAGGAAACATTAAAAACCGTGATTAATTATTCAAGTGCTTTTTCCAACTTCAAACTTTTGAGTGTTCATAATAAATCATTCCCCACTAGGCAGGATAAAAAAATGTTTTGTCTCCAAGAAAATAACAAGCTGTTACGTCGTTTTCTTGTATTTCGATGTTCGAAAGAATGTTCAACATTCTCTACTCAGCTCGTTTGAATTTATTTTCTCTCAGAAACGAAGCTGAAGAATACTCTTAGCAATATATTGTTCGTTTTGTAAGTGTAGAGCCGAGAAAATTCAATATTAACATTTTGCTCGTAGACGTCTCGTAAAGAAAAACCACTAGTCAGCGAGAGTTTTTACACAACTAGGCGTTCTCAAGGCGCCAATTGAAAACAGTTCCTCCATAGCATTTCACCTTCTCATTTACTTCTTCCGCCTATCTTTTATTCAGATCTTCCAACGGCATGGAAGAACAAATAAAGCGCACTCGGTCGTTTGCGTGTTCGCGACTCACGGAACTACGATGGCGAACCAAGAGCATACCTGTGATAATTGTGCGAGGCAGAGCTTGATAAACTCGGCTGCGCGATGCGACATTAATCAGGGTCGCGCTTTGGCGAGACGCTCCTGTGACAGGCATCGGCAATCGCCGAGTCACGACTTGCAAATGCCCGCTGCATCCGCGATTTCCACCATAAGAGATCCCTACGAAGAGTTTTAGTCGTGAAAGAATCTGGACGCTCAATAATTAATGGATTCTAAATAACTTCTTTTGCTTGTTAGGTGTCCGCCTCCAGTGGCCAGCTGCTCGTTAATGTATACCATCTTGTTAGAATTTATTTTTAAAGGTGATTCGAGCAGGAAGCATACCTTTGCCACAAAAACTTTCCCATACAAATAAAATAATATTATTTACCAGTAGCAATACTATTAGGATGATATTGTGTAATTTTAGAGAGTTTGGTAGAATTAACATTCTAACGGTAGTCTTTAATAGTGTCCAAATTCGGGACACTTTGATACACCGAAAGCATAGGGAATCAATTGAATAGAACTCATGGAATGAGGGACTAATTAAAATTATGAAATTATTCAAGGTCCTCACAACAATATTAGCCTCATTTTAATTTATGTTTAATAATCACACAGTTTCCACTTTTGTTGAAAGAGAGTGGGAAAAAATTGAGTGTATATTTCCTCCTATTCTCAGAAACGCTTTAGTCGTAACAGCATTAATTGATTGGCTAATAACACTACCAGATACAGCGCATAAAGGTTTGTATCCCTGAGTTAATGCGATATTGCCTTCATTGCTCGAAACAATGGCACAGCGCCAAAGATAGCGTTTATACTTGAGGGAATCCATTGATCAATGTGCTTTCCACAAAACCTTACATTGAATTCTTGTCTCTCCATATCGGAATGCTCTTGTCGTTCGGTGAGGTCTGTGCATCGTCATTTGATATTCACTACTTTTCTTTTGTTCTTTTCGGTGAGTGGCGTGAAAGGTGGACGTGTGGTACGTGGCCTAGTGGTGAGTGAAATAATAATCACCTGTGTTATCAGGGGAACAACGTTGTTAAAATTAACGTATAATATCTTAGAACTATTCAACTACTATGCATTGCAACTAACCGCATGATGTACACTGATCACTTACTTTTAAAATCCCTATAATCCATGAGTATTTCGTACTTTCTCTCTAACGTCCTATTTTTTTTCAATATTCTTCAGAATGTTATACAGCTTTCATTTCTACAAGGTAATGGTTCATTTATTCTTATCTCGTCACCTGAACATCAAATTTTAGCACTAACCACAGAAATCGTAAAATGTAACGTTTTCTTTTCATGCACACATTCGCTTCAGCTTTTTTCTTATGCCAAGGCTCAACTCCCAGTGGATTGATTCCAATGAAAATATTTCCAATAAATTATGCAGGTATGAATAACTTTAAGAAAAGTAAGTTTTACGACCCAGTTTTTATAAACGTTGGAAGATTAATCACCAGCATTAATTAAAAATGCGCCATGTACCAAGGCGCTTTCTCCTTCATAGGTCTCCACCTCGAGATCCAGAAGATCCCCACGAGTTAAGTACATACGGTGGTTCGCTGGGGCTGCAGATGCGGCCTACCGCAACAGCATAAAACACGTCTCTCGTCGGGCGCGCAGTGCTCCGCGTTCGGCGCTCTGGGCCTTGAGATGCCCCAGTCGGCGGGAACGTGGTCTGAGGCAACGCTACTTGCCCCGCGCCCGCGCGCCGCCCTCCCCTCCGCCCGGTTGGCTTCTGCTGGGGCGGGGCGTAAATCGCGCCGAATGCGGGCCTTTATGAGCGGGAATGCGCTCGCACGGCAGGAATTAGAATGTTTCGTTTTGGAAGCGCCTTTTGCACATACGGCGGCGAATGGCTGGCACGACGCGCACTGCTCCTGCGTCACCGTTGCAAGCCGTTGCGACACCGAACGAAAGCTTTTTATCGCGTCGCGCCACCACCCACATCACCGCACAGATGCCACAAACATTGCCACTGCATTGCCACTAACATTGCATAGCATTGCCACTAACGATTGCCATAGGCATTGGGCCAATAGCATTGCACTAACATTGCCACTAACATTGGCACTAACTTGCCACTAACATTGCACTAAATTGCCACTAACAATTGCAATAACATTGCCATAACATTGCCATACATTGCCAATAAACATGCCACTAACATTTGCCACTAACATTACCACGAGCATTACCACTAACATTATACTACCACCGTCACGACACCAAGACTCACCATGCTTGGCACGACCAACGTCGCGACGTCACTCCATCGGGCCCTTCTACCGCTTCCGTTGGCCACCATTGCTCTCTCTACTCCGCCGCTACTCACGGCGCGGACCGCCGCTTCTGTTAAGAGGCTAACGATGCTTTCGGGCTGCGTCCCAAAGGCGTGTGCTCCATGCAAGGCGGAATCATAACATTCTACTAATTGCTTGTATTCCAGGCGACTTGGGCAGAACTATCTGTTCGCTGCGCCTCGAATCGACATTCAAACCGAATGCTTTGAACTTTTTTTGAAGCAACTAATATGGAAGGAAGCTGGAGAGAAGATAAATTACTTTTAGATACGAAATGGCCAGCCGATACGCTTTCCAAGTTTCCATGTTCGCCCATTAATTTCATTTCATTTCAAAGGAATGTGGAAATAAATGCCATAATAATAATAATAATGAATAATAATAATAATAATAATAATAATAATAATGATTTATTATTATTATTATTATTACGGTCCTTCTTACATCCGCCACTGCCATTTCACGTCCCAGCAACATTTCCACTCCCCTCTCGCACGTCTCTGCCACACCCTCCGTCACGACCTCTATTCACGGCCTCGTCACATTCAGTTACAGGTCACAACCACCGTTAAAACAACGTCCTGCAAGTTGCATTGTCACCTTCACCACATCGTACCATGCCTTGCCGACGCCTCCCAGAAGAGGTTTTTATGTTTCAGCATGTTAATGAGCGCGCGCTCCGCTTTGACGAGGAATCGCCGGCAGCTCGTAGCCATAAATCACCCTCGCGCATCGAAATAATGGCTTTCAGCGCACTCGCATCGCTGTCACTCACATTCGGCCATTTCCTGATTCTTGTCATACGAAGCTCTCGCCACTTTAGTGAAACGTTCAGCCCGCCGTGCGTAAACAATGTGCTGTTCTTTATTGAAAAAAAGAAAGCAATAAACACATGGCGAAATCCATTAGGAAATGAACCGAGGGAAACCACGAATATCCCGGGAGCAGGATGGAACGATCACGGAGATTGAACACGGGCCTCCCGAATAGATGAACAGCCCTGAGCCAACGTCGCTCGGTGGGGGCTCTCAACATACAAATCTTCAAACATACAACAAACACATGTTATCGTGATGATACAAACACAAGATGTTACCATGATGATATCAACACATGATGTTTACATGATGACACAAACACATGATGTTACGCATGATGATACAAACACATGATGTTATCTATGATGATACAAACACATGATTACCATAAACGTCGGTGCACGAACTACATAATTATACATACGCAGGGGTATGAGGGGCAGCAGCGCTCTGAGCACGTGACAGTTTTTTTGTCTGGCGAAGAAAGCGGCTCTTTCCTCGTTCTCGTCGCGCTGCCTGCCGCCGCCCGCCCGCCCGCGATTGGATGTATCTGCTCCGCGCTTGTCTTCCTCGAGAAAGCCCAACGGCGCATAATATATATTTCTCTGTGGGCGGGCTGCCACTTCCCCTGGGTGCGTTTGCAACAATGCGACGGGCGCTCTGCGTGGATCGCCTACCCACGGCAGGAAAACGGGGCCGTGCTATCTTCTTCTGGATAGATCGCGGGAGTTGGAATGTTCTGCAAGGCGCCCCGGCTTCGAACATCGCTCGTGATGTAAGACAGGGTTTGCGACATGAACTTTATGTAGCGTCATGAACCGTGACTTAAAAACGATTCTAGAATGAATTAATTACGTAAATTTGCTAAATCCAGAAATAAATATTATTTTATTAATACGTGTTCAACCGTACGTCGCTTATTTACTGCATAGATCGTTTTCCTAGCTAAGGGAAGAATCTTCCATTAAGAACTGTTCTAAGGAGGAATATTTTAACTCTACCCTATAACTTTCTTTCTTAGCATAAGACTACAGAAATAACATATCATGTTGTTGTGTTCATAGTAAAAGCATCTTCTTTTTAGGCATTCACTGTGCTAAGGAACACCGGTAAAAATATTATAAAGTCTATTTTGCCAGATAATACATCTTCATGCTCATCCAACGATTCAGGTATACAATTCTATTACCGCATGGCATTCAGTCGCGCATTCAGAATTCTAAAAAAGTTTCTCGTAACGGAGACAAACACGCATTACTCGCCCGCTGGGGCGTGCCGACCAGGGTGACACTGGGCGGAAAAAACACGGCGGTGAAAGGAAAGCTGCCCTGACTGTCGCCGGGAGATTTACTCCTCGGGCGACACCCTACGGCCGTGGCGGTGCGGCGTGGAAGGAGGCGGAGGCGGAGGCGATAGTGGAGGAGCGGTTGCAGTAGCTATTGTGACTGGTGCGTCTCAGCCTCGGTAGTCTGCCAGATCTTCCGCGCCCTCTGCAATTACATCTCCTACTGCATAGGAACAACTAAAGTTGGCTCCAAATCATTTTAAAATACTTTTTGGCACAGAACCTAACGTGTGTATATATAACTTATAATATATATATATATATATATATATATATATATATATTATAATATATATTAATATTATATACTATATTTGTGCTCCTTCGAGCTAATGGTGGAAAAAATAGTGTATTTTCCAATGGCAAAAAGCGCTGCGAATGATGTTTTAATTGTGACTGCCTATTTTCGTCTCACTAAATAAAAAAATCGCCATATTGCACTTTACAACCCGGAATGCCAGTCAGTTCGGTACCCTAATGATATACTCACTGACACGAAACGCCGCATTCGTAGGAAGGGGGCGTGACGCGCTCAGGCAGCGGCCGCGCGGGGTGCGCGGGCTGGCACACACGCGCATGAGGAAGCAGCCCTCATTGTCGCCGAGATTTACATCCGCGGCGCCACCCGGCCTCGGGCGCTGTGGGGCGGGGCGGGGCGGGGTGGGAAGAGCGGGAGCGCGGAGCGGAGGCTGAAATGAGCGCGTGATGAGTTGCATGCGCGGCCCGCCAGTAGTTCGCCCGCGTCGTTAGGGCGGTCTTTGTGCGCGGCGCAGGAGGCGCGAGGCGCGTGGACGTGGCCTGTTCTCGATTCGTTTACCCGGCGTGCGTTTTATGGGTTTTTTTTTTCGGTTCGTTAGCGAGGTTAAATGAAAACTTTTGTGCGGCCGATGGGCAGGAAATGACATGGGCGGATGGGCTGTCGCTAATGAACAAGGCCGCTTTTTAAGTTTACCTAAAATGATGGTACCAGTGCGGCTGGCGGACGAGTTTAATAATTCTCGTGGCCTGATCCGAGAGAAATGAAACCAACTCTCACAACCTATTATACATATGCACGAGAGTGTGAAGTATGAAATAAACTTCAGAATTCAAGATGGCAACGCTTGCAAGAAGACAGCATGTAAACTTTCTATCGTCAATATATCTTTGGTGATATATAAATTATTTTTAAGGCCGTGGGACACTAAATTTCTGAGGTGTAAGCCATTAAAACTCCTACGTCAAAAAAATATTGAAAAAAAAAAAAAAAAATAGAATTTGTTATACTTATTTTAGCAATTTAATGTAACTTGATCTTAAATTATCATTAAGATAAGATGTGCATCTCAATAATTCGTTAAGAAATACGTGTGGTTCATCGTATAAAGTAATTCATATATAATTAGATCGCACTAACAAAACTGTATAAGAACTAAATTGACTCGCAATTATTATAAATAATTTTAAAACAATTTTAAGGTGCGCAGCAATTTACTTACTTTCTCTACAGTTACTACTCACTTAATACATACTTCTTTTTTCAGTTATTACAGGTTACTACTGGCATGTACTTACTGAATTAAAGTTTATATAAGACAAAACAAACCTAGGTTTCTTAAATAGTAGGAGGATCTTCCCCCTTGAAGAGCAGACTACATCATCACATGGGGCGTGGCCGGAATTTAACGCACCTGAAATGCTGCCATTCGGAATCGAACCCCACGCCCGGTCGGTCCACGAAGCCCCCCGCCGCGTTCCCGCACCATCGCGCGAAAGGACGAGGG
>BOPP01000148.1:1137939-1159080 GCA_017312745.1 Gryllus bimaculatus | reverse complement strand
CGCTCAGGAATTTCGGATACGTGCCATCAAGACGGCCTGCGTTGCCTCTTTACAGTTAACTTTTCAAGGAGTTCGCGTAGCTGTTTATCGGTGCTCTTCGTTGAAAGCGACTATTATGGTAACTGTTAATTTATATAAATTTCAGGGTCGGATAAGTGTTAATACAGGAGTGTTTCTGCATGTATAATTGCAAAACTTAATGCAAATGGCTTATTGAAATTCATTTTTTCGTCATATATTTCTAAGAATATTTTTTCATATTTTGCCTTATATTTGCTCTCCAAGTCTGGGGCCATGTTGTTTACGATCATTTATATTTGTTGTCCTAGAATTTCTTTAATGAAAAGTTAAGAAAATGTTAGTTTCTTTGTTTTGAGGGTTTTTCATGCATAGTATTTTCCTTCTCCGTGAGCTGTGAACCGTGTTCTCCCAAATTCTACGCAACGATTTGACCATGATCCTTCTGTTGGTGTTAATAAATTAGGTGTATGGATAACTCACTTGAATATTTAGTATATGCCACATTGCCCCCATATCACACCACATTGTCGTTTTGTGTAAAAAATCATTGACAAGTTAGTGAATGGGGCAAACGGTGGCATGAGGGAAGGACAAACTCTGGTGAAAATCAAATGACTCACGTAATCCTTATTTACCTTTAGAAAAATCCTCTTCTTAAACCCATCTCAAAGCAATGGATTGAACGAAAAACTCAAAAGATTGCGCCTTTCACAAGTCCAAAGTTCTCCCGCATCATCTGAATGCAAACCACTGACCGTAAAACCAGCCGCTGTCTCTCCGACAAATACCTCCTCCTGGAGTCGCCTGGCTGCGAACTCCTGACCCGAGAGCAGGAAGGCTATCGTGCCGGGCGCGGCGGGGAGGGGCTAGAGAATGCGACGCTGCTCCTCCTCCGCAAGGGACAGCGGGACCCGACGGGGTGTGGCGAGGTGTGGCGTGGCGCGGCGCGGCGGGGCGCGGCGGGGCAGGGCGCTGCCTTCCTTTATAAGGCGCGCCGCCGCCCGCGCCGCTTACCAGGGCGGAACGTCCGTCGTTAAAGCGCCAGCCCATTCCGTCGGGACGATCGCGGATATCTTTATCGCGAGATTTACGGTATCGCGTCTTGTCCTTAAGTGGGGCTGTAAAGGTTGCTCAAACGAACGCCTTCGCTGTTTGGCTAAAAGTCACAGCGGAAGTGTTTCGCCACTTGCGGGCGATGGAGTCACAGGCTGCGATGGCGAACGTGAGCCATCAAGTGTCCGTTACGTTGCACCAGCCTGCCCCAAGGCATTCCTTGACTTTTCGAAAGAAATCATTTGTCTTGCTCTGCAATTGGTTTATGGCGTTTAAAATATTCTGGGGTGTTTGTATTTGTCCTTGGAGTAACGAACCTAGTAACACCGTTCCTTTTCTCACAGAACTCTTCGATTTTTTATTTTCTTTTGATTACATACTTATATCAAACAATTATTTTTAGGAGTGTAGATATAAGGTGAAAGAGTAGGTTGCAGAGATGAGTAACAGCACTAATTTTGTTTATTCTGTATTCAATCACTCTTCAAAGTCGTTCCTTTTCGAATCAGCAAAACGGTAGATATTACAACAAATGAAATTAAAATAAGAGTTTCACTCCTTTAGTATACTACTGAATCTCGATACCTTTAACCATACAATAACTTGATTTTCTCGGTTTCCAGTTTTTTTATCTCCCTTCTTTTTTTCTTATAAAACTTCAGATCTTGCTGAAACGAAATATTCCGAAACTTAAACCTTTACATTTCTGTTCCTGATTCGAGAAATTGACATTTTAACTCATCACGATTCGCTGCAAAAAGCCGACGCCAAATCGATCAGACAAAAAACACGAACGATAAACGAATGACCAAGCACTGTAAGGACAATTCAAAGGGAGCCCCGAGTAGCCGAGCAATGTCGAAAACGCTCTCGACTCCTCACGCCCCGCGCCACCGCAAGCACTTCCCTGCACCCAATGCACAAGGCCTCTCCGCTGCCCGCACAATGCTCCGAATGCCTCCGCTATGAATGCACCGGGCACGGCCGAGGATTCCTTATGACGAAGCACGAGCATTCCTCCCTCGTTACTCCCGAACGCCGCCGCCGCCACGCCGCCACCTACCGCCGCAACCAGCCGCCACCGCTTATGCTGCCGCCACCCGCCGCTACCCGGCCGCCACCAGCCTGCACCACCTGGCGCCGCCACCACGCCGCCACGCCGCCGCCAACCTCGCCGCACCAGCCGCCAACCTCTTGGCCGCCAGTTCCAGGCCGCCACCGAGAGCCAACCGCCCACGCCATAACAGCATGCGCGCCACCGCCGCCACCGCCACCGCCGCCACCGCCGCCACCGGCCGCCAACCGCGCCACCCGCCGCCGCCGCACCGCCAGCGGCACCACCGCCGCCACACAACCGCCGAAGCCGCCCGCCACCGGATTAGACTGCCAGAGCACAAGCCGACCGCCAGCCGACCGCCGCCACCCCCGCCGCCACCTGCCGCGCACCGGGGTGGCCGCCACTGCCGGCCGCCATGCCAGCGCCGCCACCGGACAGGAAGCCACGGGCCGCGCCAGCCAGCACCGCGACGCCGCCACCGCGCCACCGGCCGCCGCCACCAGGCCACCCGCACGCCGCCCCCGCCGCCAAGCCGCGCACCGCGCCACAAACACCCCCCCCGCCGACCCACCGCCCAACCTGCGGCCACCACTAGGACGAGCCGCCACCGAGCCCACCGCCAGCCACTATGGCGCCACCGCGGCACCTCATAAATCGCGCCACCCGAGCCATCCAAGCCCACCGGCCACCTGCCGGCCGCCACCCGACCACCCCAACCGGGCCGCCGCCCTACCGCCGCACCATGGACCGCCGCCACCACCGCCGTTTGCCGGCCGCCCCAGCGCCGCGCACCACCCAGGCCGCCACGCCGCACGCCGCCCACCCGCCGCCACCGCCGCCACCCGGCCGGCCACCGCCGCCACCGCCGCGCCGCCGGCACCCGCCGCCACCCGCGCCGCACCGCGCCGCCACGGCACCGGCACCGCCGCACCGCCGCCGCCACCAGCACCGGCCGCCTACCGGCCGCCAGCCAAGGGCCGCCACAGGCCACCCGCCAGCCACGCCAACCCGCCGCACGCGCACACCAGCCACCGCACCGCCAACCGCCAAGCCCGCCACCAGCCACCGATTGATTGTGCGTGCGCCACCTGGCCGCCGCGCAACGTCCACTCGCCACCTAGCCACCGCCAACCGCGGCCACCACGGGCCAAACACACGGCCGCCGCCACCTGCCGCCTAACGCCGCCACCACGCACGCCACCTACCGCAACCAGCCGCCGCACCGTCTAGGCCAGGCCACCGCACGCCGCCGCCTACCAGGCCACCGGCCACCGACAGCCAATACGCCGCCGGCCACCGAATTTGGCCGCCACCGGAACGCGCCACCTGGCTGTCCCAGAATCCAGGCCGCTGTCCGCCGGCATCGACTTCCACTATCAGCCTCCGGCCAGATGCGCCTCCATTCTTCATCGCTCCACCTCACAACGCTAAAGCCCTCCGCCTCTGCTCCGCCTTCACCTACCACGCCGCCTCCGCCATCGAGAGCCAGCCGGCACTGTCGCCGCCGCTACGGCCGGCCGACCGCTAGTCGGATCAAGTTGCTCTCATTCCACGTAATAAGCGATAGGGAAAATGTTTATGATTTAGACGTTTAAGAGACTTCCCGTCGAGCTGCCACTGGCAGCGCGGGATATTAAGAGACGTGCCGCGGGCCACTTCGCTGTCGCTGCACTCGAGACTCCCCCTCCCCCGCCCGCCGCCCAGCCGGATTCTGCTTCGGGCTGCCTCTGCGTGATGCGTCTCGGAATTCTACGACACCACGGGGCGCGTGCAGCTTTCTGCCTCCAGCAGCAGTCCCCGCAGGCGGAGAGGAGAGATTTGCATAATAATTCGTAATAAATTCTACGTGGAGGGAAGATCAGTATGTGACGCAGGACTGCTGGGTGGAGTGGTGATACTGATTTTACCATAATTACAGAAGGGCCGTTTGCATCGAGTGGTCTTAACGTGTGCTTCAGGATCGAGGGAGGCTTCTAGAAGGGCGGACTCTCTGTATGCAGCTAGAATTCATTATTCAGGTGCAGTCCGAGATAGAGAATCTAAGCATCAAGCCGAGAGGTATCTGTGAATGTAACATGATGCAGACGGCCAGCAATAATTACCTAAGTATCAAGCATCAGCTTAGAAGAGGTAAGTGGAGATTTCGATAATGTGTTTGTGAAAATTAAATGATGTGAATGTTTGATGACCAGGATGAATTTTATTCAGAAGTCATACTGAAGTCAACAGGCAGAAATGCTATTTGTCATAGTGCTAAAGGTCGTTCTTTCTTTTTTCACACAGGTGCATGATCGTAGAACGATATTTATAGAACTATTTCTAACAAATAAAAAATACGAACGGTTATTATCAGGAAAATTTGCGCTGTCAGCGGATTTCTATTTTAGCATCGGTATACTACGTTATCCAGTGTTATGACCTATTTAAAGCAATACGTCTCACAGATTCTTCGCATACGTGTGCCACGAATCGAATAAGATGTATTTTTAAGAGTAGTTGTAATACGACTTTATTTTCATTGAACAAAATCTCGCTAGAAACCATCTATGAGGTTAAGGAGAGATGTTATGCATATTGTATTATTTCCGTCATGAGCTAGGCTAATTGCGAAGCGGCGAAACGGTAATGGTTATTTTTCATGAACTAGCCAAAGAACAAGCGAATTGTAAAGTACAGATTTTTGAAGAATTCGATATGCTGCTGCTCCAACACAGGAAGGTGGGACATAACATCTAAGATTAAAATGTACATTATATCTTCCACAGAGAAGTATGAAGTTTGATACACACTTGGGACACTCACAAAAATATCCAAAATCTTATAGATTACACACTGGATTATATGTCTTGATAATAATACATTGAATTAAGGGCCAAGCGTATAATGTTGATGTATCTAGAATAAATCAGAACTATAATAATTATAAAATAAATAATCTTAAACTCGAGAATGGGGGCAGCACCGTCCCCTACCTACTGACCCCCCATCCCCCTGCCTCACCCTAGGCTCCCCCTGTTCCCACTAGCTGTCCCCTAAGCTCCTCCACGACTGTACCCTGCCCCCCCCGCCGCCCACCAATAACTACGCCCGCTGGTTCGGTACCGTACGGTTGCAGGCCGAGCCGCCGCCCAGCCGGGCGCCCGCTGCGTCTCGAATGACTGCAGTCGCCGCGCGGCGCGGCGCGAGCCGCGCCCCGTGTCGCTGCGAGCCTTCGGGCTCCGCACCGCGCATAGCTGATCGGGGGGCTGTCTGCGCGCGATGCACGCGATGCTCCCCCCCATCTCCCCTGCGCTGCCAGCCTGCCATCATAGCCGCCGACCGCCGATAATGCCAAAATGCGCACCACATCGGATCAACGTAATAGACCACCGCGCGCGCGGCGCAGGAGCGCAGGGCCTGGCGCAGGCTGGCGCGCGGGCCCCGGGGGGGATTGACGCCCGCCGGCCGAGGCCCCGTGAACTCAGCGCACCCCTCCCCACCGCTCCGCCCCGCCCCCCCCCGCCCCCGCCCTGCCGCGCCCTCTGCCGCGCCCGCCACCTGAAGTCCCCGCCGCAAGCTCGCCGGCCGGACGCTCCGGCCCGGGGAAACCGTGGAAAATCGCTCACGCGCGAGATGGAATTGCACAGGATGGTCCAGAATAAATCGTCGTTGAAGAAACAATATCACGTAACTGACTTTCTGTTGTTGTTTTTTTTCGTTCCCTGATGTCAATCTTTCCAATTGATAGCGTCGGAAATTTAATAAAACTCGTAATATGGATTAAATTATATTACCATGCTATTAAATGGTACCCATAATGTCAGGAGGCGAAAAATGCCAAGATATTATGGGTGTCAAGGATGTCAGTTATGCGGTATTGTTTCTTTTACGAAGAAATATTTCTAACTTTTAGGGCAAGTAGGAGAGCCAAAGACGATAACTTTTTTTGACATTTGTATTTGGCAATGAGAATGTGACTGGGAATTTCATATAATGAGGTTACACCTCTGCCTTTTTTTGACGGTGCTGATTTGTCGGTCACTCACCTTCCACTGGTGATGCGCATACACATTCATTTTTAGGAGACGATCTCCTCACTAGCCGAGTTCGTTTCCGAACCTGCCAAATGCCAGTGCAGGATGTGTTGCATATAAATCAGGGGCTGTCAAAAAGGGAGTTGAGTATCTTCCTTTTGTATATCGTACATGTTTTTCGCAAAAAGTTGTCCTCAGTGAACCCCACCCCCTTTACACTCCCTGGAACATTTATTCTGAGTCCTCCTACAGTGTACTATTTGAATGTTGAATTTTTAAATTGCCAATGTTAGAATTCATAATAATAGTTTAATGTTCAATGAAATTCCTTATGTTCATAATTTCAATATTATTGTGCACCTTATACTTTTGTCATGCTCAGGGCGTCTAGATAGGCCCTTGTAACACGCCATCCTACACCGTTTGGAGACCCACAATCATAGCGAGAGGTGGGATTGAAGATACTTCCCCCTCTTCCTACAATCAGGTGAAGGTTAATGTTTTCCATGGTGTGTTTGAAGATGCAGTTTCACGGTAATGAGCTTGACACGAGGATGAGTGAGAGTGTGACGAACGTCTACCCACTCATCTTTCGGTGCGGGAAAAGCGATTCACCTTGATCCCGGACAATCGATTGAAGGCAAACCCTGTCTGTCCATCTGTTTATCCTCTGTTTGTCCGTCTGTTTGTCCGTCTGTTTGTCCGTCTGCGTTCAATGCTAGCGCCTAAACAGTTCAGCTTTTTTCCTTCAAAATCGATTTTTCCCGGTCGATCTGAATGAACTCGAGGCTTTGGGTGTTTCAAACGGATGTTTTCATTTTTGAAGGTGTGAAGGCTCAAAAACCATTTTCAAAAGTTTATCGAAAATGGCAGCAAATTTATTTATCAAACTTTGTCCTCGAGCAGCGTAAAAACCGCTGAAGTGAATTGCACAGGTCTCATGTTCGTTGAAATACCAGATTTTTTGAAAATTCTAAAATGCAAATTTTGGGGGGCATCTTTCTTTAACAATAAAATTGACAGTAGTGTTCTTTTTCCTAAATAAATTATATTCTTTATAGACGGCCCTTTATATAAGTTCCTAAGTAATTTTTAGAAAATATAAGTAGTTTTCGTGTAATGTTGTGTGAAATATAGGCATCTTAAAAAAATACCTTTCCTCTAAAAGAAACGTTCCAATTGTTGTTTTCTTTTAGTTTTTTCACGGAAAGAAGAAAGGATGCTTAAAAACGGCGCGTGTGTTCGTTGAACCCACCGATTTTTCAAAAATTGAAATCTTAGAAATAATGTGAAAAAGTATGTGATGTTGGAGCACCACTAGTTTAAATTAATATTTTTATTAAGGAGAGAAAGTATTTACAACACTTTTACCCCAACGCTTACAGCTAACCAAATGATAGTCTGGACAACATTTTTAGTAGCTGCTATGTCATTGAAATAATTCTGAAGGTTCAGACCATCTGAATGTTAACTTGACTTTAGAGAAACTGGAAGACAAGCGAAAGGCTCTTCGCAACTTCCTTAGCGGCTGGCACGTGTGGATCACCGATCACTCATCTCGCGGAAGCGACCCCGCGTCGCGGCGGGCTTCGCCGTGGGCGGCGGTCGGGACGGGGGGGGGTGAGGAGAGGGGTCCTTGGGAGGCGGATCCGCGGGCGACCGAAATTGGGCGGCGCGGCGTGATGAATACGTGAGCGACGGCCTCGTGGGAAAAGAGGCCGTCCGGCGGCGGCTGCACTTTATAGGCCCGCATCCACATCCTCGACGGCCCTGCTCCGCACGCCCCGCCCGCGTCTGTCGCCCGCTTCCCTCGATATGGAAGGCGAGCGGCGGCGGCGGCGCCGCGGCCTCGCACGCCTCGTTTGCATTCCATCATCCGCCGCGCCGCGCCGGCAGCCGCGAGGGGGAGGGGAGGCGGTTGCTCGCACGAGCAGGACGATGCGGCGCGAGCGCCGGTTCTAGGGGACGGTCTACTCCCAAGGGTTTCTATTTTTGCAAAGAACATATGTGTCATCAGAAAACAGAACCGATCTTCCCTTTATAACGGACGAGTGCATATCGGGATTATAGGTCCTAAAATTGAACCTTGTGAGACCCCGTGCTCAATCGGCAAATGATTGGAAATTTAAGTAATTAATTGTTTCTCGTGCCAATGCGGTATTTCAACTCTCTGAAATCGATGTTTAAGGTAAGAGATTATGCAATCTACAACATTACCACGAATTCCATATGAAGTTAATTTTGAGAGCAAGATATTGTCACTAACGGTAAAATCTTTCGAAATATCTAAAAATATTTCAAAAGGTTACGCCGGAATAAACATACCATTCTAATACAATTGATAATCGTGTGACTAAAAATGTTGGTGTAAAAAAATTGCGAAACTGCTCTTTGAAAATTTGAAATATTTTACGTATCGTGAGTTTTCAAAGAGTGACAAGAGATTTCGATTTTCCTCTTGAAATTAGCGATTGATATATGACAGTCAGCTTGTGTTTAAGTAACTGCTATGGAATTATTTTCTGATTAGAATAATCGTGTGAAACAATGTTTCGTTTATATGAAAGGTGAACTGAACCGAATCGATGGACCAAACAGATCAAAACACAACAAATTTAATTGTAATATAAATTATTTTGATGACGACACTACTTGTCTCTCATATAATCAATATTTCAGCCCAATGCATCTTTTGTTTTTATTCGTTTTTCTAAGAATATGTATTGAGATCAGAAGACAAGAACAACGAGAGCTATGATCGCGAAATTGCTTTTTATTACAATTGTTGAGCGGCTTTATTTAACTACTTCCGTTAAAGAATAATATAGAAACAAGAAGAGTTGCTTTGAATAGTGAAATGTAAAGAAACAAACAATTCCAAAGTTCATGCTGTAAGGCATCAGCGAGAGCCCCGAGCTGGACTTCGACAGGCGTCTCAGATCTCGTGCGGCCGCTCCGCGTCGGGAGCGGAGAGCGCTGTACGTTCCAGTAGTCAGCGCGCATCCGTCATTATAATTTCATGCGCGTGACGGCGCAGCGAGAAATGCCTTGTTCGTCGCCCGGCGGCGGCGGCGGCGGCGGAGGAGGCACAAGAAGCGTCGCGGGCGGGGAGCGCCGGCAGCGGGGAAGGTAAAAAGGCGATAGGGCGGGGCGGGGGGCGGTGGCGGGGCGGAGCGACGCAGACGACGAGATGGCGCTATCCGCCGATCGCATCTTTCTTTGCGACTCGCGCTCGCTCTATGCGCCTGGGAGATCTAGCCATCTAATCTGGTTCATCTGTAGCGGTGGCGATGGTGCTTGTGAGGCGATTCGAAAAGTTCTCGTTGTTTGGCTTGAGGATGTGTTTGCCGAGTTGCGTTGGTCTGGGCTGGGAAATCTTTGCAAGTTGACAGAAGTCCATCGGTGGGTGCACTGAAGGAAAGTGTGAAAATGGCGGCTGGAGCAAAGAATAATGTCTTCACTACCATTACTTTCGAGATTAATTTTTTTCGGGCTTATTTTATAAGTTGGTATACATGTTATTATGTAATCGGGATGATATATTTTCAATAATATTTTGACTTTTTTTTCACTTTATAAATATACGACTAGATGCTACATTAAAACTTCGATAATTTTGACAATTATTTTTTAAATTGTTGAACAGAGGTTGTAACAGAGGAAAGTAACAGAGGTTACACCAGAATTACTTTATAACATGCAAGTATTTTTAGCTATCAAATTTTCAATTCCATTTCATTTACAGAAACCAAACACTTTCATTATTATTAGTAATATCACTATGCACCATTGGAAAACCGACGAGAAGAAGCTAATCAAGACCCGACCATATTGTCACCTGTGTGGTACTTGTTCGTTTTCTTCAGAAGTGAAACTAACGCTGAAACAGAACGCCCCGAGTTCCTTTATTATATTAACACTTCCTTCTCTGAGTCTCCCTTTCTTCTCCAGCACAATGAGTCTGAGGCGGCGGCGGCGGCGCCGCTGCTCGCCAGTTTTTCAGGAGCACGTGTATAGTTCCTCGTAGCGAGCGAGAGCCGCCGCCGCTGGCTGGCGCGATCGGACGCCACATGCAGGCGAGCGGCAGCAGACAGGGAAGGCGCTGCGAGGGTGGAGGGGCGTCGAAAAGAAGAAAAACGCGCTTCTCCGCGCGTGCAGACAATAGAACGGCGGCGGCGGCGGCGGCTGTGGGGCAAGTAGCACGTGACAAGAGCGACGCCGTGCCGCGCGTGTGGAGAGCGCGCGTGCGGGCGCGGCAAAAGGAAAAAGCGAAGCGGGAATGGAGCGAGCGAGCAAGCGATCGCTTCGAAAGCGCGCGGGTGGGTGGGAGACGGGGAAGGGGGAGTGGTGAGGGGAGGGGAGGGGAGGGGAGGTGCGATCACGCGCCGCCCGCGCAGACGCTGTGCCAGCGCCGATTGCTCTGCTCATCGCGGTTCCCCGCGATTCGTGGGCGCCACCTCTTCATACTCATGCAGTGCCTTTGACCGGAAGGTTCTAGGTTCCGACGGGCGGCAGGCTTTTCGACACTGGCTGATCAGTCGCTTCTTGACGCCGGCTACTCTGATCAGTTTTCCGTGGTTTCTCCGATCAACACCAGCCGAATGCCGGAGCGGAATCCTAACAAACGGGCCACAAACCGCGCGCGATCTCTCCTTCCTCTTTGTTATCCCATCCTCACCCTTTACTTACACACACTTGCACTAACATGCACTGCACTACCACACATACCTGGGGATCGGTTGGGAGCTTAGAGCTGGCGCGGTGCCACGCTATTGGGTGATACATGGTTTGGGAAAAAACTTCCGGTAGCTGCTAGCTGACGGTAGGTCAGCGCTGGACACTGCCATCCAGCAGAAAATCAGCCAATAAAAAGAAAAATACAAAGAAAAATACATGCAATATCCTTACTGGACTAATGACCTTAGCAGTTGATGCGCCTGGTTGATCTCTAACAATCAGTCCATCATCAATACTCATACTCACCCAGTGTTTAGATTTACTCACCCAGTTTTTAACCAAACTTCATCATGTACTCTTCGCACATCTGACTTCTTTATGACTTTCATCCCAGCTCTTCCTCTCCTATAGTACGTGGTTACCACATGCCTGACCTCAAAATCTCTCTTTACCGCCGCGATATTTAATACATACTACTAAGTAACAACTGTGGAATATTATGTGACGTAGCAAAGATTTCACAAGAATTAATGCATTAATTGTTCAGTGTCTCCTTTGTATTGTACGAAAAAAAGCAAATGATGTAGTAAGGTAACAGAGCGCGCAATTGGGGTATTATATGTGTATGAAACGATAACTCTAAGTTATAATAATCTAACTACAGGTATTAAAATTTCGTTAAAAAGTGATTATTCTTACTTTCTAACGAAAAATGTCTTTAATTTCATTACATTCAGAAATACGAATTCTTTCACGTGTTTTACTCGTATATTAGTGTCATAACTTTATTAAGAAAAACCTGAGTGGATACAGCACGCGCATAAAGGAGATCAGCTAAATAGAAGAACACACAAAGCATTATCATCTCCATGAATAATGTATTTGTGTTCCCTACTTAAGGATGAAACATGTCTCAGAAATGTCAGCTTCGCAGAAATAGAGGACAACTTATCGCCATAAAACCGTATCCTTGACGAACCTTTCCGTTCAATTTTTCTTTTTCTTTTTTTTTTTACGTTTTTGCTCTGTTCTCGTCATACCGACTTTCACACTCGCCGGTGTGGGCAGGATCGTGACTCATCCCGCCAATTTACTCCATGAGCTGTGGAAGATTCGCGGAAGAAATCGGCGGGGACGGACGTTTTCTTTGGCAATAGTTTTTCGATGCTCGCATCATCTCTTCGACATACGGCCGCGGAGCGTCTTTAGGGAGGCAGCGGCGCGTGCAAGAGAAACTCCGCCGTCATACACGAGTCGTCAGGCTCCATCTCGCTCATTGGGGACGTCCCGGCGTCCCACTGACTCACGGCGTCCGCGGCAACCGCTCCTTTTCTCTGAATGTCGCACCCTCCGAGATGAAGTTGGTTGGCGCTTCGCTCGCATGTGTTTTCTCGAAGCCGTCTGGTCGACCCTGATTAATCTCTCTGACGAGGTTGATCGTGGATTTATACCGCGGTCGGGTTGTAGCCGAAATATATTAGCTTGGTAACCGCAGAATGCGGCGTAGTTCCCTCGGCTATCGGTTTCTTTCGAGTATCTATTTAATGGTTTTTGGTGAAAAATTAATTTGTTCCAAGTGAGACATTCTTAGCGAGACATGGCAGCCACAGACACCAATTTATTATCCGCAAAACTTATCATTTTAATTCTGTAATTATCATAATACTTAGCTCTTACTTTATTCTATAACTGAATAATCTCACGGAATTATACTGCAATCGAAAGATCATTATAATAAACTTTATTTATGCAATATTACACCTCTATATCATCCTTCTGTAAGTAATGATTCTTTTCCATTGCAGGTTGAGTAAAGGAGTTCTGTTCGTAGTTTCCCTGGTTATTTTGAAGGACACCAAAAAGGTAAGTTTTGAACCAAATCACTTCAGAAGCTCCAAAATGTTTTAGCAATTAAATAGAAATATGTTCATTCGAAGAAGTGCCGTTCTGTATAGACGCACATAACAAAAATGATTATCTAGAGAACGTTAGTGATTAAATAGTTATAACTATTTTGTGAGTATTTATTTGAATGAACTGTGCGGGTTCTATATTCTTGTAAATTACCGTTATGTATATCTTACGGTACCAAAATTAAAATTGAAAGAACGTAATAGTTCCAATAATTGAAGAATAACAAGATGCCTTCAAATTGACGTCAGTCATTCATTCAACAACTCGTGCCCATGATAATGCCTCTCTAGGCATTTCTCCTTACGCTTCGTACAAGGAACTTGTTGACGAATCGTGCGCACGAGTGATAATACAAATAAATCGATCGTGACCCGCGGATGAGCGGCTCATCGAAACAAATCCTCACAAATCAGCGTTGTAATTGGCAGAGCATTTGTTTTGATGGGCGAATCGTTCGCTTAATCAATGCGCGACCCGCAAAAAACAAGAGAGTCGTTCACGAATTACGAGTCCTTTAAGCCGGCCAAACAAGAGAACCGTTCGCGAATCGTGGAGACGCCACGGTCGGTCGAGCGCGTTGCATGGCGGCGACTCGTCGCTGGAGCACTGTGGCCGCGAGGACGACTCGCTGGGGGAGGGAAGGGGGATGATGAAAGGAAGGAAAGAGGAAGGAAGGGAGGAAGAGAAGGAAAGAGTGAAGGCGGAATGAAAGAAAGAAAGAAGGAAGGGATGAATGAGTGAGTGAGTGAGTGAGTGAGTGAGAAAGTGAATGAGAAAGTGAATGAGGGAGTGAATGATGAGTGAATGAGGAAGGGAGGAAGACAAGGACAGAGGAATGAAGGCAAGGAGAGGAGGAGGCAGGCAAGGAGAGAGGGAGGGAGATAGGAAGGAAGGGGAGGAGGGAAGGATTATTTTGTTACCATGTGCGTCAACGGCTTAAGACATGTGTCCCATAAGCATAATACATGTAACAGCACGATCGTCGATGGTGTTGAACCCACTCCCTCTGGAGCATAGGGTCAGGCGCTGACATACACGTCAACTTCCGGGGTTTCTCCTGCTGGTATCATAAAGTGGGTCGACCCTTATCCGGCTCTGAGCACTCAATTGGTTTCTTAACACGTGTTGCTGTGTACTGTAATTGTAAAGTGCGTGAACGCGCGTATGTGTAAAGGGAGATAAGCGGCAAGAAGAAAGAGCGAAAGCTCCCGGAGGTATCATGGCATTAAGTTAGTATTTTGCGTATTTAAGAGTTTATTTTTTAATAATATAGCTCAATTATTGCTTGCATAAAAGTTATTTGGTTTGTGTGACATTATTAGAAAAGAAAAGCTACGAGAAGGATATTATTTGCCCGAATTTCTTGGAAATATTATTCTAGAAAACCGGTACCTGAAATTGCCCTTAATTAAAACTACATGTTTGTGGTAATAGAACTGCTGCAAACGCGAACAATTTGCCAACAACCTCTACCAGTCGAGGCAGAAGTATCTGAATGGAAGCTATACGGCGCGCCGAATCGCCACCACACGCGTAGCCCCCGCCAACGCAGCCCGCCCGCGCCGACCCGCCTTTCGTCCCCGCCCCCCTCCCGCAGCTCTCACCCCCCCCCCGCCCCGCCCCGACGCCCCGCCGCCCCGCCGCCCCCCGCCCCCCCCCCACCGCCGCCACCGCCGCCCCCGTCGCCCCCGCCGCCCCCGCCCCCCGCCGCCCCGCGCCCCCGCCCGCCCGCCGCCGCCACGCCGCCGCCGCACCTCTTCCGCAGCCGCAGGAAGCCGGAGTCCACTTTCACGAGGCTACGCGGCGGCGGGCTCGTCTCTTGTTTGATTTCGCTCTCGATAGCGGCAAACCTGAAATCAATCGGATCTGTTGCGGGCGTTGTTGCTCGTCTTTTTTCCCCCTCTTCTCCTCGCTCTGCCCCTCCTCGCCACCGCCCCCGCCTCCTGTACGCTCGCTTTTTGTTTCTTTTTTTTTGTTTTCGCCGCGCCCGCCGCACGGCGCTGCTGCCGGCTGGTCACGTCGCCTCGTCGTCCTCTCTCCCTACATGGGGATTGTGTGCGTGGGTCGGATCGCTGCCGCTTTCTCCCAAACGGTGGAAGAGCGGCGGAGAGGGCGGGGCGCGGGACGTGGCGCGGCGGGGATGGCAGGAGGCGGCGATCGGCGGAAGTTCGCGAAGTGATCGCCAGGGGATCCCCTGAGCCGCCGTCAGGTCCTTTGCCTCGACGACGTCTTCGATTGATTGGTTAGTAATTCCGGGCACGTGAACAACTAACGTCATTAGACCCGTAGGTGTAGTACATGTCTTCCGGGGATGAGGATCAGTACATTGACATCAGTTCCTCGACGTATTGGAGTACTTCGCTTTTTCCATAGATCATTCATTCTAAGCAATGTTTTTACCCCAAGCTGGATTTGTGTTCGATTGAGGCTACTAAAAGATGATTTGGTTTAGATTTTTTTGTATGTAATTTGTAAATTGTCTCCGAATTGTTAATACCTACTTATGTTTGCAATGTTCACCTAATTTGGTTGCTTAATATGATATTTACGTCTTCTCATATGTGTTTATTTGTTAGAGGAGTCGATACTTTCATTGAACTTCTTTAATACAAAGTAGTTTGGGTAACACGAACATGCGTTAAACAGCAAGTGCTATCTGTACATTGCGGCATACTCTATTTTAAAAGCTCTAATTCTGCTATCTATTGCTGCAGTCGACAACAGTATTATCTTAACAAGTGAATGAATTTGTTCTTATCACAAATACACTAGAAAAATAAAGTAATTAAGGTAACTGTAGAGCAGCGCATCACATTTTAATTTTTGAGATATGTGGCAGATTTGGAATGCATTGTGATTTCTTGAAAACGTCACAGAGGTGGTCAGGCCCATTTAATTTCTAGTCACATTGTTATATTTTAATTTCAAATCTCTAATACACGAACTTTCATACTGACTTACACTTGCTTGGTTGGTTAAAATTTGAAAATTATATTTACAATTCTCTAAATTATAACAAGTTATAGAAATAAAATTAACAAAATTGAAGCACACTCCTAAAATTTTGTCTCTATAATTTGTGTATTGCAATGATTGGTATTGTATGAACGAGTATTACAAGTGGTCAGAATTGCCTGTGAAAATAATTAAAAGATTGGAATCACAGTGAGCACTGATACTCTGCAAACCAATATAGATTGAACGTTACAGTTAAAATAAATCCACTTCATTGTCATTATGTACTAAAGTAAACCATTTAAAGTTATGTGTTATTGCCAGAGTGCACTCATGGAATTACCATACACACAATGAACGATAACAGTGAAAAGAATTTTATATTATTTGTACCGTATAAGGATGCTCTACGAACGAACTCAAGGACTGCAAGGCTAAGAACCGTTTAAGCAGGTATTGTATGGATTGACCTATAGCCTCTAAAGAATATCTTTGGCTACTATCAGGTCTTAGAGATGGCAATCGGTTTGGCCCCGATTGGCTCTTGTAAGTGGCAAGGAGGTTATTTCACCATTCAATATTTCTCTCGGTTAAGTGAATGTTCTCGTCGATTGAATCCATTATCTGGAATGTATCTTATCTCTAGACAGTTGAAGAAGGAATGTTGATCAAGTTGTGAAACTCACAACCCAGGAATCAATATTGGAATTTATTTAGATGTAAACCATTATGAAAATTGGTTTGATGTCGCCAAGGAATAAGTAAGAAGAAAGTGTTGCAACTTCTGTTGTAAGAAACAATAAAGCTTATTTAAAACTATATCAATATTCAGTACATGGCTATACAACTTTTAACTTAAATTCCCACATTATATTCTAAATACGAAGATGAAACATTGCTCTTTAGATTATACGTGGAGAAGTGACAGTAATAATAGAGTGAAAGGGTCTAATTGTTCCTAATTATTTGCATTGTTTTCGTTAGATCGATTCCGACAACTATTAAGATACAATACTTTTAGCAACGTGCTTCCGACAATGCTGGACTTTTCTTTCTCCATTTTGTCTCCACTCTCATCATCAGAAATAGGCATTCCACCTTCTTCGTATGGTTCATCTATTAATTTCTAAAAAAAATCAGGTTCAGGGCTTCAACCGGTATCACTGCTGTGTCTCTGATCCTACGGTTCGAGTCCCAACCGTTGCAGGATTTACGACATAAGCTTTTCAAATGTGTCAATTCGGGTCCTCGAGGAGAACTGTAGGTGGCGGACTGCACTGATTGGTAGTTTTCTGTTGGTTCTCCGATCAACATCAGGCGAATACCGAAACAGTATCCTCACAAACGGGCCATGCTCCGTGCGCAATCTATCCGCTGACCTTTTTTTGCCGATTTCGTTCACACTCACATGCACTGCAGTACGACTCATTTCCGGGTCACAAGCCCAGTACTTCTCAGTTAGGGAGATCAAAGCTTGTCCCGGCTGGGACGGTGCCACACTGATGGGAGACACTTGGTAAGGAAAACCCCCAACCCCGATGTAGATCGGCGCCGGATCAGTAAGGGAAGATCATCGCAACCTACCGCTATAGAAACATACACTACACTTACAGGAATAATAACCTTAATAATAGATAACTCGCCTGGAATCACTAATCAATAAAGCAATCGAAAGACTCCGGAGAAGAAAGCGAGAAAGAGATAGATAGATAGATAGATAGATAGAGAGAGAGAGAGAGAGAGAGAGAGAGAGAATGAGAGAGAATGAGAGAGAGAGAGAGAATGAGAGAGAATGAGGGAGAGAGAGGGGGGAGAGAAAGAGAGACAAAGAAGGAGATAGAAAGAAAGAGAGAAAGTGCTTAAGAGAGAATACTAGTGTATTACTCACGGTTTATGAATTATATTAATTTTGTGTGTTATTACAGTGTTTCTAACCCCGCTACTCTGATATGCATCAATGTTAACAGTCAAAGTGAAATTCCCGTAACCTTCCAAAATCGCTCCGCGGATTGGCAGGCCGCCGCCTTGGCGCAGCGGAGAGTCGGGGCGAGCGCCTGCATCCCCCCCCCCGCGATCGCTGCGCGCCCGTGAAAGGCGGGGTGGGGTGGGTTGGGCGGGGGGCGCAACTGACCGAGAAGCGGAGGCCCGCCGCCGCCATTCTTCTGCCGGGGGCCGCGGGTCATCGCATCGCGCGCGTCGCCGCGCGCGCTGCCACCGCCCTTCTCGCGCCGCGCCCGGCACCCGCCCTTCACGCAGCAGCCTTCTCCCGCCGCCCGCTCGCGGGCGAAGGCGCGCCACGGAGCGGCTTTTCTTACGACTGCGATTGGTACGAAGGAACGGTAGGCCGTGGTGCCGTTTATCATCAAACACTTATGAGTAGATGAAGAGCGTCCTACACTACCCCTGCGTTTTGTTCAATAGATAATTATTATGTACGTAAACTTAATTAGAAAAAAAATTGGAAGAGGGGAAAATATTGAGAAAAAAAACCTGTTAAATTTAAGATGTTCCAGAATATAGAAGGGTCAAAGTGCGATAGTTATATCAATAGGTAGAATGTATTTAGACTGAATGACCTCAGCGCATTAATAATAATTTCTTGCATAATATTAACTTACATTCGGATTCATACGAACGAGAGTTTTACAGCGCGTGGTTCACATTCAAAGGCTTCCGTTGGGCGAATAAAACGCCGGTCGCGAAGTTTCTTCTCTTGTCGGCGCGAGAGGAGACGGGCGATCGCCCGGGCGTGCAGACGCCGTGCAGCGGCGCGCGCCTTCGCGCCCGCGCTATCGCCGCGCCCGCGCCCGCGCGAACTGGAACGCTACCGCCGCCCGCGCGGCGAGCATGGGCGCGGTCGCCCAGACGCGCCGCCGCCCCGCGCCGCGCTAAGCGCTAAGCCGGGCGCTCCCCGCGAGGCCCTCGCAACGGCGGCGGGCTTGCTGTGGGTCGGCCTCTCGCCCAGTCCACGACCGGGAGAGGTGGCTCAGGGAATCAGATGCTGTCACTGAAGTACTCCCGAGTCCCGACGGTGGCAGGATTTTCGACACTAGCTACTCAGCTAGGTCGAATTTCGCCGCTGTCTGGAGGAGAATTCTAGCGGTCGGCTGCCGGTAGTTTTCCGTGGTTTGCCCGATCAGCACCAGGTGAACGCCTGAGCAGTACCCTACCAAACGGGCCACGAAGCGCGCGCAATATTTTCCTCCCATTCCTTGTCTTATCGCACACACACTTGCATGCACTACACTACCACATATGCTGGGAGACCGCTCGGGAGCTTTGAAATTGTTCCTACTGGGTCGGTCCAAACTTTTGGAAAATACTGTATTTGAGTTACATGATGAACTTTTAGCAACCCTCTATCAGACGTAAATGTGCCAAGGCGGACAATTTTTGAAATTTCCGCCTTAGACAGGTTTTACTGCACTTCCAAAGCATACGAACAGCTGACATTCTGGATAATATAAAGAAAATACAAACCATGTCTACGGATGTCTGTGAATGCTCCTTGGTCAATTAGAAACACTCAATTACATTTGGAATTAAGAACAGAGGCAATCCGTCAAACAATGCTCAAATGTATCTATTCCTTATTCACATATTTACATAATATACCAGCAATTGTTCATTACAACCTTGGTTCCTTCGTGACAGTATCCAAAATCACAATTTTTAAATTTTATCTTCGACAGGATTTTTTTTGGACTTCAAAATATTTAGTTATTTTCTCTTAGCAAAAGTTGCAAACATAAGAAGAGAGAACTGCACGAAGGGAAGGGGCCAATTGCTGGAGGCAAAATCAGAAAGGGATGTTTTGTGAATTTGTAAGGAGATCTCGATTCACTAGTTTTGAGGACATCACGCGAATCAAAGATGATTGTTATAGATATTACATCAAACGTGTTAGAATATCTGTAAAAAATACACGTACACATTTCCGCGTAGTACTTATTACTGAATACAAAGCAGGTTTTGCTAATACTTCTCTCACGACATCTGATTGCTCTCGACATGAGAAGACCAGCTGTTGCGTGTGAGCTCACCGTTACTCCAGACACTAACCTCACCGCAACAGCCGAAGGCAACTTTTTCTCACGGAAGGCGCATATTTTGCTTTACTTCCACAGTGTAGTTTGTCTCGCGACGTCTGTGTTTCTTGTTTAGTTGTCAAGTAGAATGCATGTACCAGACTCGAGGCGCACCACGCCCCTTGGAAGTGCAGAACTGAAACAATTTCTACAACTCCTTTGAAATCCGCCGCTTGCTTCGAGATGCGCATACAAAACGGCAGACTTATTTACCGACTAAACAGTGTCCGCTCCGCAATAAAACGGATCACTCGCAATATATAATAGAGAATATCCATACGCCACTTGAAAAAGTGCTCTTTCAAAAGTTTGAAGATACTCTATCAATATTCCCCGAGAGTCACGCCTTGAGCACGTTACATTGATTTATAAATATAACGATTAAATTATCAAATAACAATAGAGAAATATTGAAGAGATGCTTTACGAAATATATTTGTTAAGTCTCAAATTCAAGAAGACTCTACAGACGCGAAGACAAATTTGTGAGAAGGTAATGAGATACGTGAAAGTAGATAATCAAATACATAGAAGGAACACAAATAATGAAGCAAAGAAGAAAAAAACACTATTAAAGGAAGCTTACTTTTTACGTTTCCATTACGCCGTTGAAGCACACGAAAACTCCCCATAGCGCACGCGCCTGCGCAGAGGAAACGCCGGGCAGCGCCGCATTCCTCTGCCACCGCGACCCGGGAGCGGGCGGAGGGGTGGGGGTTGGAGAGGAGAGGGGAGAGGGAGGAAGGGGCGAGGAGAAGAACAAACGCGCTGCTCTTCCGCTCGCTCGCGGTCGCCGCGGGCGATTCGAAGCGCTGACCCGCAGCGCCGCGCCGCGACCCCGTCGCCGCCGCCCCCGCCCCGCCCCCGCGCGCCGGCCATCGCGCGCCATGCCTGTCCCCGGGCGCACGGGCGGCTGCGCGGCCGCGCGGCGCCTGTAGAGAGGAGGAGGGGGCAGACGCGTCGGTAAAGTGGACAACACGGGTGGTAACGGAATGGACGGGAAAAATTATGACTATGGAGGAAGAAGCGACTTTAAAGTACAAAATAGTGGTAGCAGTGTGGAGGGAGAAACGTGTAAGTTGGACAAAAATTGTATAGCAGATGGTGTTTAAAAATGAGACTGTGTGGAAAAAGCAGGATAAAAGTACATAACTAGTGATAAACAGTGCTGAGGTTAAAAAACTGTAGGAAGAGGTAATGGTAAAGTGGGATAAAACTGTTGGTTGAAAAGTGAAGTAAATTACGAGAAGAAGAAATAGGAGGGGGGAAGAGTCGATCGCAAAGTTCGAACATGTGCAGCGAAATGGAAGCGAATATCGCTGTAAGTGCAGAAGGACGATCTACATAATACCAATCTCTCTCT
>BOPP01000148.1:1100329-1116014 GCA_017312745.1 Gryllus bimaculatus | reverse complement strand
AAGAGGATGTGATTGAATTCGAATAATATGCTATCGCGATAATATCCTTCTCAACATGAAACACGCTCTCTATTTGACGAGAAACTCTACACACGACAAATAAATTGCGTTTTCGACTGCGCCCAGAACGATAAAGCTGTATTACGTTTACTGTAATACAAAAAATATTTTAACACAAAAAGATTATACGTATATAGTAATGATATTTGCTGATCGATTGAGAGCGAAAAGTTGTAATTTATTTGTAGAGCAACTTAAGAGTGAAAATTGTGAACATATAAAATTTCATGTTAGGTAATAATAAAAGTAATAAGTAAAATTGTGGCAATCATCTCGAGCCATCCGACAAAACTCTCACTCAAAAATGAACCGTGTATCTGTTTTATGTGTTTCTTTCGGAACGAAATAACGCAAAGAATGCGAGTTCAGTACGCATTGGACCCGGCTGTCGGAAGCACTCTGGCGCTCTCCTCCCGAACGCGGTGGCGCGCCTTCGCCCCGCCTCGGCCCTCCGAGGTGACTCAGCGCGGCAGCGGCGTGCTTTGCGCGTAATGGACGGCGAAGACGAACAAGCAGATTGCTGCTCTGCCCGTAAGAAAAGTAGGCAGATTGTAATCCCGGAGAGGCGCGCTGAGTGCGACTTTAATGCGGCGCGTTAAAGGAATAGGAGGCCCTCGCCGCGGAGACGAGCCGAAATGCAGGAGGTTCTTCTAAGCGTGGTGTGGGATTGACTGCCTCTTTCGTTGGTATGGAATGCAATATTTAGGCGGGTTTTTCAGCGTTCGTTCCCTCATTCAGTTTTGAGTTTTGGGAGATCGAGGTACTTAACATACTTTCAGTCAGATATTATTATAAATTGGTTTAAAACAAATGTCTATTCTCCAACGATATGGGAAGGGCGACAAAGTATCGTTCAGTTACTGTCTATAGGTCTCTTTTTTCTCCTCATTTCTCTTTCTTCTTTCTTCATTACTCTGAATGTGTCTCTCTTCATCATTTTCACACTCTCTTCCTATTTATTTCGTACCTTTTCACTCCTTACCTTTCTCTCCAAGAAGACACACTGAGCTCAAGAAGTACTGGGTTGGAACGCACACTAACTACTACAACACATATATACCATCTCTCTAGTCACGAGCTTATCGAGAGCGAAGTACTACGTTGTGTATGATGCAAATATAATAGTTATAAATTTATAGACTTATGACAGTGTTACGCGGTGAAAGTGGATGTAAATTATGCTTTGCGTCACCTATAATGACAAATGAGAGTTCTCTGAGAAAATATTAGGTTAAATATGACACAAATCGCAGGACGTAAGATAGTAACATATAGTCAGCCAAGAAACGTTCGCATACTGAGTTTTTCTCTGCTAAACTCTCATTTTTACATAAAAAATTATTACTTTCAAGTGAAGTTCTAAGAAAATCATACGATAGATGATAGTTGTATAAATCTCAATAATTTTGTTAGTTATTATTTGTCTACCTCAAATATACTACATCTAAATCATTTAGTAACATTTAGAACATGGCAGTGTTTTGACCTTTCTACTTGTCCGCCACTACTGGCCACTGAAACCACCCCGGTGTGTCCGCACGAGGCACTTTCTCCCTTCGCGTCGCGTTGTTTAATGGGCGCTCCCCTCAAGAAGGCGCTCGCCGGCAGCGACGCGCCAAACCGTACGCGAGGATTCCGATCGAGGTCACGGCGGATCGCGACGCCTCGCACGATCGATCGATCAATCGAGAGGGCTCGCAGTCGCGCGGGGCGACGGGGGCCATCCGTCACGCGGCGGCGAAGGCGAGGGCGCTCGCGCGGGCGGTCACTGGCCCCCTCGGAGGCGCAGGTGGCGGCGGCGGCGCCGGCGGCTACGGTGGTGGGTGGTGATGGTGGTGGAGGTGGAGGCAGAGTTGGTGGCGGCGGCTGCGGTGGTGGATGGTGATTGTGGAGTTAGAGTCGGTGGCTGCGGCTACGGTGGTGGGTGGTGGTGGTGGTGGTAGCAGATGCGGAGGTGGAGGAGGATGTGGTGGCGCTCTTCGGTTTGTTCTTTGAGGAGTTTAGTGTCCAATTTAAGAGAATAAATATCGCACCTTCCTCACTGCCCGAAAGCGGAATACAATAAGGAAAGTTCCTCCCCCATATATTTTAGTTGACAGGAGATATTTTTTTCGTGGTAAAGGTTGGTACACAGTTCACTTATTCGTCTCCATTTATTTAGAGTTAATAATCTTTTGGTTGTTGATCCGCTGTCTTTCATCTATATGTGTTGTTGCGGAAGGCCTTGTGTGGCTGCTGATCACAGACCGAGGAGATCCCTAGTGTGTCAGTCTTTAGTGTGTGTGGTGTGTGTCCCTGTGTCCCCTTTGGGTGCCATAATGGGGAATTTGCGCGACGAAATAGACATCCATTGATGCTGGAAAAAATCCCTGGAAGAAAACAAAACGTACGTATGTGTATTCGTTTTAATACAAAAGGTGCATTAAATTGAAGATTTTTATTAAATTTAAAGTAGATATTTAAATTTAAATGCAAGAAATTTATATGCGCTTGATATAAGGTAATGCGGTGAATAATGGTAAGAAGCTTGTTCAAATCGTCTTCAATGCACGCATTTGTAAGCCTGTTTGAGAGCCAGGAACCGTACAATCCCCTTACGAGTAAAAGGAGTCAACTCGACTCGACGGCTTCGGGGAGGAGGCGCTCGAGGGAAACGGACAGGTGTCTGCGTGGGGCGCACGTGCGCGAGGTCGCGGCGGGCCGGGGGGAGTAGCGGCGGGGCGGGCGGCGCCGCGGGCGAGCCTCGGGCGCTTAGTTCATCGCCGCTTCTCGCTTCGCGGCGCTCACCTCCCTCTGGTTACTCCCCAGGTGTACACTCCCAGTCCCTTCCCCTCCCCGCCCCCGCGAGCACTTGATCGCCGCCGCCCCCCTCTTGTCAGTCCTCTCCTTTCTCCGCCTGCCGCCGCCGCCGCCTCGCCTCCGCCTGGGACGGATGGCCGGTGCCCCGCGCGCCCCGGTGCTTTCTCCCGGGCCGAGACTTGCTACTGCGCCCGGCGACCACGCCCTCCCGGCTCGTCTGCGGTTCGGAATGCCACCGGGCGGCGGCGCTGACGGCCGGGCGCGTTCGTAAGGCGCACTCAGCCTTAAGCCGATCTCCCCGTTTTTTTCATTGTCCTATCTGGATTGTGGGTTAACGAAATAATGCGACTGAAAATAATGCGGTTCCGAGAATGATGATGAAGCAATAAATTTGGACCCACAGTACGTTCGCATTGTTATGAAAGCCTTCGCCTTTTTGGAACCTTGGAGGAGTGAAAATGGATGTGGGACCGACAGTGAAAATTTGTGAATATAAACGAGTATCTTTTATATAATTTATTATTTATAAATATTAAGTATTGGTGGCTCGCAGAAGCAAAAATTGCGCTGAACAAAACCATACAAAATGTTTTTACATGACGTAACGCACAAAATACTCAAGAATTGCAAATAAAATTCATTCGTTTAACTCTACAATAAATGAAATATTTTTAAACGAAAACAGTATTCACGAATACTACAATCACACAGCATAGAATATACGCACTAAAACAGGTTTTCGCTTATCAATTAAATAAAAAAATACCTTTTAATGATAATGCAACATATTACTAGCGTAATTGAATGGTGGCTTCCTCTTTGAGTATGGCAAGCTTCCTTGAAGTCTTGCCGTCGCAAGACGGCAGATGTATTTAGTGAGGCATTTAGTAAGATGATTTAGTTGGTCAGCGCAATATGAGAAATAAACGGAATAATACGATCTAAAATTTGCGTTTTTTAGTTCTTAGAAACTGTTTTACTGTTTTTGGATTTTACCGCGAGTTCCTGGCCACCTAACGTATCCGTATATCTGCCTCATGTGGCCGAAGGCTGCATAGTTGTCTTTGAATTCTTGCAAGCATTGAACATTAGTAAAATATTCATTATTTATAAAATTTCCATCATGTGTTGAAGTATCTTGGGCTTAGATTTTACTGACAATGCAAGACAAACACTTTACGTTTTGAGTTTGAATGTATTACATTAATATAATTTTACATTTATAGTAGATGTAGATAATTCCATTGTTTTTTTAGAGAATCATTTTATTTTGTTATGAATACTTTTATACAATTTACTTTACACAATTTTGTATAAACATTTTGAAGCATCTGAAATAAATTTGTATTAAAGATATTTTACAAATACTAACAGACGTGTATGACACAAAACATGTAAATATCCGCATAAAAACCTTCGTTACTTCTAGAGTATAATAGGTAGCAGCTTATCCCCGTCTCATCCCGTTAGCTGCGACTGCCGGCGGCCGCCCCCGCGCTGCCGAGCGCCGCGTCACCCACGCTCTGCGCCTCCGCCAGCGGCTTCCGTCCTGACCCCTCGGCGCCTCACGGCTGTCGCCGCCGCCACCGCCTCGCCCGTCTCCACCGCAGAGTTACGTCCCTCGCCCGCGGCAGGCACTATCGCGAACAGCGGCGGCCACGACACACCGCGCGACGCGAACAAGGTTCGTCGTTCACCGCGCGTCGGAGTCTCCGGCGCCTGGCGCGGCTTCGCGCTCGCTATCGGCTTGCGCTCCCTGCCGTCTCCCCTGTCGCCCCGACCATCCCACCAAGCCTCTACACTCCCCGCTCGTGTATCTTCTTCGCGCCCATTAACTGCCCATCGCGTGTCGTTCGCTGCCAGCCTCTTTCCTGTTCCTGTTTCTTTTCCGTTCACACCCTCGTCCGTTCTCTTCCTTGATTACCTCACCCTTGTCTGTTCCCGTCCACGTCTGTCCCTGTCCCTGTCCCTGTCCCTGTCCGCTTCCGTCCTCGCCTGTTCCCTTCCTCTCCTGTTCTCGTCCTCGCCTATTCCCATCCCCGTCTCCGTCCGTCTTCGCGGGCTCCCATTCTCGTCCGTGTTGTCGTCCACATTCCCGCCCCCTTTATAATCCCCGTTCGTTCTTTATATTCTTTCCTTTCTCCGTCTGCGTTTCGTCATGTCTCCACCCCGTCCTACCCCCGTCATACATCCTAACTCCATGCCGTCTTCTGGCTAGTCTTTTCTAGTACTCCAGCCTCCGTCGCCCCTTCGCCGCACCTCTTGCTATCGCCTCCGTCGTCGCCGACGTGGTTTGCCGCTGTGTCCGGGCGCTCTGGGGAGTGCCACTTGCGTCACATTTCGCTGGCTGTATGCGCTACTCTGTACTGTTCTTGTTAGCCTCTCGATTTCTCCACTTCATTGACTCTTCTCTCGATTTTGGAGGATGTCGTGACGAAAGGATTGTGTGGAGTTAAATATTGTGTGTTTTTCTTGCACTTCTGACAAGTTATGTGAACTGGAATACAGCAAACCACTGTACTTTGCAACTGATTCCTCGTTCATACGAAATGCACTTTCATGAATAGTGTTATATTTACGGCGAGAATTTCTCAACTGACTTAAAAAAAAATACACTTGTTTGAAAATTACTTTGCGTTAATCCTACAACACCGACGATAATTTTCAAAAATCCTAACCATTAATATTTCCAATCTCGCCATGTTATCTGTATCTCTTAGTACATGCCATAAATCATGGAATTTCAATGCAATGATTGCTGAAGTCTTTTGAGACCATGCTGTCATTACCAAAAACAATTTAATGACAGGTATAAATTGTAATTTTGACGAAGCCATTTTAAAATATATTTGAAAGTAATATCGTAGATTAATGCAATCTCAATGAATGTCCGCAAACAGTCGCTTGGAACGCTTGCGGAGCGATTCATATCATCACGAAAATTTAATAATTTAATTTAATTTAATTAATAACTATACTATATGAACTACTTTGGTATTTTCGGGGAAGTGGCATTAAATGTGGCATTAAATGTGGCATTAAATGTGCCGTAGCGATGTCGGACCGAAGGATTGCGGGTTCGTGTCCGGCCTCGGGCATAGTTGTATTGTGTTCGTCCTTTCACACCCATATCATCATATCGTGCCATCCTCATAGTTACCATACCGTTACACGCAATACTAGTCGGTAATGACGTGGTAGTTGATGCGTTCTTAAATAACAAACAGAAAAAACTATCCCGTGCGGCGGTGGGCGTGGCCGATCGCCGGCCGGTCGCGTCCACGTGCAGAGCGGGCGCCGCCGCCGCCGCCGCCGCCGCCTACGGCTGCCGCGCGCGCCTCGGGTGTCGCGGGAGCGGCTCGCGCGCTCGACGAGCGGGAATGCGCGCGGCTGCGGCGTGATTTACGGCGCTGCCAACCTTCCCCTCCTCGCTGCCCCGCTCCCGCACCCGATCCCACCGCCGCCGCCGCCGTCGCCGCGATGCAAAGAGCGCGTACGAGCCGCTGCAACGCGGATAATCGAGGGATAAAGTGCGTCTCTTTGTAGCAAATGGGAGGCCTCGTGCCCGGCATGGCGAGTGCCGTCGCGGTGGCGCGCCCTGGGAGGTGATTGCCAGGCGGCTCGAATGGTTCAAATCGTAGTCGCGGATGGATGACATTAGTTTTGTGCGATCACACATTACTCGAGAAGTAAGGTTACATAAGAAGACAGATTCCTATATTGCATTTGCAAACATTTGTTTGTACATAATGAAATATATTTGTTTCTGGTTTCATAAGGTAAACAGTACACCTCAAATGCACCTCAATGCATTAAATTTCATATTTAAATGACATCGCAACTTGAAATCATTCTTTTAAAAATATTTCTTTTAGAGTTCAGAAAAATATCCGTTCACACTACGAACATTTTGATTACTGTGTAGTGTTCTCATTAACATCTCCATGAATCAACCCAGAATGTGTGTCGTAGAAAAGATAGAGTAGTGACAATAATCTCCTGTCGGAAGTGACCCCCGAAAATATTTTGCATATATTTCATAACTTGACGTATAATACAATTATTTATTGATATTAACAATCAACCGCCGTGCTTTGTCATTTATAATTGAATGCATAGTTAGAAGTAACAGCACTTGTTTCAATCCTGTTGCTTTAGGTCTGCGCTCTTGCAGTCGGCGAGCGACCATTAAAGAACACGCTCTTCCACTTGTCAAACGCCGAATGCGTGTGCAGAGCAGAGCAGAGCGCGAGACAGGCGATCAGGGTCGGTGACCCGAGAGTCCACTGACTCACTGGAAAGCCTCTTCTTCCAGTTGATTCCTCTCCCCTCCTCGTCCACACCGCCCCTCACTGCCCCGCCCTACCCACCGCCTGTGCATTCAATGCGACGGGTTCCAGGCCATGCGGGCCCCGCCCCCTCCTCGCGCCGCTCCCTTGGGCGTCCGATGCGAGGGGCCTCTGTCCCTCCCCGCCCCTGTCCTCCACGACCCGCCTCGTCACATATCCGCACCGTCCTGCCCACCCCGCCCGCCTCCGTCCCGCTCGCGCCGCCACCCGCGCCGCCCCGCCCCTCCGCTCCCGCCCCGCTCCGTCCCGCGTCCCGTCCCTCCCAGTCCCGCCACTACCAATCCCGCACACTCCCAATCCTAGCACTAACCAGTCCCGCCCTACCCAGTCGCCGTCCACCCCGTCCCTCCCCGTTCCGTTTCCTTTCCCGTCCCCGTCCGGCCTGGCGGCGTGGGGATGCGACGGGGTCCCTGGCCGCGCGCCCAACCTCCTCCCGCCTCACCACGCCTGTCCCGTCCCTCCACGCGAGCATCCCGAGTGGCGCCGTGCCGCCTCGCCCGTCGGCTTTCACTCAAACTGGACCAGTCCGCTGATGGGCGGCGGCCGCGGGCGCGTCTGAGGGTGAGAGCCATCGCCCTCACGGTCGAAATCGCGCGCGCGTGTTGATGAACCGACTCGTCCTTGGGCGGTGTAAGGCTCCCGCGTCCCCATCATTGTTGCCTGGGTTGCTCTTACGCAAACTGACATTGCGGACTTGCTTCCTGTCACAGAGGAAAATATAAGGACATCAAGTCCTGGAGAATGTCGTTTAATGGTGGCCGAAACATAGAACGAGCCACACAGTTCGAGAATTTAGACGTACCTCCCAAGAATAATAACTGTCCCTGATATGATATTAAAATGAAAGATTGATTTTCTTTTACTTATCTTTTGGGATCATTGTAGGACTTAACACACACGACACATCTTATAGCGCCACTTCTTTAATTTACAAGATTTGTCATGCTTTAGTCCTACCTATCTTTTTATTTCTTATCTTTCTATTCTCTTGGCAAAATATTTCTTACGATTCTCCACCATCAGCCCTTCTCTTTGAATATGACAGCTAATGCTACAAAAATTCGGTCAAGCCCCCTCTATCGTGCCCCCATTCCCCAATCACTCCATCTCCGTCACTCTGTCCACCCGCGCTCTCACCGCGGCCCTCCACTCCATCCTGCCGCGCTCTCGCCCCGACACCTGGGGGTACGCGGGGGCAGGGGTGCACGCGCTGTGCCTCCGCGTCCGCTCGCGCGCTCGAAAGCAGAGCAGGGCGCGCGCCGCCCTCGCGGGGACAAGGCGCGCTTCTGTTCGGTGGGCGCGCGGGAAAAGCGGAGGTGTCAGCCGAAAGAGCGCCGGCCGTAGTGGGGGCGGTGGGCCGGGTGACTCGCCGGAGGTGTGGGGCGAGAGCGCGGCAGGATGGAGTGGAGGGCCGCGGTGGAGAGCGCGTGGACAGAGTGACGGAGATGGAGTGATTGGGGAATGGGGGCACGATAGAGGCGGCTCTGACCGAATTTTTGTTAGCATTAGCTGTCATATTCAAAGAGAAGGGCTGATGGTGGAGAATCGTAAGAAATATTTTGCCAAGAGAATAGAAAGATAAGAAATAAAAAAGATAGGTCGGACTAAAGCATGACAAATCTTGTAAATTAAAGAAGTGGCGCTATAAGATGTGTCGTTGTGTGTTAAGTCCTACAATGATCCCAAAGATAAGTAAGAGAAAATCAATCTTTCATTTTAATATCATATCAGGGACAGTTATTATTCTGGGAGGTACGTCTAAATTCTCGAACTGTGTGGCTCGTTCTATGTTTCGGCCACCATTAAACGACATGTCTCCAGGACTTGATGCTCCTTATATTTTTCCTCTGTGACAGGAAGCAAAGTCCGCAATGTCAGTTTGCGTAAGAGCAACCCAGGCCAACAATGATGGGGACGCGGGGCCTTACACCGCCCAAGGACGAGTCGGTTTCATCAACACGCGCGCGCGATTTCGCACCGTGAGGGCGGATGGCTCTCACCCTCAGGACGCGGCCCGCGGGCCGCCGGCCCATCAGCGGACTGGTCCAGTTTGAGTGAAAGCCGACGGGCGAGGCGGCACGGCGCCACTCGGGATGCTCGCGTGGAGGGACGGGACAGGGCGGGTGAGGCGGGAGGGGTTGGGCGCGCGGCCAGGGACCCGTCGCATCCCCGACGCGCCAGGCGGACGGGACGGGAAGGAAACGGAAACGGGGAGGGACGGGGTGGTACGGCGACTGGGTAGGGCGGGAGCTGGTTAGTTGCGGATTGGGTGTGTGCGGGATTGGTAGTGGCGGGGCTGGGATGGGACGGGACCGGGCGGAGCGGGGCGGGGCGGGGCGGGGCGGCGCGGGTGGGCGGGCGCGGGGGACGGAGGCGGGGCGGGGTGGCAGGCGGTGCGGCATTGTGACGAGGCGGGTCGTGAGGGACAGGGCGGGAGGGACAAGAGGCCCCGTCGCATCGGACGCCCACGGGAGCGGCGCGAGGGGGGCGGGGCGTGGCGCGCCGCATGGCCTGAAACCCGTCGCATTGGCATATGCACAAGGCCGGTGGGTTTAGGGCCGTGGCAGGTCGGAGCGCGACGGTGTGGACGAGGAGGCGGAGAGGAATCAACTGAAAGAGAGGCTTTCAGTGAGTCAAGCTGGACTCTTGCTGGTCCACGACCCTGACTCGCCTGTCTCCGCTCTGCTCTGCTCTGCAACACGCCAATTTCCGGGCGTTTGAACAAGTGAATAAGAGCGTTGTTTTTAATGGGTCCGGCATCCGCCACTGCCCAAGAGCGCAAGACCTCAATCAGCAAACAGGATTGAAACAAGTCGCTGTTACTCTAACTCACTGCAATGTCAATTTATAAATGGGACAAAGCACGGCGCTGTTGATTGTTAATATCAATAAATAATTGTATTATACGTCAAGTTATGAAATAATGCAAAATATTTTTCGGGGGGCACTTCCGACAGGAGCTTATTGTCACTAAATCTATCTTTCTACGACCACACATCTGGCGTGATTCCATGAGAGGTAATGAGAACACTCACACTACAGTAATCAAAATATGTCGTGGTCGTGAACGGATATTTTCTGATACGCTAAAGAAAATATTTTAAAAGAAATGGAATTTACCAAGTTGCGATGTCAGTTTTAAATATGAACATTTCAATGCATTGAGGTGCCATTTAGGTGTACTGTTTAACCTTATTGAAAAGCAGAAACAAATTATATTTATTACTTACAAACAAAATGTTGCAAATGGCAATATAGGAAGTCCGTCTTCTTACTGTAACCATTTACTTTCTCGAGTAGATAGTTGTGATCGCACAAAAGCTGAATAGATCATCCATCCGCGACCTACGATCGTTGAACCATTCGAGCCGCCCTGCATAATCACCTCCAGGGCGCGCAACCGCGGCGGCACTCGCCATGCCGGGCACGAGGCCTCCATTTGACTACAAAGAGACGCACTTTATCCTCGATTATCCGCGCTGCCAGCGGCTCGTACGCGCTCTTTGCATCGCCGGCGGTGGGATCGGGTGCGCGGGGAGCGGCAGCGAGGAGGGAAGGTTGGCAAGCGCCGTAAATCACGCGCAGCCGCGCGCATTCCCGCTCGTCGAGCGCGCCGCAGCCGCTCCCGCACACCGAGGCGCGCGCGCAGCGTAGGCGGCGGCGGCGGCGGCGGCGCGGCGCCCGCTCTGCCACGTTAGACGCGACCGGCCGGCGATCGGCCACGCCCCACCGCCACACGGATACTTTTTTTCTGTTCGTTATTAAGACGCATCAACTGCCACGCATTAGCGACCAGTATTCGTGTAACGCGTATGGTAACTATGAGGATGGGCACGATATGATGATGATATGCGTGTGGAAGGACGAACACCAATACAACTATGCCCGAGGCCGGACCGAACCCGCAATCCTTCGGTCGACAATCGCCTACGGCACATTTAAATGCCCACATTTATGCCACTTCCCCGAAATACCAAAGTAGTTCATATTAGTAAGTTATTAATTAAATTAAATTAAATTATTAAATTTTCGTGATGATATGAATCGCTCCGCAAGCGTTCCAAGCGACTGTTTGCGGACATTCATTGAGATTGCATTAATCTACGATATTACTTTCAAATATATTTTAAAATGGCTTCGTCAAAATTACAATTTATACCTGTCATTAAATTGTTTTTGGTAATACAGCATGGTCTCAAAAGACTTTTAGCATCATTGCAGTTGAAATTCCATGATTTATGGCATTTACTAAGAAAATACCAGATAACATGGCGAGATTGAAATATAATGTGGGATTCCGAAATCATCGTCAGTGTGGTAGGATTAAACTCAAAGTAATCTTTTAAACAAGTGTATTTTTTTAAAGTCAGTTGAGAAAATTCTCGACGTAAATATAACACTTTTCATGGAAGTGCATTTCGTATGAACGAGGAATCAGTTGCAAGTACAGTGGGTTTGTTGTAATTTCAGTGCACATAACTTTCAGAAGTGCAGAAAAACCACCAATATTTAACTCCACTACCAAACCTTCGTCAACGGTACATCCTCCAAAATCGAGAGAAGAGCCAATGAAGTGGAGAAATCGAGAGGCTAACAAGACAGTACAGAGTTAGCGCATACAAGCCAGGAATGTGACGCCCAAGGGCACTCCCAGAGCGCCCGACAAACAGGCGCAACCACGTCGGCGACGACGGAGGCGATTAGCAAGGGTGCAGCGAAGGGCGACGGAGGCAGGAGTACTAGAAATAGACTAGCCAAGAAGGACGGCATGAGATAGGATGTATGACGGGGGTAGGACGGGGTAGAGACATGACGAAACGCAGACGGAGAAAGGAAAGAATATAAAGAAACGAACGGGGATTATAAAGGGGCTGGGAATGTGCGACGACAACACGGACGAGAATGGGGAGCCCGCGAGACGGACGCGAGACGGGATGCTGAATAGGCGGAAGACGGAGAACAGGAAGAAGGGAATAGGCGAGGACGGAAGCGGACAGGACAGGACAAGACGTGGACGGAACAGACAAGGGTGAGGTAATCAAGGAAGAGAAACGGACGGGATGTGAACGGAAAAAAACAGGACAGGAAAGAGGCTGCAGCGAACGACACACGATGGGCAGTTAATGGGCGCGAGAAGATACACGAGCGGGGAGTGTAGAGGCTTGTGGATGTCCGGGGCGACAGGGAGACGGCAGGAGGCGCAAGCCGATAGCGAGCCGAGCAGCGCAGCGCGGCAGACTCCGATGCGCGGTGAACGACGACCTGTTCGCGTCGCGCGTGTGTCGTGGCGCCGCTGTTCGCCGCATAGGCCTGCCGCGGCGACGGACTAAACTCTGCGGCCGGAGACGGGCGAGCCGGTGGCGGCGGCGACAAGCCGTGAGGGCGCGAGGGGGTCAGACGGAGCCGCTGGCGGAGTGCAGCGCGTGGGTGACGCGGCGCTCGGCAAGCGCGGGGGGCGGCCGCCCGGCAGTCGCAGCTAACGATGAACGGGGAAAGCTTGCTACCTATTATACTCTAGAATTAACGGAAGGTTTTTATGCGAATTTACATGTTTGTGTCATACACGTCTTTAGTATTGCTAAAAATATCTTTAATACAAATTATTTCAGATGCTTCAAAATGTTTATACAAAATTGTGTAAAATAAATTGTATTAAAAGTATTGCATACAAAATAAAATGATGATTCTCTAAAAAAAACAATGAATTATCTACATTCTACTATAAATGTAAAATTATATTACATGTAATACATCAACTCAAAACGTAAAAAAGTGTTTGGTCTTGCATTGTCAGTAAAATCTAAGCCCCAAGATACTTCAACACATGATGAAATTTTATAAATAATGAATATTTTACTAATGTTCAATGCTTGCAAGAATTCAAAGACAACTATGCCAGCCTTCGGCCACATGAGGAGATATACGGCGATACGTATAGGTGCCAGGAAAAACCACGGTAAAATCCAAAAACAAGTAAAACAGTTTCTAGAACTAAAAAAACGCAAATTTTAGATCGTATTATTCGCGTTTATTTCTCATATTTTGCGCTTACAACTAAGATCATCTTACTAAATGCCTCACTAAATACATCTGGCCGTCTTGCGACGGCAAGGACTTCAGAAGGCTGCCATACTCAAAGAGGGAAGCCACCATCAATTACGCTAGTAATATTTGCATTATTCATTAAAAGTATTTTTTATTTAATTGATAAGCGAAAACTGTTTTAGTGCGTATATTCTAGCTTGTGTGCATGGTAGTATTCGTGAATACTGTTGTTCGTTTTAAAAATATTTCATGTATTGTAGAGTTAAACGAGGGATTGAATTATTTGCAATTCTGAGTATTTTGTGCGTTACTTCATGTAAAAAACATTTTGTATTGTCGTTTTGTTCAGCGCAATTTTGCTTCTGGCGAGCCACAATACTTAATATTATAAATAATTAAATTATATAAATAGATACTCGTTATATCACAAAATTTTCACTGGCCGTCCCACATTCCATTTTCACTCTCCGAAGGTTCAAAAAGGCGAAGGCTTCATAACCAAATGCGAACGTACTTATGGTCCAAATTATTTGCTTCATCAGCATCTCGGGACCGCATTATTGTTTCAGGGTCGCATTCTTTCGTAACACCACAATCCAGAGTAGGACAATGAAAAAACGCGGAGATCGGCTTAGGCTGAGTGCGCCTTACGAACGCGCCCGGCCGTCAGCGCCGCCGCCCGGTGGCATTCCGAACCGCAGACGAGCCGGGAGGGCGTGGTCGCCGGGCGCAGTAGCAAGTCTCGGCCCGGGAGAAAGCACCGGGGCGCGCGGGGCACCGGCCATCCGTCCCAGGCGGAGGCGAGGCGGCGGCGGCGGCAGGCGGAGAAAGGAGAGGACTGACAAGAGGGGGGCGGCGGCGATCAAGTGCTCGCGGGGGCGGGGAGGGGAAGGGACTGGGAGTGTACACCTGGGGAGTAACCAGAGGGAGGTGAGCGCCGCGAAGCGAGAAGCGGCGATGAACTAAGCGCCCGAGGCTCGCCCGCGGCGCCGCCCGCCCCGCCGCTACTCCCCCCGGCCCGCCGCGGACCCCGCGCACAGATGCGCCACACGAAGGAGACACATGAATAACCGTTTCCCTCGAGCGCCCGCCTCCCCGAAGCCGTCGAGTCGAGTTGACTCCTTTTACTTCGTAAGGGGGATTGTACGGCTTCCTGGCTCTCAAACATGGCTTACAAATGCGTGCATGAAAGACGATTTGAACAAGCGATCTTTACCATTATTCACCGCATTACCTTATATCAAGCGCATATAAATTTCGTTGCATTTAATTTAAATAGTCTACTTAAATTGTAAAAAAAATCTTCAATTTAATGCACCTTTTGTATTAAAACGAATACACATACGTTACGTTGTTTTCTTCCAGGGATTTTTTCCAGCATCAAGGATGTCTATTTCCGTCGCGCAAATTCCCCATTATGGCACCCAAAGGGACACAGGACACACACCACACACACTAAAGACTGACACACTTGGGATTCTTTCCTCGTGTCTGTGATCAGCAGCCACACAAGGCTTCCGCACAACACACATAGATGAAAGACAGCGGTCAACAACAAAAGAATTATTAACTCTAAATAAATGGAGACGAATAAGTGAAACTGTGTACCAACCGTTACCACGAAAAAAAAATCTCACCTGTCAACTAAAATATATGGGGGAGGAAACTTTCCTTATTTGTATTTCCGCTTTCGGGCAGTGAGAAGGTGCGAATATTATTCTCTTAAATGGACACTAAACTCCTGGTCAAGAACAAACGAAGAGCGCCACCACATCCTCCTCACCTCCGCATTCTGCCTACACCACCACCACCACCACAACCGTAGCGCAGCCACCGACTCTAAACTCCACAATCACATCCACCACCGCAGCCGCGCACCACTCTGCCTCCACCTCCACCACCATCACCACCCACCACCGTAAGCCGCCGGCGCCGCCGCCGCCACCTGCGCCCTCCGAGGGGGCCAGTGGACCGCCCGCGCGAGCGCCCTCGCCTTCGCCACCGCGGTGACGGATGGCCCCGTGCCCCGCGCGACTGCGAGCCCTCTCGATTGATCGATCGATCGTGCGAGGCGTCGCGATCCGCCGTGACCCGATCGGAATCCTCGCGTCTGGTTTAGGCGCGTCGCTGGCCGGCGAGCGCCTTCTTGAGGGAGCGCCCATTAAACCAACGGCGACGCGAAGGAGAAAGTGCCTCGTGCGGACCACCACCGGGGTGGTTTCAGTGGCCAGTAGTGGTGCGACAAGTAGAAAGTCAAACCACTGCATCGCTTCTAAATGTTACCTAAATTGATTTTAGATTAGTATATGTGAGGTAGACAAATAATAACTAACAAAATTATTGAGATTTATACAACTATCATCTATCGTATGATTTCTTAGAACTTCCACTGAAGTAATTAATTTTTTATGTAAAAATGAGAGTTTGCAGAG
>BOPP01000148.1:1086540-1100304 GCA_017312745.1 Gryllus bimaculatus | reverse complement strand
CCCCCCCCGGAATCGGAGCGGCGGCGGAGGCGGCTGCGCGCGCGCGGACAAAGCGCCCTTGTGCGCGCGTTGCTGCGCGCGTGGGACTGCGCCCGCTTCCGGTTCTTTCTTCGCCGCAGTGGGCCTCGCGAGCGGCCGTTGGGAAACGACGGCCGCGTCTCACGTGAGCGTCGTCCGATGCGATGGTCCCGAAACCACCGGTTTCTCGAGTTTATTCACCGGGAATATGGGTTAGGGCAGCCTCTGATGTCATTGCAATGCCTCTGACTGTCCTACTATGAGTCCTGACTGGCAGGGTTTTAGACACAACGTAGATGGCTAGGACGAATTCTGACGCCGCCTGGAGGAGAATTCAAAAGGCCGACTGCTCTGATCGCTGGTTTTCTGTGGTTTCTTCGATAAACGCCAGGCGAATGCCGGAGCCCTACTTTACCAAACGGGCCACGGGCCGCGCATGATCTTTTCTTCCTCTCTCTTACTTTCCTCACTGTTCATTTACACACAATTACACTCTCATTCACTAAAATAGTACCGGAATCTCTAATAAATCAATCAATCAATCAATATATTTTATTATGCGTACAGAAAATGCAAAAGTCAAGAAGGGTTTCATCGAAGAATCGAGTTATTTACAGTTTCTTTACGTGGAGTGAATATCAAATGTATTTACTGTTTTTCAGAAGATGATAATATTTTTCGGTAACTAATATAATAATTTTTTCATAATAAAACTTCAATTCCCGGCAATAATTCTGAGATAAGGCATACTACATTAATTTGCAATGTAATGCACTACAACTCGGTATTCATATATCGTAATAAATATTGATATAGTACAAAAAAATGTTTGCTGAATTATTTCAGTAGGTAGCTGACATTTAACAACTTATCGGAATCACTTTTGTTAGAAAGCAACTTACTGGAAATGCGTTCCCACGTTATTTTGTGTTCGTGAGGTCCATGTTCAAGGTTCCCTACTGAAGGGTAGGAACGCACAGAAACTGTAGCTACCATGCTAGTTGTTTATTGCATAGCGATAATTACGAAACACGAGATGCAAGAGATAACCGCATTCGTGTAAACAGCACGATGTATTTCGTTTCCCACGTGTTTGCCGTCTGTTAACGTTTTCCTTTCCGCAATGCTCTCGTAACGAGCCACACACAAAAAAAAAACAACAAAAAAACACAAGAACGCCGACGGGACACGGCGAGGCACTTGTTCGCGAAGCACGCCTGCCTTGGGCACCCCTTTGTTTGCTGTCCGATTAGATAATTGGAAGGGTCGGCAAGGGTGGAGAGGGCGCGTCCATAGAAGCCACTAATGCCCACGGAATCCGCGAGTTCCTAATTCAGCGGCGAAGTCACGGGCGCACTCAACGCGAGCAGCCGAATAACTCACCCCTCCGCTCCGCTTCTTTTCCAGACTCGCAAAGTTACGCTGCAACTCGACTCACCTGGGGAAAAAAAAGAAGAAGGAACAAAGTTATGAGTCCGTCTGAGTTATGAGACGAGATAGCGTGATTATAAATCAGTTGCGAGATATGGGACATAATTTCACGGAGGCTCTGATAATTGGAGGACGCGGGTAATTAATAACGGCGCCATTTTCGTGCTTCGGTCTTGATCACTCGTCCGGCGAGTCGTCCTTCATTTGCCCCCGTCACGTAATTAGGAGAATGCTGAGTATAATTCGGGCCTTGTCTGGATACAAGATCTTCAAGATGCATGTTCCTCGCCTGTTTTGGAAAAGGGCAGGCATTGGATTGAAACTCTAGGAACATGGTAGTTCGCGTTCCATTAGAAGTGATGATACGCCCATGTCATAATGATGGAAAGCAAGAAAAACGTGTCAAAGAAGAGGAGGAAGCAAGCAGGTGGCAAAGAAGCGCGCAGTGCTCTCGGCATTAAAGCTTTAATTAGCTGCTGAAATACGATTGCGGAATTATTAAGCTATGCATGCAAGTTCCAACGCACTTGAAACGTTCTATTTCATGAAAGTAAAAAAACCAACGATTCGTTTCTTGGACGTTAAGTATTCGGAATGACCTTAGACTTCTAAATTGTGCTATTATGAAGAAAAAAATCAAACTCCGGTACTTATATTACGTTGACGTTTAATGTTAAGCCTTTACATTAATCCTGAAAGAAAAATGATAGGCATATACCTGTAATCTTGTTTACCCGTCTTTAAACTGAGACGGAATAACAAGTATGAACACTGTGTTCAATAAATTTAAAATAACATTTTAACGTTAATTACAATTAAATGTTATCTACCAAGAAGTCTAATTACACGCCAAATAAGTGTTCTGTGAATATAATGTAATTCAGAAATAAAAACGAATGAACAAACCATCACGATTGCTATTAACCGCAATTAAAGTGGAATAAACGCAGTCCATTTAACAATCGTAAGTAACAATAACTGGTGTTTTGAAAACAATTTGGGCATTTTTTGCCAAATAAAACTACACAATTGCTTGGATATTCATAAAATTATAACAAAACTCAACAAAAGTGGGAATAAAACGGAAGGAGAGCAAAGACATGAAATACCCAACATGTTGGCAGCATAGAGTTTCAAAATAATCATTTTCTAGCTTATCGCAGCGCCTCCTTTTGAGTATTTCCCCCCTAAAAACGTTTTATTTCTAACATTTGAAATAAAATGAAATATAAAATATAGACATCATAATAAAAATAAAATGTAAACGAATTACATTTTATGTTACAGACGCCCATGTTCCGGCATAAATAATAAGAAAAAAGAGAATCTATAAAAATACTTTTTTTAAAATTTTTGTTTCTTTGCAAAACTGCATTTCATTATCGTCAATATGATGAATTAATCTACAATTGATGCAAATGTCGGAAATATTTGGGAGTATTGCAACCACAAAAACACGATAAGATTTTCTAGAATTTTTCCAAAATATCCTATAGGAAAATGGCTAGGAATTGTGCCAATCAGTGTGTCTTGTCGGGAAGAATCGAATGAGCTATTGATTGCCCCCTATAGGTACCATACGTCGAACAAAACGTTTTTTAGTTGCTTAAAGAGAAAAAAAACATAACACCTTTGGAGAAATATATTAGATTTGTCCGGAATTAGAAAAATATCAACAGTTACCCATCAGGCATGGAGATGGGTTGAATCGTTGACCTCGATTGGAGTACCGGAAGTAGTCTGAATGAGAGAGACGGTTGGCCGCAGGTTACTTATACTATTCGTCGGTCGCAGCTTACGTGATTACTACGTACAATGGAATTGATTTTTAATTGTACTTTTTTGTCTTCCATGTATTTGAGTTTTTACTAATTTTGTTTTCGTTTGTGGACCTGGAATCACAATACGACCAAAACCCCTCCTGACTCATAAAAAACCGGTAGCCCGCACCTCGTTTCGAAGCAGACGCCGAATGTACGAGCACCGAAAAGCGGTAATTGGGACCGGGGCGCGAACACCGCGCGGGGGAGCGAAGACAACCAAAGCGGAGATCGATCAGGCGAGGCGGCCCTGCGCGGACAAATCGCCAGCGCGTGCGCGAGGGCGAGGAGCGAGGTGGGCCGGGACAGGGGCTACGTTGCGGTTAGGCCCGCGCCGCGCGGGCGGCGGGGCGGGTGAAGCGGGCCGGGGAGGAGCGGCGCAGGGCGGAGCGGGGCGGAGCGGAGCAGGCGAGGTGGGGAGAGGGAGAAGGGGGGCGGGGTGGGGCGGGGCGAGGGCGGGAGGGGCGGGGTGGTGGCGGGACGGGGGAGGGGTGGGGGAGGGGTGCGGGGCGGTGGAAGCGGCCTGGGACGGGGAGGGGCGGGCCGGGGCGGGAGCGTTCCGGGGCGGGGCGGGGGAAGGGGGGCGGGGACAAGGGCCCGAGCCGGGCGGGGCGGGTGGGGCTGGGGCGGGACGGGCCGAGGCCGGGCCGGCGGGCCGGGCGGGCGGGGCGGGCGGGGGGGGCGGGGCGGGGCGGGGCGTGGCCGGCCGGCCGGCCGGGCCGGGGGGAGGGGAGGGGGTAGGGGAGGGGCGGGGAAAGCGGCGCGGGCCGGGGCGGTGCGGGGTGGATGAGGCGGCGGGGCGGGGCGATGGGGCGAGCGATAGCGCGGGCGCCTGTACGCGGCCTTGTTTAATTAAGGTGAACATGGCGCGCAAGGCGCGTAGGTACGGTGCGGTTGGTGCTCGCCTCCGCCGCAGCGGTTGTCGACTTATTTGACGGTCTCCTCGAGCTCACACACAATCGATAAACGTCTTTTATTCTGTATTGTATTGTTGTTTCGGTTACATGTCCGATTGTAGAATATAATATGAGGCGCTCGAAATGAAAACACCAGATCCCCATCGAATTTCGTTTTGAGAAAAATGACTTTTTCTTGTTTTTGTTCACGTTCACTTACACCGAAGAAAAGGTTTTTGAAAGCGAAACTTGAGAGTTTTGCAGTATCGCAATTCATTTGATATTTCATTTGATATGACAGATATATGCCTGGAGTTTACCCACATACTTCTAACTGAAAATGCTAGGTCGGTTGGGACTTGCAATTATTATCTTTAGCGCCTCAATTTTGTCTTACAAACGTGTTCCAAAATGTCATTAAATCTTCGAACTCGCAAGAAGAGATCTTAAGCTATTCATAATGATGACATTTCTCCAAAACTAAATGCAGAAATCATCAATATTCCTGAAATTATCGAAGTCATATTATACTGCCGATACAAGGAGGCTTCTGAAACAGTGCCTTGCAATAGAATGTAATATCGACATTATCATGCTGACATTGTTTCCGCACGATAATGTATCCATAAGGTACAGCGTGTGACTCTTTCAACCGTAGTGTAGTTTAATACTCGTGACCCTTTTAGACACTAGGCAATAAAGCAGATGAAATTATGGAATTGTGAATGTCGCACGTCACGTTCGCCGTTTTCCCAAGGACATCACATTGATAAAGTTTGTCGTCCCTTCGTAGCGACGAATTATCTGTAGTTGATCTTGTGACTCAACATTTTTGTTTCCATTTTAACGCTGTTAATATTCTTTATTGCCCGGAATATTCTAACAATTTAATAAGAGCAGTTACTACTTGATTCACTATTTGACATACAGTGACACACGGGTTAACATACAGTGGCGTAGCATCACATTAGATGCCCGAGGAGAAATTTGACGATCTCTATGTTGTAAAACTGATAAAGTCCTTGTCGTTTCTTCATTATAATTCATTTAATGTGATTCACAAAATAAACCAGGTGATCAAATAATATAATTAATTAAGTAATATTTAAAAAGTAAGTAATATTTAAAAAGTTCAGTAATTTGATAAATACATTTTTCCACGTATATGAGTTTTCAGAATGTCTACATGTAACGCGAGAAAACAAGAACACTGTACGTTTTCAAATTACTGTTGTTTGGAAGCTTTGCATTGTCTTACTAGACAATGTTAATAAGATTTACTGCCTCAGTGGTCTGTAAATCCAATTCGAAAGTCGTTAAGCAAGACAGTAACATTTGCTGCAGCCATAACTTCCTTAAATGTTACGTTGTGATGGCACGGTGAAGTGATAAAGATCGAATTCCTTGGTTCTTCTGCAGACAACTTCAAAGAATTTAGGAGAAAAAGGTTGGTGATAAAACAGGTGACATTTCTCTACACACTTCCTGTAAGTCCTTCGTAAAAGATTCCCAGTGACTCACTGCCGATATATTTATTGTTCTTCAGTCTTTCTAAATGCCGATATAGGGTAAAAGGCATTACTATGGAATTGATTCTAAATGACGAAAATAAAACACAGCTTGTCAGATACTGATATTCTCTCACGTTGTGAATCATCGATATGACGGCGATTCGATTCAATTTTTTCACCATCAAATATCCACTACCTTAAGATCTCTCTCACCTACCGCTCAGCTCTAAGTCAAATATACGCCATATTTTTGAAAAAAATATGCGCAATAAAAATTGTCAATCTATTTTTTTGCTTGAAATAATAAATACAGCAGTGGTATTTGTAATTAAGTTTCTTTTAATACATGTTGAACAGAGTGTTTCCCATAGGTACTATTCGTGGCGTTCATACCACGACTTTGACAAACATTCTACTGTCAAATGTTAATTACACAATATATTAACGTGTATATCACCGGCCATTGGATTTCCGCGGTCACACATCCACCGCTGCCTTCTTAACCCCACGAACAACACCTCGTAACTGACGCCGCGGCCGCTGCTGTTTGTGCGGCGAAACCAGTATCTCTCGCGTTAGCACCGCACAGCGCCACGCCGCGCGGCCGACTCTAAAACTAGATCATATTTCTCGTTTATGGCACTTTCAACTTACGGGCGATATCGCGCCCGCAACACGACGCCCCGGGATGCGGAAAGGGAAAATCTGCGGGACGGTGGTGGTGGTGACGGTGGCAGAGGCAGTGGCAGACGCAGAGGTAGATGAAGTAGATGTGATGGTGGTGGTAGGAAAATTTTGGCAGAATAGCGTAACATTGATACTTCGATTCATCATCTAAAGATTTTTGATGTCGTTCGACATAAACATCGACGTTGATAATATCGTTGATTTAAATATGATGAAATATTTCGAAGTAAAATTTCCTGTTTCTAATGTGACAGCGTAAATGTCAAGTATTAATTTAGAAGGCATATTCTGTCTTAAATATGATTATCTAATTTTCTTAATCTATATCGCATCTTGTGAAGGTTCAAATTGAACTTTAACATTATTACCATGTACAAAAGAATCGAAAATGGTAATGCTTTCGTGCCGTCTGGGGATCGAGACTGTGACAGTTGTCAATTGCTAATTATGCGAGCAATCCAAAAATAAAATAGATAATGAACATTTTATGTAGATCATGAGGAATGTTTTTTGGAATACATCGAATCTGATGGAAACATTGAAAGCAAAATTTCGATGTATTATATTAATGCTTCTGCTCGAATAAACGATGTCTTTTGCTTGAGGACGCTGGTGGTGACGATGACAATGGGATGTCATGGGTGGGCGTGTGATGGCAGCAGTGATGTCGGTGTGGGAATGGCAGAGACCGCGACGGTAGCGTTAGTGCAGTGGCAGTGGCAAATGGTGGTGCAGACGCAGTGGCGAGGTTGGGTGGTGGATGGTGGTGTGATGGTGCGGTGATGGTGGCGTTGGTGGTGTGGAGCAGGTGTCGGTGTTGATGGAGGCGGAGGCGCCGCGAAGTGAGAGAAAGGAACACGCGCAGTTGGCTTAGCGCGTAAGTGGATGGGCTCGCAGTGACATGAAAGTGGGTGAGTTTTATGGAAGAGAGCTTCTCCTGTCGAGAATCGGACGGAATGGGCTCGTCAGAAGCGAGAGCACGGGCTTTCTTCGCATTACTTTCCGCGAGAAATGCGTCTGCAGATTAACGGTCCTCGTCTGTACTTTTTTCTCACTGTTAATTTATTCAAGTTAGAGACTGCCGTGGTTACTCAACGCTCAGGTGATATTTTCTTATTGATGAGTTTCGTTTGGTGTTAAATCCTTGTGCCAGAATCATTCCTCGTTGTGCCAGACTACTTATCTATGGTAGAGGAATGTGGAGTTATGTCATACAGGAAGTGTTGGTAAGCCATTATTTTAATGAAAATCGACCGTAGCGAGAGTTATTTTCAAGTCCGATTAGACAGACTGAAAATAGTGTCATAATATGATTGTATTAAGGAGTCGAGTCTAATAAATGAACTAGTTATCTAATTAACATCATCTGTGCATTTATGGAAAGAAACAGTTTTTTTATCTTATCACATTGATTGCTAAAAGATTTATAGAAATTGTCTAGCATGCTGTTGAAGAACAGATATAACTTGGATACTATGACATCTATCTCTCAAATTGTAGATCTCAGGCAAAACCGCGTCAATGCTGTTTTAGACATACGAAAGTGGGCAAACACAATGCTTAGAGATGAACCCGTCTCTCGCACGCTTCCATTAGCACACACATTAACTACACCGCGCGAGTCTTCATCTTAACCTGAATGTTCGCATAAAGAATAAGCTCCATGACGCGCATTCACACCTGCTGCGTGTGGAGGCCGGCGGCAGGCATCCGCTCTGTGCGCGGTTCCGCCCACCCCTCGACGCCGCTTCGGCCCGGCCCGCACGCGCACGCCCCTCCATGACCTCGACATCTCCCCGCCTCGTCTCGCCTCGTTCCGCCTGTTCCCCGCCTCATCGCCGTCTGACGCCGTCTCGACTCGTCTCCGTCTCGTCGCCGCCCTCGTCCTTCCTCGTCGCTTCCTCGTTCTCTCGTCTGCCTCACAGTCTCGTCGCTGCCTCGTTCTCTCGTCTGCCTCAGTCTCGTCGCCTTCTCGTTCATGTCTGTTCCCGCCTTGTTGCCGCCTGCTTCCGTCCTCATCGCCGTCTCGTCGTCGTCTCGTCTTCGCCTAGTCGCCTCCTCATCCCGACCTCACCCTGTAGTGCCAATCCCAGTTATCGCCCATCCCCGCCCCGCCTATGTCACTTCGACCGGCTCTCACCCACTCGTCTCTTCTCCCCGCCAGCCCATGTCACCGCCTCGTCGTCTTCTCGTCCCCGCCTTCTACCACCATGCCCTAATTCCGACTCCGCCCGTCGCGCCCAGCCCCGTCGTCGTCCACCCCCACCAACCTTACCGCGCCCCGCCCCCCCATCGCACCCCACCCACTCGCCCCCGTTGTCCGCCCCGCCCCCGCCCGAAAGTGTCGCCCGCGGGGCGGCGGGCGGCGCCGCGCGGCGCGGCGGCGCGAAGGGCTAAACGGTGCTCGGCCGCTGCTCCAGATTCCGACGGCGCGTGGCCACTCCTCAACCGCCGCCGCCTTTTAGCAAAGCGCCTCTCCGCGAGAGCTTCCTGGCCTCTTCGCCGCCCGCGCCACGCGCTCTTGTCCGCCCAGGCCGCGGGGTTCTATGTTGAACATTGCAACATTTCCCTGCGCGGCTTCGATCCGCCATGTATAGAGTATTTCTGTCATATCAAATTAATGATTTCAAACATTCTCTGCGATTTGGGTTGATCCCCTTTGCATGTTGGCGTTATTGCAACATGAAATTGTTATCGCTCACCATTTTGTATTGTACTCATGTGAGAGGCTTTTAACGTATGTTCACAGTTGGGTCAATATATAGTCAATATGTCCAAGTAAAAATGAACGTAACCTTTCCACAACTTTGCTGTCATCACTTGCGCGAAAATGACTATTGTATACTCCCTTTTTTTGTTCGATTAGTGTACTTAGTTTTGTACTTAGTCGTCAAAAGCCAACTCACGGTTTAATAAAACGATCTTATAAGCTGACGTTTTTCTCTGAACATCATTATTGCATGTTTGCAACACTTGATTGCTGATAAAAACGAAAGTTTTCGGTATTGGTGCGTATTGGTGATCAAGTGCTCACATCTGTAACAGCATTCGTTTCGCAAGCACTATTGACCGAATTTACGTTCCAATTAATACAGTATTAAGCCATCACGTAATATGAAGAGGTTTCTGACTGGCAACCGATTCTAATACGATCGCGTAGCTGTTGAAATTTAGGGCAAGACCTTTGTCCTTGCACGCTTTCTTCCTCGGGCCTTGTGCACTATATTCCGACGACTGGCTCGCGCCGTTGATGGCTCAGCGCCGCCAAACCTCACGCGAGGGGCGCTACATTCGCGCATGAAGGGCACTCGGCGGCTGAAGGGTTCCTTTCGAAACCATTTCGGCGTAATCACCCATTTCGAAATACTTTCAGCTTCAGTCGGGCAGTCATTAACTCCTACACCTTTCTTTTGAAACTTCTTGTCGTGTTCGCCAGGTTTTCAACCACTAAAATGTAATAATCACTGTTAAATAATCTGAGATAATTAAATAAAACGAGAAGAGCTACGAAGATGAGGAATAAGTGATACATAAGGAATAAAAGAACGAGATACATTAATCTAAATATAAAAGGATTTACATCTTAAACGTGAATATTAATAAAATATGCTTGCTTGTACTAAAGTTCGTAAACGTAACTCGAAATGGCAAGCAAAATAAGTGTTTAAATAAGATAATTGTTACTGAAATCAAAATCATGAACATTGCATGTGCTACCTCAGGGAACCTGTAGTTTTACAGTTACTTTGCAATCAACGAAATGGGTAATTGGAAATGGAACATTTCGCATTTTAAATTACATGTTGAGATGCAGTTAAGTCTGTGAACTTGTTCAGCGTACCGGAAATAATATGATGAAAATAAATATGTCACAATGTTTGAAATGTTATTAACTAGAACAGGGTTATACGTTATTTGAGAAGTGTTCTAGAGAATCACTAATTCTTCGTGAAGCTATGAAATTACTACAGCATCACACTCCAGTGCGTCGGGGAGGGGAGTCTTTCCCATCTACTGCCCATGCGTCTCTAAGCGCACGTTTAGCAGCCTTTCATCGGGCTACAGTTTGTTCTCTCCTCTTTGCGGAAGCAGATCATTTCACGCCAGCCTCCGATGCCCCCCCTCCCCTCGGACTCCGGCGAAAGCAGTCGCGTGGATTCGTGGCGGCGTGGAGGCGTATCGCCGCATCGCGTGGACAGATGCTCGCACGCACGCGCCGCCACGGCCGTGCCCTCGCCCGCTCCGCCCCGCCACGCCGTGCAAACAAACAAACAGACAGACCAACGGACGAACGGAATAAACGACGAGCAGATTGCTTTATCTTGCACGTTAATTAACTACCGCTCGCAGGCGTATAATTAGCGCTTTAGTTCCGCCTCGCGCCGCCAGGGGCCCGAAGCGTTGCGCAACGCCGGCGCCGACGCGGAGGGACAAAAAGGCGCCACCAGCACGTAATTTGGAGACTTTTGGACGCGAGCAGAAGGCTCCTCAGGTGGGACAACATTGGGTATTAAAACTTTTTTGTCTGGCAAAGTGTACACCATTGTAAGACTTCATTTACATGAATTACAAAGATAACTCTGCATTTATCATACGTATGCGTCAAAAAAAAACTGAACACTTTAATTCAAATGTTATAGATATGGCTAATTACAATGAAGATGATAAATTTCATAAATTTCTTGTCGCTTACAGTAAGTATTATAATTATTTTGTATTAATTATTTTAATTTAGAAAATAGAGAAACAGAAGTACGCTGTTTTATTAAATAAATTAAAATTGAATTCATCCCATTGTGGCCACCATTCTTTAATTTCGCTGTTTAAAACTTCTTGGTTGAAAACACCTCACTGTTAAAATATTTTAATATATAAAAAGCATCGTGTTTCATTGTCAACACATTCTTCCGTGTTACCTTCTAAAACTATAAAATCAATGTAGCTACAAGATTATTACGTTCATGAATGTCCCCGCCTATACAATTGAAGAGAGCGAATTCACTACTCGAATTGCTCTGGATAGATGCGTGCCAGGGGGTGTAGTGAGAAAAAGGGACAGGAAATCGGCGTCGTTGCAGACTTCGATATGCATCTCGCTCGTAGGTGGCGCGTGCCAACGAGTCGGGGTGTATCAGAATTAACTGACGAGAATGGGCAGTATGCACGAGGAGGAGGATAAGAGAGGTTTACGAAGTATGGGAGAGGTCGGGAGATGCTGAGAGAGGATCGGGCAGGTTGGGGAGAGGTGAGGGAGGATAAGAGATTGCAAGGAAGAACGAATAGGAGCGGAGCGGGGCTTGGCAGCGAGAAGGAAGTTGGATCTGAGAGGAGCTGAACGAGGGGGAGCACAGCGACGCACAGTGGATCAGTGTAGGGTGGCAGAGTCGCGCGAGGAAGGGGGTGTCGGACAGAAGCAGACCGCAGCAGGGTACAACTTTTGACGGGGCACGAGAGGGGTGAGGATGTTGGCGACGCACAGCGGGTCCGATTGCAGTGTGGGGTATATATATTATCGTCCACCACTCCACCCAATGACTTGTTATACCAGGGGAATCCACCCAGGGATGGGCACCTAAAGGTGGCTCCACAAATTCGGCATTCGTCGAGCAGCGAGCTACTGCTCGCCCGATCCCGAACGGCTGATGTGTTCGGCGAATGTTCTCTCCCTTTGATGTGTCCGACATGCTGTGCATAGGGCGAATACCGAAACAAATGTTCGGCGCTCGGCGAATCGCAAGCAACCCTTGCACACTACTCGGGATTTGGCGAGCGCAGGGTCGGGATTCGCTGAATACCGCATGTGAGGAGCCGCCTTAAACGTGGATTGCTGGATAGGGAGCGTAGAGCGAGAGCGGGGCGCAGCGGGGTGCGACGGCGTGGGGCGGGGCGCAGCGGGCCAGCGTGTAGCGAGGTGTTGCGGGGAAGGGAGTGTTGAGCGGGAGCGGGGCGCAGCAGGGCGCGGCGGCGTGGGGCGGGGCGTTGGAGGGGCGCGGGAGGAATGAAGTAGTTGGGGATGCGTTGCAAATTAGAGTGCAGCGTGAGGTGGCAGAATAGTGCGGGGCGTGGAGTGGCGGGCAGGACCGCAGCAGCGGGGTGCAACGGTGTGTGGTGATGGGGTGGGGGAGGAGGGGAAGGGCGAGCGCGGCGGGGGGGGTCGTTTCGATGCAATCTCCGCGGGCGACGTTCGCGGCGCGCGCGGGGGCGAATTGAGTCGTGCGGCTATTAGCTCGGTTATGGCTGAAACAACAGGCCACGACCCATTCTCCATTGCATTAACAAAGTTATCATCTCGGAGTACATACACCGATTGTTACACGCTAACATACCTCAGTCAATGATGGGGAATACCCCCCTCCTCAACGTGGTTCGTGCATAGAATATAAACGGCTATAAAAAGTTATTGAGGGCAACATTCACTAATCTGCTTTAGGTTTATTAAAGTAAACGATGCATTAAGAAATTAAAATAGCAAAAAATATTAAAGAGCAATTTATTTAGGCTAAATGTTTTTAGGTTTAGAAGGAAATTTGGAAACAAATCTCAATTGTTAAATAATTACTAATACTCATTTTGCAAATCGTGAAAATATTTCCCTACATTTAGAAGGGGGATAAAATGCTATTCCAAATGACGACATTTATTATTGTCGTAAATAGGTTCTGAAGTGTGGTCCTTCTACTACACCAAGAACACCGCTATCTCTCCATGAATTTCGCTACCTCCCCAAGCTTACCACCCCACGTTTACAGCAACTTACCCACAATTTTGTCGCTGCGATACGCAGCGGCAACTTCTTCCACGTTGTCTGCGGGCGCGGTTTGCGCTGTTTCCGGCAGCGCCCCTTGCCGCCCTGCCCCGCCCCACGCCCGCCGCCTGGACAGCGCCCCACAATGCGCCCACAATGCGCCGCCACAATGGCCGTGTGTGGAGAGCGCAAACACTCGGCGGCCTCGAGAGACTCTCCGTTGTGCGAGCGCGAGGTGACGACGGGCGGCGCGTGCCCTGACTGATGAGCCGCCCGCCTGCCCCCCGCCCGCCTTGCGTGGCGACGCGACGCCCCCGCCCTCTCGCCTAGGGCCAGCTGGTTTAACTCACCAATTCTGGGGGGGGGGAATCACTTCATTCTAATTTTTTTTTATTACCTCACTCTCAGGAGAAAATATAGTTAAGAACATTTACATTCCCCTGCGGTAGGAAGTCCAAAATTGATGGAAAACGACAACTTGCACCCGCCCGCTTGCGTAGGCGCCAGATGGAATTCCCAAGCGCTCCTCCGAGGGAAAGTACCTCTTTCCCTATTATATTGTATTATGTATGTGTGTGGTGTGTGTGGTATAAATATATAATAAATATATAAAGTATTATTAAATTATTTTTATCTTCCTTTTCCTGTGTGTTTGG
>BOPP01000148.1:1065365-1075642 GCA_017312745.1 Gryllus bimaculatus | reverse complement strand
GTCTCGCCACTTGTTGGTCCGTAGCCTCTTGTAATCGACGCCTACTGGGCCCTCACCCGTCTCCGCGCGCCATTGTGTGTAGCCAGCCAGGAAGAAGGTTCTCAATCTTCCGTCCACCCTATCACTTCCTCCGGCGCAGCTACAATCACGGCGGCGATGAAGGGTTTCAATGCGGGAGGAATAGCATTAAACCTGCACGCGCGCGGAGCGTTTGTCTGGGAAGCGGGGGGGAATCCGCCGCGATCCCGCGCATAATTGGCATACGACGAATTGCAGGTTCAACCCCAGAAGGCTACTCGTTCAGATCTGATAACATTATTAGCGGTTTGTTATTTCTAATCATGAGTTTATAATGATTATAAACAATTGGTTCTGAGAATCCGTTAATTAAATTGGATCGTTTTTTACAACACGGCCTTCTCGGGCTCCCCAAAATTCCAGGCTACTCACGGCCCGCGAAACAAAACGTCCGGAGAGGGGAGGGGTTAACGTTGATGTATTTGCCTCTAAGAAGGAAAGTAGAAGCGTACAACATTAGCTTTATGAAGCAAAGAACAAGACCATTAACTGTTCAATCTGATGCGATAATATAAGTAATTGGAATAATTATTGGTTTTTTATGGATTTAGTTGCATAATTCTTTCTGTGACAATTATCTGGCAGTGTATTATACTTTCTGATCTTGAAAAGGGAAGTAAATATGTTACATTGTAAAATACTACAAAAAACTCGCTAATAAAGTTTCCTAAATCTATCAACTGCGTTACTTTCTACTTGTTTATTTTTCTTTTCCGTGTTTTTCAGTAAACTTAAGTTAGAATTCTATTATTCATACCTTTGGCGCGGAATTTAATTTATGAATTGTTATCTGAATAGTGTCGAAATTCAATATCTGTGCACACATTTCAGTCACGGACACACGTCCCGGAGACCATACCACAGACATAATGAAACCAGTTCATCGTTCGTAGCAGCTCTCGCCAGATTCGGTTCGGCATTCCTTCTTCCTAGCGAGACACCCGACCGAGCGAGTGCGTTCTTTGGCGCGTCGGAACAGCCTTTCCTTTCCGCCGAAAGCCCGGAGGGCGTTGGGCGCGGGAGCTGCGCTCGCGTGCGGCTCGCGTGCGGACTTCGTCGCGGCCGCACCGTCCGCGTTTTTTCGTCACCCCCCTCCCCTCCCCTCCCCCGGCAACCGGGGCCGGTGGCGCTGGGGAAGGAATAGGAGGAAGAATCAGCGGGGAGGCGGCGGCGGACGGAGGCGGTAGCGGGGGCACTTTCTCCGGTGGCCGGCTAATTGCGCGTTTAAGCGGCGCCCCGGAGTCGGCCCACCCTCCTGCCCCCGCCCCTCGCCCCGCGCCCGCCAACCCGGCCTACGCGCACCGGGGCCTCCCGCCCGAGACGCGATATGTGCCGCTGTTCGGGCAAATAATCGCGTGAAATTGGCAGGATGTTTGTGGAGCGCCGAGAGCGTGCTACGAATGGATGTTAGCCATGTGATGAGAATAACATGATACTAAAAACAGCGGTAATCAGTTTATAGTTGTTGAGTTTTTAAAGGACAGAAAAGCCGCGTATGGATTGCTTTCAAAAAAAATGAACAACGCTCTGGGGAGATCGCCGTGTGCGAATGGTAGTTTATTTTTACGGTACGTCGACAGAAGGTACACCACGGAATGTCTCGCTTCATTAGTATATTAAATATACATGAATTTCTCTATTCCTGAAAAGAAAATAATGTATTTATTATATTTCATCTTTACATGCATATACAAGAATACGAATTCCAGAATTAGTACGAGTGTACTAATTCTATAACCTTTTTAAGCTTTGGTATGCTGAAAGAGTTCAGAGTGCGTCTAAATATATACATTACTTAATTAATAGTTAATTATTTAATAATTATTTTTTTAATTATTAATATTTACATTTACATTATGATTTATATTTAATTATCTTTAAATGGTTATATATGACACTGTGTCAATCATTTTTGACAGTGCGCGGCGTTAAAGGTCTCCTAAATATATAGTGGCGTATAATTCACTAAATACAAAAGAATAATATTAAGTGCAGAAATAAATCTCAGGAATAGTAATTAACAGCAAAAAATTACCATTAAAGCTTGCCACCTAATTACCTTACTGCGATGTAAGCTCAAACTCCAATATGGAAGCTAAGAAACATTCAATATTGCGGAATTTCTGCGAAAATTGTACCGAAGGTATCTGAACCGGCGCCCAGAAGTGAAATGCGAGTCGTTAAGCTCGCCCCGGGCTGCTTATGGGCGCGCCGCGGCTTAATTTTTTTTACGGAAGGCGACGATTCAGAGGGCCGAAGCGGCGTCTAAATTCCCGGGCACCTCTCTCCGCGGCGACTTCCGCGAGGCCTTCGCTTAAAGCGATCTCGCCCGCAGTGTAGAGTGCGGCGATGGCTGCACCTGCGAGATTACCGGGACGCTGCGATGGGCTATCTGCCATCGGTGATCATGAGGTACTCAGACGCGATAACCGAGGGCTGGACAACCTCGGCGGATGCGTACTGGGCACACGGCCGTCTGCATTTCGTGACTCGTGTCAGAAAGCTCCCGAAACGAAAAGTGATCATTTGTCATTTGTGGTGCTATTGTTTATCGAACCTTTTCAATATGCACATTAAATCTTCACAAAAATGTAAACTAGATCTTAAGGAGAAATATGTCCTTTTGTTATTCGATTAATAAGAGAACATGATACCTGGGTTGTTGAAATCCATTTAAATAAATCTTTATGTTTTAAATACATTTTTGTAGGTGTATCTACATTTCAAGAGGAGATTGGAGAGTGGAGCGAAGAATTGTTCGGAAAGAGAGAAATATGTAATGGATCTTTTTATACGAAAGCAATATTCTTCTAATTAACTCAAATTTATACTTTTCCAGTTCCAAATACAAATTTATTGTCATTTTAAAATAAATAATATAAAAATACTCTATAATTTAATTTATCTCTTAAAATATTACATTTATTAAAATGTATAATAATTAACACACATTTAAAAAAATCGTAATATCGTCAGTATATAAATTTACTTATAAGAGGTTTTATAACGTTTAGACAGTGTTAGACCGCATTTATATTTTAAATTCAATAATGTAAAATACACTTAACATTAACTGTATGATGTTTTATTTCACAATTACTATTTAAAATTATTTTTTTTTACGAGTATTTAAATTCATCTACTTTTGTACGCGTTGACTATATTTATAGTGTAGATGAAGTGAAACACGTTGAAATTAAAAGTGTACTGCGTAGTGTACCTGCGTGGGAGTCGTCGGCGGGGCGGCGTGCGCCGGGTAGCCTTTGGCAGCCTGGCTAAACGGCGCCGTAAACGTCCGCGGATCGCTTCCCACGCTGCCCGCCCGCCGCCGCCAACAGTGGCGGTGGAGACAGCAGCGATAGCGGTGACGGTGACGAAGGCTGTGACAGAGGCGGTGACGGAGGCGGTGGCGACGGCAGCGACGGTGTCGGAGACAGTGGCAACGACGGCAGCGATGGCGGCGGCAAGGGCGCCTGTCTGAGGTCAACCACCCTCCTGCGCGTCGTCGCCGCGGCTACACGCCCTGCTGCCAGCGCCTACTAGACAGCCCATTGTCTTAGGAGCTCTTTTTTTTTTCTTTCGTCGCGGGCTCAATGTAGATTATAGCTTTCCTTCTTTACTACGCCTTTATTAATTCTGTGTGGTGTTGAGTTGCCTTGCGGGAGTGTTGTGACTCAAAGTTTGCTTGAGAGATGTAGGAGGGCTTCGCTGGGTCGGACTTGACGGATCGCCATTGGGGAAATGAGTTTTGAAAGAATGATGAATGATGGTCAGTGAGGATTATGATGAGTGAAAGATGATTAAACTAGAATTTGAGACACGAGAAGACGGAGAATCTTCTAAAATTAGCTTTCAACTGTATTTTTCGCAGATTTTGACAGCAATTCCTAACGGGGTACATGTCGGAAAAGAGAGAAATTTTGTGCATTTACGAATTGAAAAGGGAATTTTGTGGGACGAAAATCGTTCAACACGCACATCTTGTAGATGTTAATTGTCTCGATGTCAAATGTCACTTTTTGGGTATTTGGAACTCTCACTATTCTAAAATACAATTATTTTTGGAACGCTTTTTTTACTGTAATTATGTTTCTAAATGTAGGCGGAAAATTGAATGTACTATTCTGATAGTAACGTTAAATGATCTAATGAGAACCTACGTGTATATTTGCTCTAATGGCTTTCAAAGTTGCGTGAGCGTTGAATTTATACCAACGAGAATGAATTACACCACATCTAAGGAAAACATGAAGATGAGAACGTTTCGTAAATCTTAATTCAGTGACATTGCTGTAAACTGTTTCTCCTAGAACGATCGTGTGTCTATGTGCAAAACAGGTTTGCTCGACATTGATGCTTCAGTGAAATATGGTGGTGTTTTGTCAAAAGTTCTACCGAAGTGTTTTCTTTCACTCTTTATTTCGAGAGATTGTGTCGCTATTTTTTGTCACGCTAGTTCTGCGGAGGATCGCAGCTGTTATGGGCCATTCCCGAGCTATATAGTAAGTTTATTGCGGAGTTTACGCGATGAGGGTTTCTTTATAGCTTAGAGAGATTCGATTCCCGTGCTCTAGTCACCTCGCACCTCTCTAAAGGAGCCATCTCATCTCTGGTGTCGAACGGTCCATTATCATTAAAATACTTGCGTCACTGAGTGTAACCGATAACATCGAAACAACAAAATTACCTCTTATTAAAATGGGGGTTATGTAAGTAAACTGTTGATGAAATATATCCTTGAAATCATGTCGCGCGTATTGCTCTCACAACATTACTGACATTTCTCAAAAGGTTATTGCAAAGAATATATTACCAATTTAAAATTATTTAGCTCTAATAAATTGTAAGTGATTTTCTTCTTCAGTTTAAAATATTTGGTGAAATAAAATAATATTATTACACGTTAAAAAATTATTGATCATCCTGTATTTTTGTAATTCAACTTGTCAAATATTGAATTGAATTTTGGAAGATCCCCAGTGAGAGTAGCGTCTAGAACTAAGATTTGAGAATGGAATTTTCAAAAGCGTTGGTAAGTTATCACACCACTACTTAAATAGAAATGTTCCATTCATTCTGCGGAAGTACGAATGAAAGTAATTTCGTACGTTTTTACACGGATGGGAAAAAGAGAATGATGGTAAAGTATTATCAGCGCTGCCGCAGTCGCTCCACGTTTCAGTTATTACGTTGCTTCATTTCATCTCCTGAGCAATTCTTTCAACCTCCTTATTATATACTCTCTGAGTCATAACCAGGATAAAACAATCGCCAATACGCGGCGTTGGAAGGGGGCTCCTTCTTACGCCAAGACGGTGGCTGCAGGGGGGGAGCTGGGATGGGCACTGCGGCTCGACTGAGTGGATGATGAGTAGGAGGTGATGCGGAAGGGTTCCAGGGAGGAGAGTGAAGAGGGAGATTGAGATGTGAAGAAGAGAAAGAGGTTGGGGAGAGAAGAATGAGGAGAGAGGTGAGGAGGAAGGGAGATGAAAAGGGAGAGGAAGAGGTGGCAAGAAAGACGAGGATGTTGGGGAGGAGGAGGGATGACGTGGAGAGCCAGTAAGAGAGAGAAGTGAAATGAATATTGAGAAGAGAGGCGAGGAGGGAAGAATAAATAAGAGGAGGGGAGAGGCGAGAGAGGAAAATAAATGAGAGAGGGGGTTGATGTCGAAGGATTAATGAATGAGAAGTGATGCAATGAGGAAGAATGAATGAGAAGTGATGCAATGAGGAAGAATGAATGAGAAATGAGGCGAAGAGGAAGAAGAATGAATGAGAAGTGAGGCGAAGAGGAAGAAGAATGAATGAGAAGTGAGGCGAAGAGGAAGAAGAATATAAGAGAACAGAGGGTATGAGGAAGAATGAATGAGAAGAGGCGAGGAGGAAGAATGAGGAGGAAGACAGGATGAAGTGCACACAGCTGGAAGGAGGGCAGTTAAGCAGTTCGGTCCAGACTGTGGGAAGCTACGGTGAGTTGTGAGAGAACAACGCTGGGCTCTGGGTGTGTGGAGTGTGGGACGAAGTGACGTTGGGCGGGGCAGAGAGTACAAGGTGGTGCGTGCAGCAGTGGGGAGTGCGGGGCGGGGGGGAGGGGCTGCGTGCTGATCGAGCCGCGGAGCGGAGCGGCGGGGCGCGACCCTCTTTCCGCAACTCTCGGCTGAACTCACGCCGCGCTGCTGACCGCGGTTGCCTCATCCGCTATACATATCGCTAACGACCTACTTTGCATGCGCCTTCGCAGGGATCGTCGCCTGCCGCCGCCGCCGCCGCCGCCGCCGCCGCCGCCGCGCCATCCTATAGCGTCACCTTTCCGCTGGAGAAGAATCTTCGAGCTCCGTGGTCGACCCGTAGTCAACGTCAGAATTAACATGACTCATCTATTTGTCTGTGAAATGTACTTGGTTGATTTTAATTGTGACGTAGTTTCACGTTCTTCCACATTCGGTTGGTTGTTAACAACATTGACATTATTTCAACAAATAATGTGATCGATCAAATATTGAAGTCCAAAAATGATTTCGATGTGTATGCCATAATTCAAATCACGAATAACGTAAGAGTTATAGAAATATCTTTATTCCCAAATCAATAGTAGTATACCTATCCTCAGGTGCATTTAGTGTTAACAAAGAACATCCTGTTTAGTAGGCGAAGGTTAGATAAGGGATTATGTAGATCATTGAGAACTATTTGAAGTTGAAAGGTTGCCAAATAATTTCCAAGGATTGCGGAATAGGGAGTTTTTTTCATACATTATATTATTTTCGATGGTTTTGTGAGGTTTCCTTGAGACGTCATTTGGATTAAAGGCAGATTGTGCGAGACAGCTAGAGACGGCAGCTGTTTGCTGTTGTGATAGAAACAATTCGTACTTTATCCTGAAACGAAACATATTTCTCTACTGTCCCTGACGTGTCGCTTCAAGATGTCGTTTGGAAACAAACCGGTGGAAAAGAGGACAGTCGTGACCTGCTAGCAGCGCAGCCGCAATTCGTATCTGCGGCTTGTCAATCACAGAGCATTATAACGAGCAAGGGTGTCACTACACACGAGGCTTCGTGGACGCTACTTGAATATTGTTATAATTCCCTGAAGTTAATTAAAATAATTGTAAACCCACGTGTATTTGAAATATATTAGATGAATTTCACTCTTTGATGAAATGAACAAAATAAAATTCCGTCATCTACAATTGATTTTAGGATGCTCATAAGCAAATTATTAATGTAGTATTTCCTGAAACAAACTTCTGCGTAAACATTATTTGTCTTCCCGTAATGCTATACAACGTCGATTACTGATAAATCGTGATACGAACTCAATAGGAATGGGTGTGGAACGAAACAACATTCTTCAATCGATGACTTCACTCGTGGCCCGACAGAGAATATTTTACCCAAGTCTGATCCAACAAGGAAAACTTCCAATGGCAAATGGACTAGTGTATGCAAATGATGATCATTTGATTCCCAGAAACAATGTATTAGACAGTTTGACAGTTAAAGGTAACGCAATACGTGTTGAAAAGTGACCGTTTCGTCAGAAACTTTGTAACTAACAAATGAATGTTATCAATTTCCAATACGCGAAGAGATTGAGAGAAAATTGTACAGCCTCTGGTTTTTTGAGATGTGTCTGTGGCTTCTTTGGAAACTCTTATAGAAAGCTTATAGCATACTACATCTTTGTAATGACTGGACAGAGTCTATGTCAGTTTTTGTGTTTTAATGTTTTTAAGTAAAAACACTAAATGTATCGCTTAGTGAAGTCATTGATTGAAGAATATTGTTTCGTTCCACACCCATTCTTATTGAGTTCGTATCACGATTTATCACTAATCAAAGTTGTATGGCACTACGAGAAGACAAATAATGTTTACGCAGAGATCGGTACAACTTTTGACAACGTGAGACTTCGTATTTCTACGTTCCTGTCGAAATGGGTGTGCTGATTGAGACACAACGTAATAGGAATGCCAATTACATAGATCGTGAACGTTTCACAAGTATTCGGCAGCCGATAAAGGCAACGATTAAGCCCCAGCGCCGGCCGGTGCCGAAAACCTTGCCCGCCTCACGATTCGCCGGGGACGGGTCGCTGAGTCTCCTTGAATCGACACGCCCACTCTCGATTTCTGTCGTCCCCTCGTTTCCCGCAAGGCTCGCCTTATCTCAGCGTCGGCGTCCGGGCGACGCCCTCGGGCGTCGGATCAAGGCCCCGACGGGCGTCGCGACGCTTAACGAACGCGCGTCATTGACGGCAAGCGGCGTCGGCGTGTCGGTTCAGGATTCGTCCCTCGGGAAACGTGACGTTGGCAAGGTTTTCGTTGTCGCGTTGGCTTCGCTCATTCACACGGCTTGGATTCTGATGACCTATATATTCTTTGAAAATTACTTATGAAATGACTTAAAAATAAGAGGACAATGCCCTACTTTTTTTTAAATACTGACAAATTTGTATGAAAATGTTTATTTATTCAATGAATTTTACAATTTTAAATAAAACTTACTTACATAAAATTATATTCAAAATATACTTTATTTTTAGGAAGAAATGTAATCCTTAACTTTGATCTTCCAACCGTCAGTTTTGAGGAAGACCCGTGTAATTTTGACACTGAAAAAATAGAGTCCATTGCAGGAATGAATTACATCAATAACTAATGATACAGTAAGAACTTTAATAAAAATACGAAAAGAAAACAAAATGTGTAACAAATGACAAAAATGATGTAAAGGTCCAAAACAGACCTGATTTTTTTTAAATGGCACAAAATGACAAAAAATTCCCAGTAACTACATATTTCTGTTTCCTATAAGTCGTGATATACATTTATTTATAAGTTTGCTTCGTCTGGAATTCACCAATGAAAAGATGACATGTAATGCGAGCTCTGATTATTAACTTCTAGGCTCTCGGAATGTAAGCGTTTACGAATATTTACGTTTTACAAGTTTACTCTTAACTTATTTTCATGTATCATTGATCTACGAATATGACCGTGAAAATAATTTTAAATCTCAAAACTTTGTTTTTTTGGTGTTTCCTCCAAGTGGCCGCGTGAGGTCTGCCGGTACCCGAGGGAACACCCCTATGTATTAATGTATGACTCTTCCGCTCTCTACTGTAGTTACCCGCTTCTGAACGAGAAAGTAACGTGAGTGATATTATCCCCACGCAGTTAAGCGATTAATATTACGAAAAAAAAAGAATCTGAGTCGTAAATAGTGCTTTAAAACGTCCCTCGGAATATTAACACAATATATCTTGAAGTGAAGCGATTAATATTACGAAGAAAAAAAACTGAGTCGTAAATAGTGCTTTAAAACTTCCCTCGGGATTTTAACACAATATAACTTGAAGTGAAACAATGGAATATTACTAATTATTATGTAATCTTGTGTTATACTTTTTTCAAGATCTATAACATTGGCGTTCTTGGCTGGTTTATTGAAATGAATAACTTTCCAGTCAAGGCGAATTGCTGACATTGATCTCAGTTTGATCGTGGGATTTTATTGACAAACACATTATTTTCATGTTAGGTGTGTCAGTAATTATGCTTTGCAACAATCTGGACTTGCAGAAATTGTTATTCTAATTTTTAGGAAACGTGTGCGTGAAATGGCAAACTGGCAATTATCACTCAGATGAAAAATACTTTTTTAAGTTTGGGTATTCTTGTTCACATCTTTAGTTAGAAATTCGAATTAGATTAGAAATTGTTACTATTTACTGGTTATGCACACAAATTACATTGATAAGATTTTTTAAACGTTCTAAAAACATTAAATCAATTTTGCGCCATGAAATTGATTGCTAAGACTCAGATTTACATTTCGCCTTCCAAAGGCAGTTACAGAGTTGCTGCCAATATCTACGTTTATTGCGAGTGTCATACAACATACTTTTCTACAAGAGCGCATCGCATGTCCATTGCGTGTGATAGTCCCTTTTCCGAGGTGGACCTCATCACTCAACTACGAGCTCGCACCTCATCCCGACCATCGCACCACTACGGATTCGAAGGCCCGCATCCACAAGTCTTATAATTTCCCGGCGTTTCTCCCTTCTTTCCCTCGCTGCATCATTCCGCGCTAGGAAGCCTCCAGCGTACCCCATTAAAGCAGCGCCGCCTCGCCCACCGATCGATTCCGCGATAGCCATCGGGGCCCGCCGTCAGCGGTTGCGGTGGCGGC
>BOPP01000148.1:1015618-1025979 GCA_017312745.1 Gryllus bimaculatus | reverse complement strand
ATTCCATGGGTGGCTGTCAGCGCATTTTCGCGGTGCCGATAGCACAATGCTAACGGCTCGTGAAGTCAGCTCATGCGATTCATGTACGTATGCCTCACGCTGCTGTCGTGCGAGACCGTCCCGCGGCACAGGATTGGTAAATGCAGTCGTTATTAAGTTCTCAAATGTTTCTTGATCATCTTGCGGTTCGACAACATGTGAACCAATATATTGCTTAGTGATTGAATTGCACATTGAACCAATTTCTTTAGACACTACTTATCTTTTCACCTAATGGAATATAATAATGAATATGGTTCCTTCTAGACATCGCGTGGTCACAATTTTTCAGGTTTAAAAGATGCCTGAGCTTATCTCAACGACATTATTGCAAGGGAAATATTCTTAGAAAAAATAGGTTCAGGTGTGACAATCAAAACAATGACCAAAAACTATTATTGTACCTCCAGTGTAGCTCACGTATATATACTTATCCGCCGATTGTATCAAAGTTACAAGTTATCTTTGAACAAATTGATAAAGAAGTGATCAACCAAGCACCATTAATCTTGAATAGCATTAACACTTGACTACTATTATCTGATATAAGCACATAAGAAGCAGAAATAAATCCGTCGAAGTCACTCACTCAGAGAACAGTAACGACGCTCAGTAATCTCTTATTGGAGCGACTTTTAGATTTTATACCAGATTACCGATAACCCCTTTGGGTTTTTTTTAGTGTCGAGAACGCATCGCCTGAAAGTAATAGACCATCAGCGCAATTCCTTCCTTGTTTTTATCAAAAGCAGCCCGCCACCATCCGTCTGTGAGCGCATGACAGTTGTATATCTTTGACCGCCGTCGTTCTGGCATTCCGTTCGGTCGCTCCCGACGGCTGTATATCCGGGGAGGCGCGCGGAAAAAGCGGTCCAATGTCCGAGAGCTGATTTCTGGCGTCGCCGACGTTGCCGCCGCGCGCCGCGCGCAACGCTAGGGGCGAGCGCGCTCAGAGACGTAGAACCGTCTATTACGCCGCTCAGCGGGATGCGCAGTGCAACAGCGCGGCCAGGATGGCGCGGTCGATCGCGATGAGGTTACGACCTTAGCCCGGGCGGCGAGTGCAAGCGCCGGCGCGTGAGGATGGGTTGCTTCTGTGCAGTGGAGACAGCGGTCGCATCGGCGCTACTGCACCGGAGGAGACTTCCCCAATGCGCGTTTGTAGGAGATAAACCGATTCGATTGCCACTTTTTCTATTTGCGGAACCGCCAGAGAGAGTAACCTCATCACAGCTGTTGAAATGGAGCTCTGTGACTAATAATGGCTTGGCTTCCATGAGCTCATGATTTTGTAGAAATGTTCATTAAAAAAGGACTTATCCACATAATGATATTTTCTTATTTCGTTTCACGATTGTTATTAGAAGTGCGGAAATTCAAATATTACAAGTTAATATATTTCAATTACAAGGAAAATAATTTTATATTTGTGATTATTGAGCAATCTTCTAATATTTAATAAGTTAAAAGTATTATTTTTATTTATAATAATGTATTTTATTTTAATGATTTTTAAATACACTTAATCACTTCTTTCCTTGAATATTCACTATGGCTCCATATCCAACTAGTCCGTCCCAAGTGCCTCAAGAGTTGCACCCCAATGCCAATCTACTTCTTTTACGCACTTTTTCTCCAGGACGAGACGACCACGATTCACGAACGCATTTATGGAAACCGCCTACAGTGCCTCCTCAATGGGAGGCGACATTAATGGGACTGGTCGTTATTCGACGGCTCGAGTTGAGTGGCCCAAATCAGCCGACGGCGAGGGTCCAGTGGGCCCCGGAAGCGCGTCGGCCCCCCAGCGTCCGAGGGGGCAGCTATGCGACGCACGCCAGTCGCTCGTGTTACGGGAGCGGTCGCGCTCCGCCGCTGCTCTGCCGCTACGGAGCACGCGCATCGATACGTAAGTGACGTGAGGATTTATTACGACGTTCGCGGAAGGCGCGGCGCGGCGTTCGCGAAGGCGATGGCGGCGGCGATTTGACGGTTTTGTAGTGTGGTTGACGGTTGATGAGATGTAGACGCCGAATGGAGGTGGGAGGTGCAGGCGGAGAGGCGCGAGGGGAGGGTGTGAGGCGGTAGACGAGGTGGAGCGGAGTGAGGCCGGAGGTGGAAGCGGAGGTGGAGGGCGGATAGTGGAGGCGGATATGGAGGCGGATGTGAGGCGTGAGGTGAGGCGGAGTGGAGGCGGAGGTGAGGCGGATATGAGGCGGATATGGAGGCGATATGGAGGCGGATGTGGAGGCGGATGTGGAGGCGTGTGCGAGGGGATTGTGGAGGCGGATGTGTGCAGGCGGATGGGAGGGGATGTGGAGGCGGACTGTGGAGGGGTGTGGAGGCGGCAGTGGAGGCGAGAGGTGGAGGCGAGAGGCGGGAGGTGGAAGCGAGTGGAGGCGAGGTGGAGGGGAGGTGGAGGCGGGTGGAGGCTGGGTGTGGCAGCGGAGGTGGAGGCGGAGGTGGAGGCGGAGGTGGAGGACGGAACGGAGCGGAGGCGGAGACGGCGGAGAGCGGAGACGCGAGACGGAGGCGGAGACAGAGGCGGAGGCGGAGAGTAGCGGGGGGAGGGGAGGCGAGCGGAGGCGGAGGCGAGGCGAAGGAGGAGGCGAAGGAGGAGGCGAAGGAAATGTATAGCGGAAGTGTTCCGGCGTGAAGGTAGCGGTGGCATAGTGGAGGAGGTGCGGCGTGACGTTGGCGGCGGTGGCGATAGCGGTGGAAACGAACGATGGAAGGGCGGCTTAGAACAGCGCGCCCCGAACGGCTTACTGACTGGCCTCGTACATGTTGCAAGCAATCTACAAGGGCACTCCTAAATGAAGAACATCCCCGCAGACTAACAAAACATTTGAGAGCAGGCTTAAATGATGACAAGAGGAGTTGTCGATGAGCAGATTGACCTTTGTGAACGGCGCGGAAATGGAGCATCTGTGTGAGAGTACGTTGTGCGGTGTAGAACTTTTCTCGACTTCAACGTCGATTAACTTGTAGTTACAGTTGTCCGATTAATTGTCAGCTTTTAAAAGCAGTCATCTTTCGGTATTTATAGAATATTTCTTCGTTGCTTGAATCATTCTTTGCATTCGATAATAAATTACATTTTCTATTAGGCCGTTACAACATTATTTTAAAAAATGAAAATAATATGATCGCACCGTGACTACTTTTGAAACGAATCGCGAGAAGCCTTCTCAGCCCGCCAAAAACTCGGCAAGTAGAGGAACGACGAGCCCTGTCATGAGCAAGTTCCTTCCTCAACATTACCCTTCTGCACCTCTTTCATCACGTACCACGAGTCGCGCATTCGTCTTATTGCAGCGATGAACTTGTCATGTACCTTCTAAGCGTCCCTTTCTTGCCCATTTACCCGCCCCCGCCCAGCCAGTCCCGCGTCCGCCACCCCAAACCTGTGCTCATCGCGTTTCGCCCCCCTCCCGCTGAGGGGCCGTCCGCGCCGCCACGCTCCACAGACGGTGAAAGCGGAGCGGCCCGCGCACCCGCCCACGTCCTCCTCTCTCGCCCCCCTCGACTGCGCGTTCCGCAGGGACGGGCCGTGATGTCCCCGGAGCGCGCAGATACGCAGTTGTGAACGAGGAAATTCACGTTTCATCGAAACAATACATGATTTTTCTTTAGTGAGAACAAAGGAATATGAAGAAAGGAGAAGATAGTGAGGGGAAAATATAGTAGGAAAAAGAGAATAGGAAATGTCATCCCGCAACACAATCATCGAAGCAGGCTTACACAAACGGACTCTCGGAGAAACATATTTGTTATTAGAAAATTATCGTAATGTCCTTCTTCTTCTTATAATATGAATATATTAAAATAATAATAATGATAATAATACATAATAACTGACATAGCAGATGCGTGAACACTATGCTGTGGGTGTCCCGACAAAGATGTCTGTGCGCAGTGCTCTCTCGGTAGACGACATAGACAGTAGGGCTCTTCTTTTTCTCGTTGAGTTGGTCGGTACACCACGTGGGGGGATAACAATGAAACCATAAATATTGCGTATGTAATCCTAATTGGTTAATTGAGTCATTACGAGTTCGATTGCATCCCATTGCTGAAAAAGGTCCTTCCCCAATAAAGCATTTGAAATAGTCAGTCTCTTCCGACCTTCTAGTGTAAATTAATGATTCTCCTCGCGGAGCCGAATCCTGAGGCTTACATCATACAGATCAAGGAGATCCGGTGACAGGAACTTTGGCATCCCCCTGAAACTGGCGTATTCCGTCCGCCCCGCCTTCCAACCAACAGCTGTATTTCTCCGAGCGAAAGCAGAAGAATACGAATAAGAGGAAAAAAAGTAAAGGACACGAAGCGCGGGGCATTGAGAGGTTCCGCCGGTATCGTTGCCCTTTTCTGCTCTGGTTTCTCAACGCATGAAAGGGACTGAGAGACGTGTAGCAGGGGATAGCACAATGTAACGGGTGAAGTCGCTCATGCATTTCATGTACGTATGCTCACGCTGCTGTCGTGGAGACCGTCCCCGCAACAGGATTGGTAAATGCAGTCTATAAGTCTTCAAATGTTCTTAGAGTCATCTTGCGTTCGAACATGTGAACGCAATATATTGTAGTGATTGAATGCGTTGAACACAATTCTTTAGAACTACTTATTTTTCCTAATGGAATATAATAATGAATATGGTCTTCTAGACATCAAGTGGTCACATTTTTCAGGTTAAAAGATGCTGACTTATCTCGACGACATTAATTGGGAGGGGAAATATCTTAGAAAAAATAGTGTTCAGGTGTGACAATCAAACATGACCAAAAACTATTATTGTACTCAGTGTACTCAGTATTATACTCATCCACCGATGTATCCAAAGGTACAAGTTATCTTTGAACAAATTGATAAAATGAAGTGACAACCAAGCACCATACATCTCTGAATAGCATTAACATTGACTATATTATCTATATAAGCACATAAGAAGCATGAAATAAATCCGTCGAAGTCATCACTCAAGAGAACAGTAAACGACGCTCAGAATCTCTTATTGGAGCGAACTTTTAGATTTATAACCAGCATACCGCATACCCCTTTGGGAGAACGCATCGCTGAAAGTAATAGACCATCAGCGCATTCCTTCCTTGTTTTTATTCAAAAGCAGCCGCACCATCCGTCTTGGCGCAGACAGTTGTATATCTTGACCGCCGTCGTCTGTGCATCCGTCGGGTCGCTCCCGACGGCTGTATATCCGGGGAGCGCGCGGAAAAAGCGGTCCAATGTGCCGAGAGCGTTTCTCGTCGCCGACGTTGCCGCCGCCGCCGCCGCCGCAACAGCAGGGGCGAGGGCTCGAGACGTAGAACCTCTATTACGCCGTCAGCGGATCGCAGTGCAAACAGCCGCCGGCCAGATGGCGCGTCGATCGCCGATGAAGTTACGACCTTAAGCCCCGGGGCGCGAGTGCAAGCGGCCGGCGCGGAGGATGGTTGCTTCCTGTGCAATGGAGACGGCGGTCGCATCGGGCTACTGCACGAGAGACTTCAATGCGCGTGTAGGAGAGAAACCGTCGATTGCCACTTTTTTTATTCGGATCCGCCAGAGAGATGTAATATCACAGCTGTTGAAATGGAGCTCTTGTACTAATAATGGCTTGGCTTCCATGAGCTCATGAATTGAGAAATGTTCATAAAAAAGGAACTTATCACATAATGATATTTTCTTATATTCGTTTACCATTGTTATTAGAAGTGACGGAAATTCAATATACAAAGTAATATATTTCAATTACAAGAAAATAATTGTTATATTTTGATTATTGAGCATATTCTATATTTAATAAAGTTAAAAGTATTATTTTTATTTAAATAATGTATTTTATTTTAAATGATTTTTAAAATGACACTTAATCAACTTCTTTCCTTTAATTTTCACTATGGCCTCATATCCAACTATGCCACAGTGCCTCAAGATGCACCCAATGCAACTACTTCTTTTTCGCATTTTCTCCAAGACGAGACGCACGATTTACGAACGCTTTATGGAAACTCCTTACAGTCTCCTCAATGGGAGTCGAATTAATTGGACTGGTCGTATTCGACGGCGAGTTGGAGTGGCCCAATCAGCCGACGAGCGAGCTCCAGTTGGGCCCCGGAGCGCGTCGGCGTCGAGGGGCAGCTATGCGACGCACGCGGTCGCTGTACGGGAGCGGTCGCCTCCGCGCTGCTCTGCGCTACGGAGCACGCGCAATCGATACGTAATTGGTGCAGGATTTTACGAGTTCGCGGAAGGCGCGGCGCGGCGTTCGCGAAGGCGATGGCGGCGGCGATGACGGTGTAGTGGTGGTGGAGGTGATTGAGATGGTAGAGCCGATGGAGGTGGAGGTGCAGGCGGAGGCGGAGGTGGAGGCGGAGGCGGAGACGGAGACGGAGGCGGAGACAGAGGCGGAGGCGGAGGCGGAGGCGGAGGCGGAGGCGAAGGAGGAGGCGAAGGAGGAGGCGGAGGAAATGTATGAGGCGGAAGTGTCGGCGGTGAAGGTAGCGGTGGCATCAGTGGAGGAGGTGACGGCGGTGACGTTGGCGGCGGTGGCGATAGCGGTGGAAACAAACGAGGAAGGGCGGCTTAAGAACAGCGCGCCCCGACGGCTACTGATGGCGCTCGTAAATGTTGCAAGCAATTCTACAAGGGAGCACTCCTAATGAAGACATCCGCGCTAACAAAAATTCTGAGAGCAGCTAAATGATGACAAGAGGAGTTGTCGATGAGCAGATGACCTTTTGTGAACGGCGCGGACAATGAGAGCATCTGGTGAAGTACTCTTCTGCGGGTAGACTTTTCTCGACTTCAACGTCGATTAACTTGTAGTTAACAGTTGTAATTAATTGTCAGTCATAAAACAGTCATCTCTTCGTTATTTATAAGAATATTTCTTCGTTGTTGAAATCATTTTTGCATTGCATAATAAATACATTTTCTATTAGGTCTTTACAACATTATTTTAAAAAATGAAATATAATATATCGCAACCGTGCTACTTTGAAACGGATCTGCGAGAAAACTCGTATTCAGCCCGCAAACAACTCGGCAAGTGAGAAAACGACCGACCTGTCATGAGCAAGTTCCTCTCAACATTACCCTTCTGCACTCTCTTTCATCACGTACCACCGAGTCGCGCATCCGTCTTATGCGCGATGAACTTGTCATGTACCATTCTAAGCGCCTTTCTTGCCCATACCCCCGCCCCCGCCCCGCCACGTCCCGGTCCGCCCCAAACCTGTGCTCTCCGCGTTTCGCCCCCCCTCCCGCGAGGGGCCGTCCGCCGCCCGCCACGCTCCACAGACCGTGAAAGCGGAGCGGCCCGCGCACCGCCCACGCTCCTCCTCTCTCGCCCCCCCTCGACTCGCGGTTCCCGCAGGGATGGAGCCGTGCATGTCCCCGGAGGCAGCGCAGATACGCAGGTGAACGAGGAAATCACGTTTCATCGAAACAAATACCATGAAATTTTTCTTAGTGAGAAAAAGGAATAATGAAGAAAGGAGAAATAGTGAGGGGAAAATAATAGTAGGAAAAAGAAATAGAAAATGTATCCCGCAACACAATCATCGAAGCAGCTTACACAAACGACGTCTCGAGAAACAATTATTTGTTTTAGAAAATATCGTAATGTCCTTCTTCTTCTTATAATAATAATAATAATAATAATAATAATAATAATAATAATAATAATAATAATAATAATAATAACATGACATACAACTCACAGTATGCTGTATGCTTCAAAAATGTTCGATTAATTTGAAACGCGTTCCACAAGCCTTTTTTCTTGAGTGGTCGAACACACGTGGGGAATAACAATGAAACCATAAATATTGAGTATGTATCTAATGCGTTAATTGAGTATTACGAGTTTCGCATTGATCCATTGTGAAAAGGTCTCAATAAAGCATTTGAAAATAGTACTCTCTTCGCTTACTAGTGTAAATTAATGATTCCGGGGGCGAATCTGTGGTATGAAGATACCCGATCAAGAGATCTGTACAAGCATTTTGCATCCGTGAACTGCGTATTCGTGAATGGATCGAGCAGTACAAGACTATTCGCTTTGTACGTTCATCTACAGGGGAGTTACTTCGCGCAAATGGCGCTATAAATGAAGGTGGTTGACGCCTTCCATTACGTTTTATTATCTTGCCTTCAGTAATGCACACTCCTATTCCCCGTATGTGGACAAGTATCCTCCGCAGAAAACGGCTCTTCTTATAAACAGCGTTCTAGGTCCGAAGTGTGTGTAAGCACCGCAAGACAAAAAGGGTAAAAATTTCATGATAAGGGCAGCGATGTAAATTCTTAGCGAGATTGTTTGAGAGGAGCATCTGAATGCTAGTGAATTTTTCAAGCACATACATGCTATATCGAATTCGAGTTTCTACTTGTATTTGAAAGGACAGTAAGCTGGAAAGAAATATTACTCGTATCACTATTTCCCTTCTTGTTTACGGTGTTCTCGGAGCATTCAAATTGTGTTCACGCTATTTGAAAATTAGTTTTACTAATATTTATGTCGATTTAATCTATGCAATGAAACGTGTCTGTGCAATAGTATATTCTCAGTTGGTACATTTTCCTCATCTTCCGCTAGAATGATGTAAAATAAATAATTTTCCTATTGAAACATATTTAGTAGTTGTCGTATTTAACTTTTCTGATTGAAGACGAATTATGATTTTAATTATTACAAGGTAGAACACAAATTATTAACTAACTCTACTTTTTAATTTTGTGGTGATTCTTTTTTAAAATGAATAATATTTTTATTTTAAATATTGTATCTTTCTTTAGTATAGTAAAACTATTGTTGACAAATGTTCACACCCTTATTTGATTTTGTTTAAGCACTTACAAGTATTCACACCTCCAATTACTCAGTCTTTGGCGTAGACGTCAAGGTGTCCCCCAAGGACCAAACGTTGGTAACGAATGGTTCTGCTTTCCACCTGGCGTCCCACGCGTCCTGGACGGCTCCGCGCGCAGCGTTGGCACCCACCACCGCGCGGGGCCGCCCTGCGCACTGCGCCCGGCGCACCTGCCAGGCCGGAAGCGCCGGCCACGCCGCGGACGAAAGCTAATTGCCGCCTTGCGCATGCGCATGCTGGTTGGGAGCGGAACGGAGCGCCTGCGCCCAGCGGCGGCGGCGCGGACGCGGGGTCGCCGCCGGGGTCAGAGACGGCAAAAACGCCCTTACATCTCCATCCCTGGCAAGTGCTAATTTGCCGGCGATGGGATCTCCTCTTCCGCGACTCTCCGCCACCGCCCTGCGCGCCGCCGCCGCCGCCGCCCCCACCGCCCCCACCGCCCTCCTTCTGGCCGCCGCCCACCGCGACGTATCTCCTCGGAGGGAATGCAGGAACCGGAGCAAGAGATCGTGCCGGAGTATGATCCTCTGCTCTCTTCGGCTGCATAATAGTTTCTCCAGTTCACTCTTATCCGTTACTTCGCCGTATCTCCTTCATTAGAAGAGAATATATCGTTACATTTCCAATGATATACTACAACGAATATAACTCCTCGAATATATCTGAGTATTTATGATCCTCTGTACTGTGCATCTGCATTACGGTTTCTCCTGTTTACTCTCAGTCGTTACTTCAGTGTATCTGGTTTATTAGAAGAGTGTATGTCCTTAAATTCACTATGATATTCTATTGCAACTGTAACTAGATGCATCTGAGAGTTATCCAAAAAACTGCAACCATATCGATTTATTGAATATTTAATTCAATTCAATTAATTTCAATTCAATTAATTCAAATTGACGCATTCCTATATTTAAAATTGTTTTATTTAAATCAGAAGTCAATGATCAGTGTGTATTTTCATGTGTGGTAGTTCGCCACCGTCTTCTCCGAAGCTTTCGAATGCATTTTTCATAAGCTGAGCGAGAACATGAAGATGTCGATGCACTATCCACGTACCTTCCTAGTCCCCGTGCTAGCATCTTCCCTTAATGCTTATTCATATCTTGATTGCGGAGAGAAGCTGCCTGATTATTTTGAAACGATTACGGCCATGTTCCCGCTGAACGGTTCCTCGTCACCGAGGGAGAAAAAAAAATCGTAATCGCGCAGAATATCTCGTGTAACGATGCACTCTGCGGAGGTATGCGGAACGCTTCCCGATCACATGTAGCTACTACTGCGAGCGCTCCGCCCGACGAGAGACGACAACATCCGCTCCGCAAGCGTCATGGCTGATTAACATGCCGTTTCACGCGCTTGGATTCCAGACGAGCGTCGACGGGGCCGTGAGGAGCCCTGGGGCGAGCGAGGCGCCGCCGCCCCCCCCCGCACCCCCCCATCACC
>BOPP01000148.1:986253-1002194 GCA_017312745.1 Gryllus bimaculatus | reverse complement strand
CGAGCACCCTTAATCTTGTTTTAATCATCGCAGGGAAATTGCAATTGACTGATTTGGTATGCTTCCACAATATTAATTTACTATTACATTGGATACGTCTGTTTAAATCTGCGGAAATAAAAGCCAGTGCAATTATGGCTTTGTTTTTTTCACATGAGCATTTAATCATATTAGATAAATACTGAATACTATTATTGTATTCTGTAAATCAATATTATCTGAAACTAAGACGTTAAGCACGTTCAAATTATGATATGAAATAATCATAAGCATCATAACTATTTTACTTCTCAGAGTACGAAAAAAAATATTGTATTAGAATATTTAATTCCCGAATTTCGAATTATTTGAATTTTCTTAATGAAATTGTTTTGTGAAATTGGAATTCAGGCAATAAGTTACTAGCTATTTTGTCTCCTATTTCGAATAAAATCGTGTTTCAATTCGTACGTTATTTCAAGAATTGTAATATTAATTTTAGCAAGGTGGACTGCGCCGAATTCTCACTTCTAAACCCCAACCGTTCTGCCGAGGGATTGTCTTAACAGAAAGGCGCATTCCGGAGCGCGAGTCCCTTGGCGGGAAACCTGCCGTTGCGCGCGGCGGCTGGCGGAGCGATGGGCAGGGGCGGGGGCGGGGCGGGGCGGGGGCGGGGGCGGCGGGGGCGGGGCGGCGCCGCGGGCGGACTGGGCAGGGGCGGGCGGGGTCACGCGTGCGGCGGTGATCGCCCACGCTTACCTGCGGCGCGCCGCTTCCGCGTGCTGGCTCGCCGTGGGGCGGGGGCGGTGGGCCGGAAGGGGGCGAGGGGGCGGGGCTCGCTGCCGCCGGGGCCCCCCGCCGCGCCGCAGCGCACGAGCAGGGTGTTACCCGCGCCCACAAAGCTTCCGGGCGGCGGAGGAGGTGGCGGGGGCGGCGGCCGCCCTGCACAGTGGGGCTTTTTGGCGGAAAGTGACTGGAGGAAGAGTGTCTGTGGAAACACCTGCTTGCTGCTCGAAGTGGAGATTGTAAGAGTTGCGACTTAGCATTGTTGTGTTCCCTTCTTCCATAAATTCTATTACTTCCTTTTGTGACAAATGACTCTACCAATAAATTGATTTGCATATCAGTTACTGTGGTTGAGCCTACCGCCATAGAGCTGCCTTGAGGAATTGATTCAGCAGTGAAAAACGCTCGCCCAAAAATGTTTATTAACTATATTAACTTGGGGAAGACACTATAAGAGAACTTGATTGTTAACATTAACTTTTAAAAATGCCTATTTAAAACGTTATCTTTAGCGTCATGACTCTTGTTTTTCCAAGAACATGATGGATTTTTCATTCGGGTCTCTTGGAGTAAATTGACAAAAAAAAAAAAAACAACAACAACAAAACTACAATAAATTACTTCAACCGAGAGTCGAGAAGTAAGTGAATCATTGAGTTTCCCAAACAGTATCCTCGCAAAACATGAACTTTTTGTAAACTATCAGTAAATTAAACTAATCTATAGATAATCATTTTTATGTCAAAGATTTGTGTAGTAATTTAATTACAAAGTACAATTGCATCTTGAAACTTTTTAAAAATTCATCTTGCCGTCGTGAGGAACCGAAGTCTAAAAAGCAAGACCACAATTCCAAGACCGGCTGGAGTGGTCGCGTGTTTAAAGTTCTCTTTGCGCTTAGATGGTTGTGAGTGTTCCTCCACGTGTCTCTCTTTTGCAAATAATACTCGTTGAAAAACTGCGATGTCATAAAACCTAGATCCGAAGGAATAATATTTCCAATGATGACCTGAAAAATCGACGCTGAGGCGGCCATTGTGTTCCAAGGCAACAATAAAAATACATCTCGATATTGAAATTTATTTGCCATGCCACATCGTTACGTTGGTACCACTGTGCGGCGATGGAACGGTTATCCCCTCGCCAGCGAGCACAGAGCTGCCTTCGGCATTCATCATCCCACTATCGCCGCCCGCGGTGATGGCGGTCGTAAGATGTCGTTCAGATTCCTCCTTACACGGCGCTCCCGCTGTATAATGGAACGAAGACGGAGTAGCGCTTGCGGTCACCTCGGGATTCCGGCAGCAGCTCAAATCGTTCCACCATGTCTGATCCCTTCGCGCCATACTGCACTGTACAATGGAAAACGTGAGGTGTCGATCGAGCAAACGCCGCTTAACTTATCACTTGCAGAGCCAACCGATACATAAGGATATTTTTATTTTTTGTACCTGTACTTAGCGCAGCTGTTTTAAGACTTGAGCATGCTTCAGAAATTCGCATTGCTTTGTTCGTAATTATGAAATTTCTATGTTCTTTCAAATTGTTTGTGGCTTTTCGAAAAGAACTTAAAATATTATTTGTCGCAGTTAATTACTGAATCAAGTATGAATGCTTTTTGACATTTTATTTCATACTATAAAATGTTCTTGGAATAATGAATTTTATGTCCAGAGAACAGCAGTAGAAAGAATATTGATTAACTTGCTCGAAAACTGAGATTGGTTTCATTTAGTTTAATTTTTCTCCGAAATATACATTCGAATTTCAATGTTTAAAAAATTATGATATTCAAACGAATGAACTCTCGTTATCTATGTCATATGTGATGAGCTCGCCCTTGTGGCCAAGTGGTCCAAGTTGGATCTTCAACGGATACTTGTAGTTTCCATAGGTGGCTCTCAACAATGGGCCATCATCGCCGGTGTACCGAATCGCGAAACGAGGAGGACCATGCGTTGAGTGGCAGGAGCGTGGACAATCAACCTCCGTCAAGAATGCATGACGAACTGACATGTGTACGGCTTCTGCTCAAAAGGTGTCAACTTTCATTCGCGACCTGTTAATTAATCTTAAACTTTCATTTGCAACTTTCTTCATTAGAAAGAGACACATACTATTTGTCTGAATGGAATCTTAAATACTGTTGTGGTGGTTTTGTCACAACATACGGTCAACGACGAATAAAATATAAATTCGTATTTCACTAAGAAACGTTCGCCTCGGCAGATGATACAACTTACCGATTACTGGAAACTGTTGAACTGAACGAAGAATGTCGAGAAACGCACACTCACCTGTGGAAAAAGGAAACAATATTTAGAGTGGAACTATGATAGCATAACGAATTAATTGCTTAAAATCAAAAACAACTCCAGATTTGTTTAAAAAAGACAAAAATGAAGAAAAATTATAATTATTCCGATAGTCGTTTATGCTTCTCTGTTTCTCGTCATTGAAAAACCAAGCAAAAGATAAGTTCTGATAAGTGACAATTCCTCGTAATGTCTTCTTTTCTGTTTCTGTTGCTTTTTCTTTGCGGTTTCTTTATTACCTCAAACATATGTTTCGACAAACTTTCCTGCCACCTCGTTAGAATGTCACTGCAGTGTCCTTGATTTTGCATACTGGAATCAATTTGCTCCCATTCCGTTTCAAAAAATTATGATGATTATTCCAAGAGGGCGCCATTATGTCAAGAATAGCAGGAGGGGTACTTTTCGCACACGTTTCGCCTGTCGTCTTATTGCGGTCTTGCGTTGATATTCTTAAAGATAATCAAAGATAACACACAATAATCTGCTTAAACAATATGCCTTACTGAAAGCCTCGTCTCCAGACCGTCACCTAAACAAAGCACGACCTCCGTTGGTTGTCGTGAGGATGTTTATCTATGCAAACTAAGTCGCCTGTGCGATGTGACACGGGTCATTGATATGGATCAGAAGTGTGTTTCTACTTTGTCGCATACCAGCCTGAATCTGTAATATATTTCAAGGACAACAGCCTCGCTTTTTTTTGTGGTCACATACTGAAGAACGTGTAAAGTTTTAGCTTTTCTAAGTCACGTTCGTCGACTGCTGCAGAATTAAGTGACAAGCAGAAATGAAATGACATGACGTTCAGTAAAGTGGATTGTGAGGGCTTATAATAATAATAATAATAATAATAATAATAATAATTATTATTATTATTATTATTATTATGTGGTTATGGGAAACGAATTTATTAGTTGTAGTGCAAGTACATTTAGAAACGTTTTCCTATGGAACATTTAACTTCTGAAATTAAGTGTACAACAATTACGTTCACAGTCAAAGATTTGGGTGGAAAGCTTGCCCATCATCGTCGCGATCATAATCTTTAGTGTTTGTTTGGTAAATTCTCGTTCATTATCGTTTCATCATTAACTCTATTCGCCAAGGTTGTTTATTTTACACGGAACAAGTATATTTCACAAACAAGACGTGATACTGTAGCAGTGGTCGAATACAAGAGACATAGAACAAATTTATTGCCCTAGAACAACTGTAATATTCATTATATTAATTGAATTAATGCATTGTCCCAATCAGATATTTTAGCAAAAAGTCAGAATTGTTAAGTAGTAAGGAAACTATTATTGATGACGGTGTAAAAATATAGTTTATATTCAATAAAAAGTCTGGGTAATCGATTCGTCAAAAATGCTGAGAATAAGGATCTGAGAGTCAACGAAACTTCTGTAGAAATCGGACTGCGTATGGAATGCTTTTGATCCAAACTTTTCACAGATCAAACGTTGCGTAACAGCCACACAGGAGGTCTGAGAAGTCCTCGAACCAAACACTGAAGAACGTCCTCGTTCTTTGACATCATCTTCATCGCCTCTCCCTGCCACCGCGGTCTATCTACCCTATCTCGCCTTCACCCGACTCGGAAAATGAAGTCCGCGCATGCGCGGGGGGCGGGCAGCCGTGGGAGGGGGTGAGGGCGCGATGCAGCGCGGGATAAACGCGAGGCCGGCGCCCTGACAATCTGAATCCGCCTGCGCGGCGTGGCGCGGCGCGACGGACCGTGCGCGGGGGCGGCGGGTGCCACGCGTGGCGGCAGTGCGCGCCGGTCCCGCCCGCTCCCCCCGCCCAATTAGAAGCGCGCCGCCGGCTCACGCAGCGCATGCGGCACAGCGCCACGCGCCGTGGGCGGGCGTCGCAGTGACGCGCCCAGCCCCGCCCCAGTCCCGCCGCCCCGCGCGTCCGCGCTTGCCCTCCGAGAGAAGAGCGACAGGCTCGGGTCGGGCAGGTGCGCAGCTGCCGCCCGGCGAGAGAGGCGCGCTCGACGAGGGTCGGATGCGTCGCGGCGCGAGCCGGAGCCCGTTACGGAAAGGACGCGCCGGAGGTTGAGTGTGCCAGTTGCCAGCTTGATGTGGATGCTTGGACGCAGGGTGCGTTGAGCAGACATGGCGGACTGAGGGGGACACTCGGATATGAATATGCACGCACCACCCAAGGGAGGGAAAGGATAGTAGTTATACCGAAGGACTTCCAGGAATAAGTGAGTGCCGGAACAGAAATGGTACAGAGAGGGCGGGTGATTCAAAAAAGTGGTGTTGTGTGTGTTTAAGAGGGCGGAGCGACAGACACACAAGATAGGACGAGATGAGATTGAAAAGAGAGAGAGAGATGAGAGCAGGACGAGAGAGAGAGAGAAGAGAGGGGGGGAGGACAGAGAGGGAGCAGAGAGAGAGAAGCAGAAGAAGGAAGAGAGATGAAGCGGGAAAGACAGCAGAGAGAGAGGCAAGCGGAGGAGAGAAAGAGAGATAAGAGGGGGAATGGTACAGAGAGAAAACGGATGTAAAGTGAAAGAATAAGAAGGTAAATAATTATGAGTAGTACAAAGGAATAGATTAGAGTAACATTTTTGGCACGCGTGAAGAGATAACCATCATTAGATCACGTTTATGTCGTAATTTCTGAGGAAAAGACACGTTAGATTTTCTGTATCTACGTCTGTATCTCTGACCTCTATCGTACTTATGGCACATGGCAGTACATCATACGTTAATTTGCCGAAAAGATCTTTATTACACGTATGTCTTACACTTTCACACTCCATCGCATCACGATTTCTTCGGTGTGCAGCGACAACCGCAGTAACCGGCCCGCGGTCCGTGGCGACCGTGTGCCAGGGGGGGGGGGGGCGCGGGATTGGAAGGGGGGGGGGCGGCGTCTAGCAAAGGCGGCGACGGCGGGCGCGTGACGGGAGCCGTGTTTGCGCGCCCCCGCGCCGCCGCCCAAACAAACACCGCGCTGCGCCGGGCGCTTAAACAGGGGCCGCGCGGCGCTGGGAACGCGCGCCCGCTGCCGCACCGCGCGTTCCCAGGCGCGCTGGCGACTTAGACGGCTGGGCGGCGGCCGCAAGGGAGAGCGTAAGGTCTCGCCCGGATTCAGTAACTCCTTGGCGGTTCCGGAAGATGCCACGTCCTATGCACAGATGTCAACGTTGCGGCCGCCATTCTGTGACCTTCATTTTCAGGGCATTTTGCCCTGAGGAAGGTCCCAGAATGGCGACCGGAACATTGGCTCCAGTGCCTAGAACGAGCCAAGTAGATACGGTCGCGAGAGAGGCTACGCGGAGGAATTTCCTTGATACAGATATTCCAGGCGAATGTCAGAGCAGTATCCTAACAAACGGGCCACAATCCCGCGAGATCTTTCCATTATCTTCCTTGTCAAGTCCTCGCCCCGCAAATGCAAAATGTCTTGCTTCAAAGAAGAAAAGGTCTCATATGGATTTTTGCCACATTTTTACTGGATAAATATACAGACTTATCTATACAATTTACTTTCCATTTTGCTAGTTAATATGCGTGAGAAGAGGTATTTTAAAGAAACCTTCGTCTTTTCATTAACGTTTATTTTCAAAGCTGAATATTGAGGGTGATAGAGTTCACACTTTGTACCCATGAATCAACCGACAATCACGGTCTTCTTCTGAACTTGATTGACTTGAGAAATCTCTTGGCAAATCACATATCTTTCAGGGAATAGTTTTCTTCCAACTGATACTTATTGAAATTGAGGCATTGAATTTTTAAGCCAAAGCTAATTTCTCAGGACAATTTGTATTGAGTATACAGATCTGCTCATATTATTGTAATCTCTTGCTGTTGCGGCACATATTTACGGATGGACTTAAATTGAAACAGACGCCAGTTGCTGACACTAGGTGGTGTGAAGGGAACATCACGTTCATATGCTTGTATTCGTACGAGAATGAAATGTGCATCATTGCTACACCAAAGGGCTTTTAGTTATTTTTTTCTAAAGTGGATTCATTAAATTTCAATGATTCGAGACCACTAATCTGAATGTAAAAATGGTATCTCGAATGCAATTCGCTCTGGGAGAGTTCAGAGGAACTTGGCAGTGTGGATGAAAAAGTGCGAGGCGAGTGCTGTGGGGCGCAAACGGTGGTTTATGCTAACTCCTTGGAATGGTTCGTGACGTTTTGCGAAGGACCACTGTTGCGATGTTTTCTTCATGATGATCATGCTTCTTGCAACGCTGTAATTCAAGCTCAGTGCGAAAAGGTTTCATAATGTAGGTTTGCACCTCCTTATAGTGTTCAATCTCACGTGTAGAATCTACAGGTGTAAATCTGATTCTTTTATGTCAAATTACAGTCCCATCCTTACACGTGCACAGAACGTGCTTAAATTCTGATTACTCTGTAACATCAATCACTCATTGTGAGGATCACTATCACAATGTCTTGAAATGATTCGAGTTTCTAATATAATTTCATTCTAATAATTGCATTCAAACTTATTATAGGATCGTAAAAAGTAGTAACAAATATAATCATAAAATGAAGTTGATTAGAGCTTCTCAGCTTTTTATAAAAAAATCACCCAAATAGGCATATAGAGGTGACTGTTAATGCGTATTTTCCATGTCATTGCTTTTTAAAAATAAAAGGCGTGTTTGAATTTCATATCTGCTTTTAAAGACATCAATTACAGTATTCTTTCCCAAATGTTCCCTTTCAAAGCAAATTCTTCATCGATATGCATTGTTACAAAACAAGTTCATAACGGAAGAAAACCCAACGACGAAACAAATAAATCACGTCAAGCAAGTTCCTTTCATATTGCACCGTACCACAACCAGAAGCGACGGCACATCGGAAGGAGCACGGCACTTGCTGCGGCGTTTATCATGCACGGGTGCACGCGATGCACGAGCAGATGGACTCCACCGCCGCCGTCACCGTTTCCGTCGCCACCGTCGCCACCGTCGCCACCGTCGCCACGCGCCACCGCCCTCAGGCCTCTGCATCGCTATCACCACAGCCCCCGTCTCCCGCCCTCGACCCCTCCCTCGCTGCCTCGCCAGCACCACCCACCAACAGCTTCCTGCCCGCGCTCCACCGCCCACCCCGCCTACCCCCACTCCTGCCACCCCTTGGCCCCTCCCCCGACCACCTCTCAACTATTCCTCGCTCCTCCCAGATCCCACCAGCCTACCACCGCCTCCTACTCCCAACCCGCTCCACCCCTGTCCCTGACCGCTTACCCCTGCCCCGTCCGTGTCCCCACCCCTGCCCCCACCCTGCCCTCCCTGCCCGCCCACCGCTTCTGCTCCTCGCCACCGCCACCGGCGCCGCGTGTCCGCCGGCCGTGTCGCCGCCCGCCGCTACAAGCGACCGCGCTGCTTCCTGTACACAAGCAGCCACCACAGCGCTGTATGACTGCGGAGCGGCGGAATACATTACGCGTCAAAGGCATGCATTTGTTCGGCCGGCGAAGAAAGGAGGATCTCCGAACGGGCGACCCGAGGAGCACGACGCGAGCGACACGTGAAGCGAACGCCGGCGGATGCATTATGGAGCAAATGGATGTAATGGCGTGGTTTTATCTGCATATGTCAACTCAAACACTTTGCAATGAAGTTGCTTTTATTTATTTATTTATTTATTTATTTATTTATTTATTTATTTATTTATTTATTTATTTATTTATTTATTTATTTATTATACATTTAATTAATAGAGAATTATTCTAATCCCAGTTTACATTCCTTCAAATTGTGAGAATAAAATATATGATTTTGGTTGGCATTTCTGAAATTAGAATATTCTTGGAGATGTTACAGAAATCATGAGTTTAAACATGTCAATGGACCCGAGTCTCTGGTTTCTAGAAGTTGCTTGGCAACTGGTAATATCTTCAGTTGTTTTTGTCGCGTAGGTCGGTAGTAGCATCTTCAAATGAATGGTATGAGCAATTAGGGTTTTTACAACCTATAGTTGATGGTGTGTTTTATCCTTTTATTTTATGATGCAAAACGTACTTAAATTTCTGATTGCTTTCTAAGAAGTTGTAGTAACACATAAATGTCATCTATTTCCGTTTGTGTATGTATTTTGTCATTTCTGTACTTGTGAGGTTTGTTGCAAAATGGCGTATTTTAACCCAAGGAGTGGTTGGTAGAAAACAGTAATTAGCAAAGTGTAATGTGTTGTTTTTAAGAAAATTATGAGTGGCATTCTAACTGGAGAGTTCATTTCGTGCCCTCACCAAGACAAGAAGTTAATAGATCTTTCCTTTACTATTTTTCACACACCCTGTTCCGTCTATTATCCTTCAGACGTTTACATAGTCCTTGAGATTTTCAGCTTTCTGAAAGCCGCAACAACATTAAATACATTCTTTGAGAGTCCGCGTTGTTTTAGAAGTTTACTACTTGGATTCGTACTGAGCGTCGACAGGAAATAATAGATTTGCTATATCTCGTTCCATACAGTCAAAGAAGGTGACATGCTAAACATATTTACAGAACTACCAAAGATTACTTGGGATGTATGAGAAATATTCACGAAAAATAGGCCATCCAAATAGCATATCACTTACTACAAGCAAAATGTCAAAATGCTGACTACTTGTCGAATTCCTGGCTCGCAGAAAGCAGATCTGAAGATGTCGACTGCTAATCAAATAAGTAAAAACTTTCTCAAGACTATGTATTTTATTTAAACAATTTGGATGTCGACATCAACTCCAATAAACCAATATAATCAAATATAAGTGTATAAGGAGACTATTATTATGACACTTGATTATGAATTTACTTGAATGTCTCGGGAGTGTCACTAACTCATAAAATTAACTTAGTTCTACGGTGTCATTTTTAATGTGCCTGGTGTATTTACTAAATAACCGGCAAATGTAGACCATTGAAGGTAGCTTTTCATTTCACAGATCGTCCGTTATAAAGTAGAAAACACATTTGCACGTCGCTGGCGCTGGTGTTGGAGTGACGTGGTCTGACCAGCTCCCATGCCCCTAGCGGGATTTGAATCCTCGTCGTCCAGCCGTTAGCCAGTAGCTCCAACAAGCGCACTACAAGCGGCTGCTGCCTTCTGTGATGGAACAGTGAATTAAGTAAGGACGCATGTAACTCCTGAGAGCGGCGCGGCGCTGTGGGGGGCAGAGCGGGGCGAAGGCGGGGCTCTTTGAAGGGGAGTTACCCCTCTGTCTGTCGTACGACGACGGTGGACTAGGCGATGACGGCGTGGGGTGGGCGATGGCGGCGTGGGGTGGGCGATGGCGACGTGGGGTGGGCGATGGTGGCATGGATGGCCGATGGCGGTGTGGGGCGGCGATGGCGTCATGGGGTGGGTGATGGCGGCGTTGGGGTGGGCGATGGCCGCATGGGGGGTAGGCGGGGTAGAGGCGGGCCGCGTGGGTGACGGGAGGCGCGGAAAGGGCGCGGCGAGGACGGCGGTGAGGACGGTGAGGGCGGCGGCATTGGCGGCGGCTGGGTCGGCGCGAGGGGCGGCGGGTGAAGACGGCGTGAGGACGGCGAGGGCGACGGCGGCGGCGAGGAGGGGCAGCCGGCCGCTAACCGCTCTATCCGCACGCGCTGGCGAGTATGAGCTGCGCGCGGGCAGGGAGCTGGCACGCCTGCTGTCTTTTTGCGACGAGGACGACGCGGCGGCGGCGCGGCCGGCGCGGTGGCGGCCGCGCGCTTCCCACGGTGCGGCGTCGCAGGCGGGCGGCGGCCGGAGACGCGCTGCGCATCGCCAAACGCGCAGACTGGATTCGAATCCCGTCCGCCGGGCATGAGCGCGCGCGGGTGGCCGGCGTGAGCGGGGTGGCGGGGACGGTGAGCGGTGGTGGTGGCACAAGGGGCGATGAGGACAATAGTCTCGACTGAGACGGAAGGGGGCGGCGTGGGGTTTGAGGCAGGGGAAGGCGGGGGCGTGGCGGTGAGTTGGGTGAGGCAGGAGTTGAGATAGGAAAGGGCAGTGGGAGGGGCAGCGCGAAGGGGGTGTAACCTCTTCCTACATCTTCCGAGGAAGGAGAGCTCTCCCAGCCGGGGGAGGCGCATTTGCATCGCACGCACGTCGCCTGAAGAAGGCGAGAGCTGTGGAAATAAAGAGAATAGTTCATTCTGAGAAGCGTACCCCGAGCGTTGCGACGAGACCCGAGAAATGTGAGGGCTCCATGACAGAGAAATATGGAATTATGAAGGAAGTTACCGTCAAAGACTGTGCGCGCGAGATGCATTTCAACGCTGAGGAATGAAGTACTGTATTTATAAATTCGATTGAATTGTTTTCATTCCGCATTCACGCTGTCAGACCGGTACATCTGCCCTTAATTTACAATATGATGAAGACAACTCTATGATTTATGTTCCTTCACGTGTTTGAAATGTATGGCACTAAACGGCCTCGTTCCCAGCAAAGGAAAAAGGAAGAAATTTTCATTGTTTAGTAAAACTGAAAATATTCACAATCAGTTCTACAACATTAGGGGCGGCATCAGGTGTCAGTGAAAGTGATGTAAAATATTTTGGATCCAGACCCTTGATTTTTGAACTTGATTCTTCATTGATTCTAAATGCAAAGGAGATCTATGTAAAGTACCCTTAACCCAAGTTCTTCGCAAATATTCCTCGCGACTGTTAGTTCGAGGCCCTAACAATTTGTCGCCAGCACAGAATCGACTACGCTGCAAAACGAATAGACGCGCGTTGTTCAGATCATGCCTTGTGTGTTCCCGCTCCGTCCTCCCACACTGGGCATCCGTGCTCGACGCGTATCTGCCACGTGTTCCCGGCGAACGCCTCATCGCAGGGGATAGACCGTGTTCGCGGTCGGCCACTGCCGCTGCCCCCCGCTGTGAAGTTGCCCGCCGCCGGGCCGGCAGGGTGGAGGGCCAAGGAGCGGGAGACGACAGACGCTTGTAGAGAGCAGGAAGGGGGCGGTGGCGTACACTGATTGTGATAACGGGGATGAGGGGGAACAAGATGGGCTGGCGATGTCGGCAATGAGAACATCGTCGGTCTGGGTCTTCAAGTTGCAAATGGATAGGGGAGATGTAGTCGGCATAACGATTGTTGCTGGACTGGCAGAGGATTACGCTGAAAACGCTGAGAACATGCGGAAGATAGTGTTCGATGTGAGATGGGTAGTTGGAGGGTGTAATTCATGGGGGAATGTAATGGGGTAGAAGCTGTCCAAGGGCACAAGCAGTAAGCTACAGCGGTGTGACATGAGATAGGCAATAGGATTAAGAGAGGAGGGCGAGAATGTAGCAAGAAGATGACGGCCGGAAGGCGATGGAATTGCGATTGTGTGAATATAAATGACGATTGATTGTCGATAGTTAGGCAGTCGTGCAACTGTCTTAAAGTACTTTGCTGAGAATTAGCTGTTTCCGGAGTTGTTGACATCGTTACACGTTTGGGTGACGACAGAATTGTTTAAAGGTAGTTGAACAGTGGTTGAGTAGTATTTCAGTGACAGTCCTACGGTTTCTAAGAGGTAGTGGCCGTAAGTGCAGTGTGTGTTATATTCCGGAAAGAAACGCCGTTCCTCCCCAACTGAAACGTGAGATCCAATGCCCAGCTATATCTCGGTTTGCAAGGTTTCTCCTTCCATATTTCCCATCCAGCGGTACACTGCTGGAGAAAACCCCCAAACTCCCAACAGGTGTCTCTAAATGTGTTACAGTGTACTAGATGTGTTTAGGGAAGAGGAGGGGTCAAGGAAGAAGAAGGAAAGTTTGCGCGGTTTCTGGCACATAATAATTGGGCATTTGTCAGGTATTGATCAGAGAAACCAAGGATTATAGCGGCCGGCTCCCCAACAGAACCGCCGCCCGGTAGAATTCTCCATCGGACAGCGATTGAATTCGACCCAGCTTCCTAGCTAGTAAAAAAAAAAAGGCGTCACCACTTTTTGTACTCGAACCTACGACCTCACAGTGAAGTGGCCGTGTTGCCCCTGAGCCATCGCACCGGTGCTGCGCTCACGCCGTGGGCGCAGGCGGTGCCCGGAGCTCCGTGTTTTTGCGCACCGCCTCCCGGCGCCTCATTAGTCGCTGTTAGCGCGCCCTATCGCCCGGCGCCCATCGCGGTGGGGGTGGGGGCACCGCCCACTGCGCGGAAGTTGCGCGCTCCCTGCACCGTCACCCCCCCCACACACACACACACACTCCCCACCGCTTCCCGTCCGCGCCGCGCTGGACTGTTGCCTGTCCAGTCGTGATGTATCAGCTCTGACACGCCTATCATACGGATAAGGTGTTAACTTATGGGCCGCCATCAACACTGGAACTTTGATCGATACAGTAAGCGGATTGCTTCTGTGTCTTTGAACTTCGTGACGGAAAGTGGAAGCCAAATTCTCTCGATTGACTTTCTCGGAAGGTATCTTTGAAAGCTGTTTGTCATTTCACGGCTAGGATTATTCTAGTTTATTGGATCTGGATGTTCCGGTACTTCCTTTGGTAAAGTGTTCAGTGATTTGAAAAACGTTACTATTTTAAATGGTGAAACATTTTCACCACAAGAATCCAAATAAAAATTGATAATATTGTTCTTCAATACCTTTCTAACATATTTACGATCAAACTTTAACTTGCCCGTTTTCATCTATCAGCTATTTATTTTTAATACTAAATAAGAAAATTAAGATATCTCTCCAATTGTCAGTATCAGTGGAGTAGTTTTCAACGATACTATACTAAGTGGGATTTTGCAGGCAGTCGTTGCTACGTTGTAAATATATTTCAGCAGCTCACTTGACACCGGGTTATGAATATGAAGCGCGGAAAGTGCTACTATACGTAGTTTCAAAGAACATTCATCACGAGGTGTTTTGTAAAACCGAGAATATCACGCTGAGCTCATAATTAAGGAAAAAAGAAATATTCATTTCGACAATAGTTGCTTTAATGTTACCGGAGTTCATGGCGACAAGTCAAAGCTTTTAGCGCCGCCGTATTTGAACGAGTTTAACACACGTCAAGATTCATTCTACAAAGTAAACATTTATTGCTCTCATGCAAGAAACGACCCGCCATTCTGCCATAAGAGCTGTGAACATGCGAGTGGGGGCGGGCTCAATGGCTCTTTTACGGGCCGTAAATTCATTCATACGCCGCGTGGGTTATAGTACTTTGTGTGAAGTATCCGATTAAGGGGGGTGATCACGAACCATAGTGTTAGAGACCACGGGTCAGTTTACATGGTGTGTTTTACGCACACAGAGGATGAACATTATGTACTCGAGATACTTGAATAAGGAAAAATAAAGGCCAGGGTGTAAATAAAAATTTATGATATACGTTAATACTTGGGAAAGAAAAAAAATGTGTTTGTCAAAGTTGTAAAGTTATTATGCAAACAAATGTAATGTCATTATGTAAACAAATGTAACAAGAATAGAGAAAGGTGAATTATAGATAGGAAGTATGGAGGCATTCAAGATAAGAATGAATTGAAGACCACTCTAAATAAATTTTTTATCGGAACATTGTGCACTAACGTTTATTAATTGTTAAGGATCCTAAAAGTCAACATGATATCAATGGTAAAAATTAAATTAGTAAATTTAGGTATATTCACAAATGATTATTCTGAATGTTTATTTTTTTATTATCTTACGAAGTGCTCTCACTTTACACACCTTGGGCGTTATTAGCTAATAATGCATTCTGCTTAAGAATATAAAAGGAGCAAAGCTTCTGAACCAGTTGAAATCGCCCGAAGCAAAGCAAAGCCTTCAAGTCCTAGGCATCTGCACCTGCCAGTACGAGGTATGCAACAGTATATCCACAAGGAGAATAGCTCATTAGAATCAATTTTCTCTTCAATTGTTTTATTTTCAACGCGAGTTTATGAGCCCCTTGCTGTTGGATTCAGTTGATGCAGAAGGTGTAACTGCAAGAGCAATCTAATGGAAAAAGAGCAGAGGCACGTTGCCACACGCAAGAACTCCACTACGCATGCTCTCTACAAAGTAGCTGTAGAAAATTAGTCTGCGTTTTCTCTCTTCAGAATGTTTCATCTCGCTAATCTACGATACGTTAGTCAGTGACATCATACAACGAAATATCGCTGGAAAGGATACAGAGACATCAATATTTAAAATAAGAAAATATTGCGTATGGGTATGATATCAATCAAATGTAAAATTGTTTTTCCGCTAATCTAATTAACGTCAGGACCATACATGTTACCCTGGAGAGTAACATTGCCCAATCTTTTGTCCAATTGCTTAAACAGGCCATCCACGAGCAAAGGGAGGCTGCTACCTGGCGCCTGTTGTAAATCTGTCGCAAACAATTATGTAAATAATAAAGCACAGAACGGCAGTGACAGGGTTGGGCTGGCTAGGTTAGTGGATAGGCCGCTTTAGAACAATTGTAAAACGCTTTGAGCTGAACGTCGTGTTGGCCACTTATGGAAGATGGTCTTAGCCCGCGGATAGCCTGACAACTGACCCAAGACCGGCTCTGGTATGGGGTCAAGCGCGAGTATTTTATTGACAAACAGCTAACACAAATGGATAAATAGAGTACGTATCGAATGCGCAGTGTGATTCTCCAAAATCTTGTTGGTGAAAAGATACTACGTTAAGTAACATCAGTGGGGGGAAAATTGAACTGCGAAATTTATTCCCTTTGCTCACGCATTTCGAAGTCGACAACGAGGTTCAGCCTTCGGCCTCCGCGATTAACATAAAACGTCGAAAATACGACGCAAAAAATCCAACTCATTTTACGCCAAAATAAAGGTATGGCTTACCTTGATTTTCACCGCCCGTGTAACTACTACTTAAGCTACTTCACATGAATTAAATACACGCATTCCACAGGTGTTCATTTATCCATACGGTTT
>BOPP01000148.1:972848-984458 GCA_017312745.1 Gryllus bimaculatus | reverse complement strand
GCCGTCGCCGCGCTGTCCGTCGCCGGCGAGATCTAGTACTCGCGCAACCGGAGCGCGGGTATAAGCGTGAAATATCATTTTCGTTTCTAGATGAAGACGCCTTATTAGGACGTTCAATTTCTCTTCCAACAACTCTCCCGCATCCATTACGGGCCCGCATTTTTATAAATGACAAGCGCTCGGTGTGTTTACAAATAGATTCTCTTCGTCTACCGGGGAGGGTTTTATTATGCCTTTCTAAAATACGTGTTGAAATTAGTCCTAGATGACGTGCAATTATTATAATGGTGGTGCTTGTGACAAGTCTTTTTCGAATTGAATTTAAAATGTATTATCTCTCCCTTCTTTAAGAATTTTGATTTATTGTTTTCCGTGTAACTTTCTCTCACTTTAATGTTGTTTTTAGTACACAATAATTGGTAGTGAACACTCCGAGAGTTATTTATTGAAATATTTTAATTCATCTTGTTAATTTTTTCGTCTTCTCCTTACAACTTCATACGTGCATACTTAACTAGTGTGAATGGAGTGACAATTGAACCAGTCTGTCAATGGAATACGCCCGTATTGTTCAACGGCTGCACTGAGAGAGATTCAGGTGCACTGTTAGGCATTTCTTCTTGCAATTTACGATGTTGACTTCAGAAATAGATGCCATTTTCATTGAACCTCAAAACATAAGGATCCCTTTTGGGATTCGTTCCACTTTCACCCTGCTAGGGTTTTGCGCATTTTGCCGTACTGTGAAAATGTTCAGAGACGCCCAGATATACCCATTCGAGTTTAAGTGGCTTGTATTTAATCGAATATCGAATTTTATTGTCTACATTTTACAAATTTCGTTCTTAACGAAACAACTTTAATTTCACATGTTTACAATATTCTCTTTACAGGTTTACTCGCACAGACGTTTGAATACTGCGGACCATGAAATCGTCTTATCGACACCCATGTTTACCTGGACGCGTAAACGGCTCGTGTATGTCTGTCACGTGTAGCGAACCTATATGGCCGTCTTCAGAGCTATCCTGAGAGCCTTGACCAAAGAATAGCCCCTGCGGAACGCCTCCTCCGTGTCTCCGTTACACCGCTGCCGGAGCGTTGATGGCCGCCGCTTAGCCTCCTAATGGGTGTCGAGGCGTCGCGCCGAGCCGATCATTAACGCGTCCCCGAACCCGAATTAATTATCGAAATGAGCCTGCGCCGGCGACGCGCGCCTGTTTGACTGCTCGTTAAAGAGCGCGCGCGCGAGCGAGCGAGCGCGGGGCCGGGACGCGGGCGGCAAAAACACGGCGATTAGCTGCCCCGCGCCGCCGTCCCGCGCCGCATCGGAAGTCCCCCGCGCGCGGACGGTGCTCTATCTGTTCGTGTATCACTTGTAGCGGAGCGTTTTGTAACGTAGAAGTTTGCAGCGGTTGTTCGTTACCGATTGTGTTACACGATCCTCTTGTAACTCGAGAGGGACACCACGTTGTACCCCTCGACGTGGAAACTTGTGAATAATTCAGATCCCTCTAATTGTCAGTCTATACTTTGTTCGTGCTCATATCACGACATATCTAATGTTGTGTGTTTGCAAACCTTTCTCCCTCTCAGCGGACGGTTGTACGGTCGTGTGGAATATTATAACGTTGTACTTTCTCTTTTCTTCGTTTTACTGTTCTCTTTTCTTGCTTTATCGTATTCGAGACGTAGATACAAACTTATGAAATCTTGGAAATGACATACAAGCAATGTACTAGATAAACAGATGACGAAAGGTCTGTTTTACGAGTTGCGATAAATTACTGAAGTCTTGGATATAAAACAACGCTTTAAGCTCGTGAAGACCGGTCTCTAGATTCACTGATTTCGTCGTGTCGTTTGGTTTCGTTCTCTGCGCTGGAACAACTTATTACAAAATACTGTCGATAAGAATTGTTACAGGGTAAAGGGGCTACCTGAGACGTGTATGAACCTCTCACTGCTACTATATGTAGAACTTGCTTCATTTCACAGGTCTATTAATGCAAAATATAACATATAAATACTGAAAGAGAAATATTTTAGGTTATGTATCTCATGCAAATATTTTCATGCTAAGTAATGGGTGTTTAACGTTTAATAATTTTACATTAAAACTGGATACAAAATTATTTGTAAACAATACTACTATACTCCACGTTCTATGATGGATGAGAAATGCTCTAAAACTACGAAAGAAACAGTGCTGTCAAAGTGGATGGAAACTGAAGTTACATTCTATTATTTGGTACAACTTTTACTCACAAGAGTGTAGGCTTCCGCGGCCGGAGTCAGTATCTACTTGGCTGCCCGGGAGATACCACGTTCTAGCGACCAGTGCAAATGTTTCAGTCGCCATTCTGCGAGGGCGAAATGAGGAAGGTCGCAGAATGGCTGCCGGGTGCCTAGGTCGCTGCGTCTCCCGGACAGCCAAGTAGCTGCAACCTTTGACCCAGATTTCCACGAAACGAAGAATGCCAGTTACGGTTACTCGCCTGACGAATTCAAAGCCCGACCACATGCGGGTCGGCGAGGCCGCCATCGCCTCGATGCGACCCGCGCCGTGCGAGGCCACGCGCTGCGAGCGAGGGAGCGGCGTCCGACGCGCGCAGATGCTTCTGCCGGCGCTCGCCAATCGGATTACCACGGGGGGCTGTTTAATTGAGGACTCTGCCAGGAGTGGCACTGGAGCAGACTGGCGTTGGCGGCGTGGGCGCGTGGCGGGTGGGGCATGGTCCGCCCGGGGCGCAAGCGTCGCTGCCGCCCGCGGCGCCGCCTTGGCGGCCATGCGCAGCGCCCTCCCCTCCCTCCCTCCCTTCCGCCACCGGCCGGCGTCTCGGGGTAATTCTATGGCCCACCGATAGCGGGGTCGCGATTTCATTAACGGCCGCCCACGACGCCACAATTAGTCTGACTCCCGCATCGCGTGCCGTTTCGAAACCCGGGTGCGCTGCGCCGCACTTCCTTCGCCTACGCCCCCACCTCCACTGCAGCTGCCGCTCTCCGCCTTCTTCCGCTCCCAGGCCCCTCGCGCCGGCCCCGCCCGGAATTCCCGCCGCCTCCACCTCCACTACAGCCTCCTCCTCCTCCTCCTCTACTGCTCGACCCTCTGGCTCCGCATCTGGCTCCTCCACCACCACCGCCTTCGCCACAGCCTCCGCCTCCACCTCCGCCATCATTTCTGCCACCGCCTCCGCCTCCTCACCGCCTTCACCTTCCCGCCTCCACCTCCGACGTCCACCACCGCCTCCGCCACTCTCAAGGTCTCCACTCTCTGCCCCCTCGCCCCGCGCCCAGCCCCCCGATCCTTCAGGCCTCTGCCTCCACCTCCACCTTCACCGCCTCTTATTCCACCTCCACCACATCTCTTTCTTCCTCCCCCACCGCCTCCACCCCCGCTTCCGCCTCTGCCCACTCTCAACCTTCTCTGTCTCTCATCCTTCGCCCCTGCACGGCCCCAATCCCGCCACCATTCACAGCCTCCACCACTTACTCTCGCCCGCAGCCCCTCCACCACAATCACCCCTAGGCGCTGCCCCGCAACCCCCCACCCCACCCCGCCGGCCTGCCGGCGCACGACCTCCGCGCGGGCCCGCGGCAGCGGGCCGTCATGGGGAAATTTAATAAAGTGCAAGCAAAGTGGAAAGGCGCTCCGTAAAGGGGCTAACAAGACCCCACCCTGAGCTTTTCTCGCGGCCGCCGCAACGCCTTTGTTTCATCAGCGCAATTGGGCTCCGCGGAGGCCTCCCGTCCTAAAATTGCAGACGCGTTCGCTTCAATGTCGATACGGCACGGTTATTGGGTGAGGCAATCAGGGCGAAGTTCGGTGGGACTCACCTGTTATTTATTCTTGCTAAACAGATGTTACAGGAATGTGTCTTGGAATTACAGCTTAGAATTATTGTTTATTTAAAGAGTTAAGTAAAAAAAAACAAACAAAGAAGAAAAGTAAATAAATTTTGTGTAGTTTGTAGAAATTACACTACGCTCATGTGCACACACTGAATACAAATTGCCAGGAAAGGGTCTCCGCATTAAATCACACATTCCATAACACGGAAGATGAATATTCACGATGAAGGCTCCCTGATTAGCGTTTCAACGCGGAGCGCAAGTGCAAACGTGCCGTTCGTGTCGGGCGAAGGGGCGCAGCAGCGTAGTAGATCTGTCACCGGCCACCACTGCAAAAAACGCAGACCACCGGTGGGTCGTTAAGGAGGGGTGGGGAAAAAGGGGAACCACAAGGCTGTAGCCGTAAGACTGCAAGCGAGTAAATAGGAACCCAGCGAAGGGTCATGGAACAGGGTAATGCTTCAGATGTGACAACGGGCAGTGATAGTGATGTTACTGCCGGATTAAAAAAAGCTGATGATTGCGGATAGTGAGGATGGTAAGATGGCCGAGATTGAAGATGAAGAACAGAAATAAACTAGAAGGACTGGTATGAGTTTCAACTGGAAATTTTGATGCCCTTAAACGTAAGAGATATTTACAGGGATGCGCTGTAGATTGTAGAAGACACCGAGGGAGGGGAGAAAAGCGCTGGCTAATGGTTGAAACGGGTCAGTTATGGAAGAATGCGAGTTAAAAGGCCGGTTGGGTAAAAACGAAAGATATCCCATCAGGAAGGCCTGCAGATAGGTTTTGTGCCACTATTGTGGAGTCTGGATGGGGTGATGGTGAGAGGGGGAAAGTCAAGGATGATTAAGAAAAAACTGGAGGAGGAGGAGAAGCGGTGAATGCGGTTAAAAGTATAGAAAAAAGATAAGAAGAGGGGAGAGAAGCTAAGGGCTGTGGAGGAAGATGTTCGACGGGGGAAACGGCGGAAGAATGGAGGAGCAGAAAATATGACTAGACCAGCATGGCATGGTGGGTAAGAAGCAGAGCAATGGAAGTTGTGAGAGGTGGAGAGGATCGAGGAGAGCCAGGGCAAAGCGGAGTACGATGAAGGGAGACAGAGCAGGGCAAGCGAATTGGGAGGCGGGGTTTGGCGAGCAAGCGGTTACTTGGCACCGGCGACGGGAAACGGAGCGGGTAACGGCGGGTGATGTGGTACAGGCCACAGGCGCTGCAGCAGGGGAGAGGCGAGCATAGGGGGGAGCGGGGGGCGGGCGGGGGGGGGCGGGGGGGCGCGAACGGGATGTGTGGAGACGGGAGGGCTAGGAGGAGGGAAATGCGCCGGGGAGGAGGAGGCCGTTGTTGCACGAGCGGCGAGAGAGACGACCAGTGAGCGGCGGGGAGGGCGTAAGCAGGCCATGGCAAGGCCGGCAAACGGCGGGGCGGAGCTGGGGCGGGGCGGGGGTGGCGGGCGGCGCGGAGCGCCGCAGAGAGGCCGTGCGAATGCCAGCTGGCCAAAAAAGGCCGGGCGCCGCGGCCGCCCCGCGCGCGCCACGCAGGGGTAACGAGGCGCGAGCGTTGATGGCGGCTTCGCGCCTTAAACAGCCCCCCCGTGGTAATCCGATTGCGAGCGACGGCAGAAGCATCTGCGCGCGTCGGACGCCGCTCCCTCGCGTGTCGCAGGCGGCGTGGCTCGCACGGCGCGGGTCGCATCGAGGCGATGGCGGCCTCGCCGACCCGCATGTGGTCGGCTTTGAATTCGTCAGGCGAGTAACCGTAACTGGCATTTCTTCGTTTCGTGGAAATCTGGGTCAAAGGTTGCAATCATACTTGGCTGTCCGGGAGACGCATTAGGCGACCTAGGCACCCGGCAGCCATTCGGGGCGACCTTCCTCATTTCGCCCTCGCAGAATGGCACGACTGAAACATTCACTGGTCGCATTAGAACGGTGTCTCCCGGGCAGCCAAGTAGAATACTGACTCGACCGCGGAAGCCTACACTCTTGTGAGTTCAAAGTTCAACCAAATAATAGAATGTAACTTCAGTTTCCATCCCACTTTGACAGCACTGTTTCTTTCGTAGTTTTCGTTTGCATTTCTCATCCATCATAGAACGTGAGTATAACTATTGTATTGTTTACAAATATTTTGTCTCCAGTTTTAATAAAATTATTTAAACGTGTAAACACCCATTACTTAAGCATGAAAATATTGCATGAGATACATAACCTAAAAATATTTCTCTTTCAGTATTTATATGTTTATATTTTGCATTAAAAATAGACCTGTGAAATGAAGCCAAGTTCTACATATAGTAGCAGTGAGAGGTCATAAACGCTCTCAGGTAGCCCCTTTACCCTGTAACAATTTCTTATCGACAGTATTTTGTAATAAGTGTTCCAGCGCACGAGAACGAACAAACCGACACGACGAAATCATGTGAATCTGAGACCGTCTTCACAACTTAAAGCGTGTTTCATATCCAAGACTTCAGTAATTTATCGCAACTCGCTAAAACAGACCTTTCGGTCATTCTGTTTATCTAGTACATTGCTTGTATGTCATTTCCAAGATTTCATAAGTTTGGTATCTACGTCTCGAATACGATAAAGCAAGAAAGAGAACAGTAAAACGAAAAAAAGAGAAATACAATACGTTATAATATTCCACACGACCGTACAAACCGTCCGCTGAGAGGGGAGAAAGGTTTTTGCAACACCACAACATTAGATATGTCGTGATATGAGCACACGAACAAAGTATTAAGACTGACAATTAGAGGGATCATGAATTATTCACAAGTTTCCACGTCGAGGGGTAAACGTGCGTGTCCCTCTCGAGTTACAAGAGGGATGTGTAAACACAATCCGGTAACGAACAACCGCTGCAAACTTCTACGTTACAAAACGCTCGCTACAAGTGATACACGGAAAACAGATAGAGCACCCGTCCGCGCGCGGGTGGACTTCGATGCGGCGCGGGACGGCGGCGCGGGGCAGCTAATCGCCGTGTTTTGCCGCCGCGTCCCGGCCCCGCGCTCGCTCGCTCGCGCGCGCGCTCCTTAACGAGCAGTCAACAGGCGCGCGTCGGCCGGCGCAGGCTCATTCGATAATGAATTCGGCGTTCGGGGACGCGTTAATGATCGGCTCGGCGCGACGCCTCGGACACCCATTTAGGAGGCTAAGGGCGGCCATCAATCGCTCCGGCAGCCGGTGTAACGGAGACACGGAGGGGGCGTTCCCAGGGGCTATTCTTTTGGTCAAGGCTCTCAGGATAGCTCTTGAAGACGGCATTTAGGTTTGCGGCTGAGCACGTGACAGCCATACACCGAGCCGTGTTACGCGTCCTGGGTAAACATGGGTGTCGATAGACGATCATGGTACGCCCAGTATTCAAACGTCTGTGGCCGAGAAACTGTATGAGAGAATATTCTAAACATTGAATTAAAGTTGTTTCGTTAAAGAACCGAAAATGTAAAATGTAGACAAAAAATCATACGATTAAACACAAGCCACGTTTAAACTCCGAATGCGGTATATCATGGGCGTCTCTGAACATTTTTCACAGTACGGCAAAATGCGCAAAAACCCTAGCAGTGAAAGTGGAACGGAATCCCAAAAGGGATCCTTAGGTTTTGAGGTTCAATGAAAATGGCCAATCTATTCTAATCACATCGTAAATTGCAGAGAAATGCCTAACAGTGCACCTGAATCTCTTCTCAGAGCAGCCGTTGACAATACGGGCGTATTCCATTGACAGACTGGTTCAATTGTCCAACTCCATTCACACTAGTTAAGTATGCACGTATGAAGTTCTGTAAGGAGAAGACGGAAAAAAATTAACAAGATGAATTAAATATTTCAAAAATAACCTTTCGATGTGTTCACTAACCAATTATTGTGCTACCTAAAAACAACATTAAAGTGAGAGAAATGACACGGAAAAACAATAAATCAAAATTCTTAAAAGAAGGGAGAGATTAATAAATTTAAATTCAATTCGAAACAAGAGCTTGTCACAAGCACCACCATTATAATATTCTGCACGTCAGTCTAGGAACTAATTCAACACTGGTATTTTAGAAAGGCATAATAACCCTCCCCGGTAGACGAGGGAACTATTGTAACACACCGAGCGCTTGTCGTTTATAAAAATGCGGGCCCGTAATGGATGCGGGGAGAGTTTGTGGAAGAGAAATTTGAACGGTTCCTAATAAGGCGTCTTCATCTAGAAAACGAAAATGATATTTCACGCTTAATACCCGCCGCTCCGTTGCGCGAGTACTAGATCTCTCCGGCGCCGGACAGCGCGGCGACGGCGGACGGCGACGGCGACGGCGACGCGACGGCGGCGGTGGCGGTGGCAGTGTGGGCTGGTGGGCGGTGGCGCGTGGCGGTGGCGGTGGGGTGGCGGTGCGGTGGCGGTGGCGGTGGCGTGGCGTGGCTGGTTGGCGGTGGCGGTGGGGTGGCGGTGGCGGTGCGGCTGCGGTGGGCGGGTGGCGTGGGCGGTGGCGGTTGCGGTGGGGTGGCGGTTGGCGGTGGCGGTGGCGGGTTGGCGGTGGCTGTGGCGGTGGAGCGGTGGCGGTGGCCAGGTGCGCGGTGCGGTGGCGTGGCGGTGCGCGGTGGCGTGCGTTGGCAGGGCAGTGGCGGTGGCGCGTGCCGGTGGCGTTGGCGGTGGCCGGTGGCGGTGGCGGCGGTGGCGGTGGCGGTGGCGGTGGCCGGTGGCGGGGCGGTGGCGGTGCGTGGCGTGGCGGTGCGGGTGGCGGTTGGCGTTGGGTTGGCGGTGGCGGGGCGTGGCGTGGCGTGCGGTGGCGGTGGTGGCGTGCGGTGGCGGTGGCGGTGGCGTGGCGGTGCCGGTGGCGGTTGGCGGTGGCGGTTGGCGGTGGCGGTGCGTGGCGGTGCGGGTGGCGGTGGCGGTGGCGGTGCGGTGCGGTGGCGGTGGCGGTGCGGTGGCGGTGGCGGTGGGCGGGTGGCGGTGGCGTGCGGGTGGCGGTGCGGTGGCGGTGCAGTGCGGTGGCGGCGGCGGCGACGGCGGGCGGCGGCGGCGGCGGCGGCGGCTCATCTGTCACACCACGGGCGCGCGACCGCCCGGACCACCACCGAATGCGCCGCGCACGCGTGCCGTGCCGCGGCATTTACGCGCTTCCGAGGCACGCGGTTGGCGAACCGGTTTACGGCGCGTGGCAGTGGGTGGGCGAGGAAGGGGAGAGGAAGCGGTGCTTACGCAGGCTGCGTGACGCCTATCGCCTAAACCACTTGTAGCGCTAAGGTGAGAGAAACTGCGCGCGGAGGTTCAGTGGGTCGAGGCTGCCGGCCGAGGTGGTACAGTTCAACCTCATTCGTTCGAAATTTGAAGGAACACAAAATCAATGCATTTCGCATTACAGATAATTTTTTTTGTAGCTACCAAGAGAAAGAATAAAATTCGAAAAAAATGGCTACATCTGATGGATTTGCACTTACTCAAAAATACGAATTTGGTAGTTATCGCCGTTATTACATATTATTCTGACAGGTTTATGCCCAAATGAATAGTTTTGCATAGTCTGATAATTATATGTGGGCAATAGTTTAAGACTTTGCCTTGGAATTCCATGTTAACTATGTGAGCCGCCGAATTGATTTGAATAGCACATATGAAAATTTTTTTTATATTTCGAGTTAAGAACTTGAAGTTTTGAATTTAAGGAGGATAATAAAAAATGAAGCTTCAATCGATGTTTTATTACAGGTATTTTATCTGGATACACGAATATTTGTATAGATTAGAAAACTTTTCAAAGATCCAAAATTGTAGTTTATTAAAGATTTTGAAACAGTACACTACTCAAACTTATTCACTAAATAACTGTGACACTAAGAACAATGTGAGAAGTAATAACTTGAATTTATCGATACCTCAATCTTGAACATTGTCCATTTCACTGTCCTTAGACCCAACTTTCTTAAGTCAATTTAAATTTCCACCTTTCCAAACTAGGAATCAAATTTTAAAAATATAGACAGTCGTGATTCAATGATACGACATTCCTCGCACACTAAACAGAGCACGAGTTCGTCTCGTCCGTGCGAGAGAGTCCTACGCGCGTTCCCTGTGGCGGCCAGGGTGCTGTAGGTGACTGGAGGGGAGCGGGGTTGGAGGAGGTTGGACAGGTCGCCCGGCGCGAGGCGCGGGGCGGCATGCGCAGGTGTCGCAGGCGCCCCAGTGCGCAAAGTCGGACGTTCAGCGCACCGCGCCAGCGCGCAGGACCCGCGCCGCGACGGGCGCATATATTCATCGCCCGGCCGACCGCCGCCCCACCGCGCCGCCCGCGGCCCTGGCCCAGGCCCGTCCAGCCCGCCCGCCCGGGCCGCCCGCCCCGCCTCGGCCCTGTTGTCCAGTCGCTGGTCGACCGCGGCCGCGCGCCCGCCTTCACCGGCGCCCAACAAGACGTCCCGCCGGCGCCGCGTTCTTTTTTATTTGCTATTTTAATTTTTTTTATTTACAAAACAGCCTAACGTATGGATAAGATAGAACACCTGTGGAATGCGTGTATTTAATTCATGTGAAGTAGCTTAAGTAGTGTTACACGGCGCCGGTGAAAAATCAAGGTAAGACATACCTTTATTTTGGCGCGTAAAATGATGGATTTTTTTGCCGTCGTATTTTCGACGTTTTATGTTTAATTCGCGGAGGCGAAGGCAGGACTTCGTTGTCGACTTCGAAAATGCGTGAGGAAAGGGAATAAATTGGCAGTTTCACTCCCCCCCCCCCACTGATTTCTAGCTTAACGTAATCGTTTTCACAAACAAGATTTTGGAGAATCACACTGCGCATTCGATTACGTACATCTATTTATCCATTTGTGTTAGCCTGATTGTCCAATAAAAATAACTCGCGCTTGACTCCGTACAGAGCCGGTCTCGTTCAGTTGTCAGGCTATCGCGGGCTAAGACCCATCTTCCATAAGTGGCCAACTGACGTTCAGTTCAAAGCATTGACAATTGTTCTAACGCGCCCTATCCACTAACCTAGCCAGCCTAACCTGTCACTGCCGTTCTGTGCTTTATTATTTCGCATAATTGTTTGCCGACAGATTTGACCAACAGGCGCCAGGTGCAGCCTCCTTTGCCTGCGTGGATGGCCTGTTTAAGCAATTGGAAAAAGATTGGGCAAAGTTTCTTCTCCAGGTAACATGTATGATCCTGTCGTAATTAGATTAGCGGAAAAAACAATTTTACATTTTGCTTGATATCATACCCATACTGCATAATGTTCTACGTATTTTGAATATTGATTCTCGTATCTTTTCCAGCGATATTTTCGTTGTATGATAGTCACCTGAACTAACGTATCTTAAATTAGCGAGCATGAAACATCTGAAGATGAGAAAACGAAGACTAATTTTCTACAGCTACTTTGTACGGAGCATGCGTAGTTGGAGTTCTATGCGTATGTGGCAACGTGCCTCTGCTCTTTTTCCTTAGATTGCTCTTGCAGTTACACCTTCTGGCATTCAACGAATCCAACAGCAAGGGCTCATAAACTCGCGTTTGAAAATAAAAACAATTTGTAAAGAGAAAATGGAATTCTAAATGAAAGCTATTCTCCTTGTGGATATACTGTTGCCATTAACCTTCGTAACTGCAGGTGCCCAGATTGCCAGGGAACTTGAAGGCTTTTTTGCTTGGCTTTTCGGGCGGATTTTTTTCAACTTGTTTTCCTTTTATTCTTCTTAAGGCAGAAACTGCATTATTAGCCTAATAACGTCCCAAGGCGATTCCTCCTCTT
>BOPP01000148.1:919230-966134 GCA_017312745.1 Gryllus bimaculatus | reverse complement strand
AACGCTTCATGCTCGCTGGGCGCGAAAACGCGCCAGCCCGCCCCTGCCGGAGATAATGGGCGACGACGCCGGCGGCCGGCGACAAGCCTATCGTCGGTGCGAAAGAGGCGATAAACTGTTTGAAATACAGCTTGGGGATTTTTTTTTGTATCTTGTGAGGTCGTGAAATGGCTGATATCTTGATATGGTTGGTTTCACGCCTGTTGTGTTAGCTTTTTTTCGGTAGGAATTATAATTGGTATGTTATCCTTTTGTAGGTAATAGTCAGGTACAACACGTAATTTAATGAACACCTTGGTGTTGAGCACTCGCTTATTTGTCTCGGATGTCGCCGCTGAATGTTTTCAATTAATTAATTTACTTGTGAATCAGTTATACATCATTACTAAAACAATCTGCATGTTAAACAAAAATATGACTTGTATTATTCTTCAATTCCATGCAGCGATTCCGCAAATCTATTTTTATATATTTCTATTTTGAAGAAGTTATCCTGAGATCCTAGTTGTAGAGTGTTAAATCCACCCATTCACGGACATATCATGCATTGAATTGTGAATGTAATGTTTTATTCTCACACTCCTTAAGAAGAAAGTAAATTTTTCAACCCGATTCGAATGGCAACATTACACGTGCTAACCAAAATCAGTATCTGTTAAACAAGAGTTCAGAGTTTGTAAACTGCTTAAACCAGATGTCATAGATTGAGAATTGGTAAGCCTAAAAAACAGAGTTGGTTGGCCGGGAGTTCGTGTGCCGAATAAACCAGAGTTCGTACGTCGAGAGTTAGGAACATGCGTTCGTAGGTGGAGAGCTGAAGAGTTAGTGAGCTGAAAGAAGCAAAATTCGAAACTAGAGACTTCGTACGTTAAATTAACCAAAGCGCCAAAAATTCGAAGTCTAAAACGCGGCTGAACCAAGGACACCGAAGGACGAATTCTCCACCATTCGTGGCGTCGTCGTCAAGGCAAGCAAGGGGTATCCCACTGACGTGCGTTCGCGGCGCTGCGCGGCGTCGATGGAGGCGTTCGGCTGCATATACAGCTGTGATGTATGAGCGCCAGAACCGCTCACGGGGGCTGCTCCAGCGATGAAGACGTGGCCGCTCGGACGCTGCGCGCGCGTCGGCCGCGGGACTTCTTCCTCCACTTCCTCATCTCTCTCCTCTCCGCTCCGCTCCAGTCGTTCCATTCGCCGCGATTCGTTTCCTTTCGTTCCGTGCTGCTTCTTTGTTTTTCGTTGAAGGTCCTTAGAACGCTCTCCGTGAGTGTTAAGTTTTTGTTTATTAATTATTTTTGGTGATGAGGTTTATAACATGTAATAAATGTTAAAGAATTATATTGCCTAGATTTCAATATTTTTAATACTTTTTAGAATGTATTAAATATATTGAAATCTAGACAAAAGGTTTTGTATTTCTATTTATAATGGGGTTTATGCATGCGAGTAAAGGTTTTCAAGTGATTTCGCATGTTTCCCCAAATGTTACGGCTATGTTGTAAGTTGGAAAATTTTGTGGGTTTTAGTAATTTTTTGCTAAAGCGAGTAATTTCACTTTAATCATTTCGGAATTAATTTGTGGCTATCATAAAAATCGTGTTTCGAAGTGCAGAAAATCATACATGAGATGCGGAGGATTTTCTTTGTTATAAATAAATAATAAGAGTGTTATTATTCACCCTTATTAAGAGGGTGTTAAAACAGTTGCTAGAGAAGGTTAACATTTTTTTTCTTTTTAGAGTCCAGATAAATACATTAGATAACTTATAATTTTTTTTGCGAATTTTTTGTCATTTTATAGGCTGTTTTACACACACGTCTGAGTGATCTGGACCCGGATATTCGGGTTTCAAAGGCGGAAATGTAGTCGCACGTTGAGTACGGCGGAGGGGGGTGCTTACCTCTAGAGGAGCTCGGCGGCTCCGCGGTCAGGTCGTGCGGGCGGAGGGCGGTGGGCGGGGCGGCGTCCGCATGGGGCGGTCCCTGCAACACACAACGCACACGTGCATCACTAACACTTTCCTTCAGGTGCGCCAACACAACACATCGCTCTTCCCCGTCCTTAGGAGGAAACATATGGCGCCAACTCCATCACAGTGCTTGTGCTTTGTACCTCTGTGCTTAATAGAAGCCTACGAAGGCCAGAAGAAGATTAATGTAAAATATACATTAGAAATATGCAAATTAATTTTGATCCAACAGGTTACGTTCCTACACAAGTGTGGTTACTTCCATAATACACTTCAATGAAATTATACTATTGGTTAATTCAGCCAGCGTATATATTTCAAGACTGTGAAGAAGAAATATATTTGCTCTGCAGGCACAAATAGTTGAAACAACATACACATCAAGTGTTTAAAACACGCTTCAACGAGAAATCTACTGAAACATCTTGGATACTGGGCAAATCGCTGATGTATCATTCATGTTTCCAGATCCTGTCCGGACCACTTCAATTCTCTTTACCGTGCTTCAACTTGGAGAAACCACGAGAGAATTCGAAGCAGTTAATCCACGATGCGCGATGCATGATAAAAGGCAGTTTTTCATAAATAAATATCAAGCCAGAATGCCGCCCATCTGCATCTGAGGGTAGATTACTTCCATGTGGCGTAGCGGCCGGGCGGTCGGTGGGGCGTGATTGCCATTCAAAGCTCGCAAAAAAGCTTGGACCGCTGGTCCGGCCTCCAGACGCCATCACCATCACCACCGCCACAGCTGCCGCCCGCCATCGCAGCCGCCACTCCATCGCCACCGCCACCGCCAGCGCCACCGCCAACTCCACCGCCACCGCCAACTCCACCGCCCCCCCGCCACCACCGCCACCACCGCCACCACCGCCACCACCGCGATCACACCGCCACACCGGCCATCACACCACGCCGACCACCGCCATCACGCACCGCCACCGCCACCGCCACGCCACCGCCACGTCCCGCCAACTCCACCGCACCGCCACGCCACCGCCACGCCACGCCACCGCCACCGCCAACTCCATCGCCACCGCCACCCACCGCCAACTCCACCGCCACCGCCACCGCACCACTCACCGCCACGCCCCCCACCGCCAACTCCAACCGCCATCGTTGCCACCGCCATCGTTGGCACCGCCATCGTGCCATCGCCACCACCTCACCACTACTGCCCCCCCCCAAAAGCAACCTCACCATCACCTCCACCATCCCGCCAACGCCATATCGCCACCACACCACCACCACCACCACCACTGCCGCCGAAATTGAATCTCCTAAATCACGCGTTTAATTGTCGCAGCGCGTCGTCCGACGGTCGCCGAGCGGCTGCCGCCTCGCTTGTCGCCCGCAGCCTCGTCCTCCGCGATGGAGACGGTCAAGTCTGATGGCCGTTGATTTTATCGCGGCTACCGAGCTGCGGCCGGATGAATTTGCGCGAGGATATCTGCATACTGATGCGGCCGGCCTGGAGATTAACTTCTCCGCGTTTTTCGCTTCTGCCTGATTTATTGTAATATTTCGGTAGAGGCTCGCGTATTTTTATTGTTGCGTGCTTTATGTATACGCAGTAGTAATGAACGAAAAATATGCATAAGAAAGATATAATGAAGACAATTAATACACTAACGAATACGTCGAGTTTTTCTTACAGTTCTACGTCACATTCTTTGAAGGTATGTGCAAGTCACATTCTGACTTGAGAATAATTTTCAGTATGCAAAAAAAGCCAGGTGTTATTGATATATCCAAAGGAATGTGACAATTTTGTGTACTTCCATATAAGTAGTAAAAAACCAGCCAGTTATTCATGGCAAATGAGCGCTGATCTGACAATAACTATTTTTTAACTGATGATTGTATATTCTTAGGAAATATTTCGTTCCACGTAGGTAAGTAGACACGTGGTGTAGTCTCACTTAAGTGTTCTTGAATATCCCTTCTTATCGGAGTGAAACTGTAAGTGTGGGAGAGTGTGCGCCTACCGACGGGGCCTTGCAAAGTGTGGTAAGTGGGCAGCTGCTTCCCTCGACGCGCCATTTACGTGAGCTTCAAGGTCAAGGGGCAGCCTGCGTGTGGATGAGCGATCGTCCAACAGAATGGCTCTCGACACCACGACACCGCCCACATTGCGCACTGGAAATCGCAGAACACAGTCTTATGGCCGTTCGCGTAAATTGTTTTCGGAAGGATCGTGATTAGCCATGACGTTCAGTCAAGCATAATAGTTACACCAGGCGTTTTAAGATAAATTATATTACAGATTGTGAAGTGGTGTGCACTGCTAAATACAAGTATCTATGCTTAAAAGCTAGAAATGCATGTAAAGCAGTGCGTTTTTTTACAACCTTAAAAAACTGTCCCGGGACAGTCCTGAATTGCTGAAAATCTTTGAAACTGTTTTAGGAAATTCTTATGCTCTATAGGTTAAGGAAATTGCTAAGTAATAAATGAGTTCCCAGGAGTTTACAACCTGCTGTGTACTTTAAACATTTTTTTAAGATGTTGCGTATTTATAACATCTCTCTTTTCACGACTGCGATGTATTTAAATGTTTAGATTTAGAAAATGGTTATTTTCTGGTCGTTTGAAACATGTTGTTGCACGAGGCAGCATGTGCTTTACAGAAGGATGTGACATCGCCAACAAAACACCCATGTTTCTCAACATCGATCCTCACAATTAAAACCATGATGTGAATACATAGCCCAAATTCCAACTTGTTTTGTACAATCAAAATTTGATTTAATTTTCTTTTCATCTTTGGTCACTTGTTGGTGAAGACTATTAATTTTAAGGAATATCTGAAGTGTATAGAATTTCTTATTTTCTTTTTTTGTTCAAAATATATCACCCCGAAAACATTAACTCAAAATATCGTTGTTAAAAAATCATCGAACTTGAAGATAATGTTATGTTTCTTCACATGCCATTAGTTAATCCAAGCATCTTTCGAAGGGTGGAAATTATAAACAAGCTTAAGCAGTAAAAAGCAGTAATAAGGCAATGTACAATTAGTGTGCGATGATGTTCAGATACGAGCTATGCTAATGCACTCTGTAAGAACTGTTGTTATGTGAGAAAATTGCATAGGTTTGACCAATGTTTATAAAAAAAACGATGTATCTAAAATATCGAGCGTCCACCCCTCCCGCGTACAGAGCCTAAACCAAGTGGAAAGTCGTCGGTTGCGTACGTTCACCAGAGCGCGTCTCCCCCTTGCCCAACGGTCCGGGCGGTTCGCCCTTCGCCCTCCGCCCCCGCGCCCCGCCCGCCCCGACGCGTGACGCGCGTTTATCAAGTGGAGGCGCCCGTGCGAGAGGCGCTCTCCGCCGGCGAAAGGCCCGCGCCTCTTCCTCTGCCACCCCGCTCGCTGCAGCTCCTCCGCGCAGCATCAGCAGCCGCCGCCGCCGGTCGCGTAAGGACGGCGCTCGCCCCACATCCCGCGCCCGACCCAATCCCCCGTCCCGCCCCCCCCGCCCTTCCCAGCGGCGCGCTCTTTCGCAACGCGGTACGTCGTTTTTTGCGTTGCTGCCTTGCTCCGGGTTGGCCATGTTTGCGCAATCCGGTGTTTGATAATCTCTTGTAGGTTTTGTCGACTTGTGCTTCTCGTTCTGTTACGTCCTCGATAGGTGTCGTGCCGTCGCCGGTGCAGATTTTGATGTTGTTGTGGATTGCGAAACTCAATGTAGTGATGTCGCCAGTGGACTTCTAGTTCTATAGAAGTCTGGGGCTTATTGTATTCTGATGGCTACTGGTGGATTTACTCCAGAGTCCTATAACTTTCTAATTTCTTGACGTTGTAATTTCACTATTGGCGATTTTAATGAGGACGTTTTCTAATCCAAATTAGATGCCCGGACCTATCCCGTCCACCCCGCCCTCCTTTCTTGATGCCATTCCTTCAACGCGCGTCTCTTTTGGATTGATTGGAGCTGTCGTGTGTTGGTTGGTATTTTGTGAATCACGCACAGGTAAACTTCCTGTGGATTGAATTTTGTCGTTGGATGGTCCATTTTTCGAGCTTTTATTCCTGAAGATCATTTCAAATTTATTTATTTCTTACTATTTTTTTTAAATTATGTTAAAAACTATATTTTAAAATTTTAGCTTATCTTTGGATAAATTATTGCTTCCAAGAATGCGATATTTTTCTCGAACACTTCTCGAAGCAGGGAAAAGTACATAATTTTGTAGACTTCATTTTTCTTCGGAATTTTAATTGTTTGGTTTCCTCTCTAATTATCTTTGATTGCGGTTGTGATACATTTATTTTTCATTTTTTGTAAAGTTTAGACGTTATTAAGAACCCACTAAAGGTTCTCATGGTTATACTCTAAAGGAAATATTGAAGCGGAAATAGAAAAGCTAAAAACAACTTTCTGGATTTAAATAATCATTGCCTGGTACATTGTTTTACGTCTCATAATCTTTCTCTCAATTAATTCGCACAATTTGCATCGGGTGGATCTTTTTAGCAGTCTTTCACTTTGGTCCAACGCAGCGCCAACGCATTTGGCACTTGGGTCACCCTACATATAAACCGACTTGACACACTCGTAGCGCAAAGTTGCATTGCTTGTCCAGAAGCAGGCCGAAAGGTGAAGATCCGTAAATGTTGGAGCCAGGAACATAAATATTTTTAAGTATTTTGAAGTTCTCTTTACATTCCAATAAGCGGTTTTATTGCTCTGGAGAACCATAACGTCTCCAAAATGTGGCAGACGACAATGATAAGTGAGACAAATGGATTAGCAAATTGGGTGCAATGCTTTTTCTTTTTCTTACGAGAGTTTATGACTTTTCAAAAAACCTATTTTTCCATCATGCCGTTAAAAGTACCTGTTCATCTCGTTTGGTGTTTTACGACGTGTGTTAAATAAATATGCAAACGGAGTCTGAGTGCTCGTTGCAACCGAACCACTTACGGTTTCCAAGTCACTGACCCAAGACTCTTCCAATCATCGACTCAACTTCACGCTATTTACGTTTTTTCGAAATAAATATGGAAAATAAAATATGTTAATTATTACTTGGAAGTAAATGTTACGTCACGTAAAACAACAAACAATATTAAGAATTAAAAAAAATTGTTGAAAGTTTCAGTTCTGAATTTATTACCTTCAGCAAACTTGGCCTAGATGCAAAATGTATCTTTTACGACTTTTCTCCCACATGTACTTGGACAAATTCGCGAGTAACTTTGCGTTGGGGAGGGAACTGGTTTCATGTGAATTTCCCACGCCACGGCATCAGTTTCCGACGTGCGACCCGATCCCCCAGGATCGCCGTTCTCAAAATTCCTGCGAAATGTCTCCTCCGTTACGCAACGTTCCTCTTGCGGCGCCCCGCCCTTCGCCGCCCACGAGGCCGTCGCCGCTCGCTGGCATGTTGGCAGCCTTGGGAAGGCGACATTTACGCGGCGCCGGCGCGCGCCGTTCGATCGGAAAGCGTGGGGTCCACCGTGTTGCGGGTTTATATCGAAAACAGACGCTCGCGACCGGTTGGCGGGAGGGGGGGAGGAGCGCGCCAACTCACGCGCTCACGCACCGGCCGCGCCACCCCGACCAAACCCCTCCCTCCCCCCCCCCCCTCGCGCCCCGGAAAAGCGGCCGTTTTACGAGGGTCGCGACGACGCCGGCGACTAGTTTCCTGTTGCGCCGTGATATACGCCACTGCCCGCCCGCCGGTTCCAAACCCCTCCCGGCTGCCCGGTCGGTGTGAGATTTATTTACCGGCGGCTGCCCAAGCTGTTGGCTCACGCGCTCGCCCGCGCCACGATGCCCTTTGTCTGTCCCATGCTGGTTGCGTCCCGCCTTCCTCGCCCTGTCCACGCCTGGCCAACGCGTGGCCTCTCCTCCGGTGCACTCTGGTTGGATTCGCCCCTGCCAGCCGTTACCTTTCGTCCCACTCCACCCTATACCCGCCGACCAGTATTGTTCTATGCCGTCCGTTTCTGTTCTCTCAGGTCCTTACCCATCTCGTCCTGTCCTTCCCCGTCCACTCCCGAACCGTCCCGTCCCGTCCCACCATGACTTGTCTGGACCTGCTCTGTCTCGCTCCGAACGGTCCCCTCATCCCATCTCCCCTCTTCCTGTTCCCTCGCGGCCTATTCTGCCATGTCCCACCTCGCGCCGTCCCACACTTCCCCGTCGATCGCCATCTCGCGCCTCGCAGAGAGCGAAAGGCGCGCCTGCCGCACTGGAGACGGCCGGTTCACGGCTCGGTATTGACCCCTCCGGCGGGATGGGGTTTAAATTGAGACGAATCGGCAACCTACAGAGGAAACGTCGCTCGTTTATTTTCGAGAGCGCCGGGATAGAAAGTGGTTTGCGCACAGAACGACCATTTGTCCCGGCCATGTTTAGAAGAACCAAGTACGTCGCCGATGATATTTCTCGCGTGAGCGTTTTTTTTTCTTCGGTGTCGATCCATTCTCACCACACATATTTGATCTTGTGCGTCAGGGATCAGACTGAGATCAAGGACGATCTGCATTGCATTGTACTTATGGCACTCCATTGGACAAGATAGCAGGCATTTGCGAGAAAAGTGTGAAATATGACCCTGTGAAAATAATATACTTTATCTCGGTGTTTATGTACGAAATTGAAAAATATTCTTGAAGTTGTTTGTATAGGGGAACAAGCAAATGTTGATGTAAAACCTGGGTATATTTTAGAATGGTTGTGTTAAGGTGTTTTATAAGAATTAGTAAAATTGTGTAAATGCGTTTATCGTTGCATCCATTGGATGATTTAATACGTTAATATTAAGATACAAATCTCGAAATGTCTCATGCAACGTTGTTCACCTCTCAGAGAAAACTATACATTCAAGTGGAAGGCTTGAAATAAATCTGAATGGTGATGACTAAAGACAATCAAATATACCAAAGTTCTCCTGACTGAGAATTGAATTCACATTGAAACAACGCGAGTGACGCGAGCAACGAGTCGCTGCGAGCGCTTAGATACAACGCGAACAGTCAGATGTACATACACGGGCTGTGTGCGTCTTCCAGCAATGAAGTCATTTTAAACGAAGGATCCGCATGTCATGACTTAAGCGTTGAGTGATAAGGAAAGTTTAGAAAATTCTCAGACATTTTCCTACTGGATTATACTGTAATTGTAATACTGAAGTAACCATGTTGAGGCATTATTTTAAATATGTATTGTAAATATTGATGTTTGTCGTTTTTGTGTACGTCATATTACTTCACTGATACAAGTAAGGACGGAGTAATAATGGAGTGAGAGGCATGGAAAACGGGAGAACCCCGAGAAAACCTACCGCAAATCCGCCCCCGCCATAAATTTCCACCCGGACCGACCGGATTTGAAGTCCGATTCAGCGACGGAGTCAAGCATTTCGTCCGCTGAATTCACCATGCCAGCTAAGGCGAAGTGTGAGACAACGCCCCCCCCCGCCCCCGCGTCGATGGCGTCTCTGGCAATCAGCGAGCGGAGGACCCAGTGACAGGAAATTTTAAAAAAAGCTCACCCTTTTTACTATTTGGATTATACTGTAATTGTAATACTGAAGTGAACATGTTGGGACATTATTTTAATTATGGATGTAAAAATGTATTATAAATATTGATGTTTTTCGTTTCTTGTGTATGTCATATTAATTGACTGATACAAAGAAACTTCACTGATAAAAAGAATGTCGGAATAATAATGTAGTGAGAGGCATGGAAAACGGGAGAACCCCGAGAAAACCTACCGCAAAGTCGCATCCTCAACAAATTCCACCGATTCAAGTAAAGCTTTCCGTCCGCTGAACCGCAGGCCGGCCAGGGCGGTGCGCGTGACAAGCTTCCCCCCGGCGTCGAGGCGTCGCGGGCATCGCAGGCGTCGAGGGCGTCGCGGGCGGCGAGGCGTCGCGCTCGGTCAATTAGCGAGGGGGAGGCGAGGCGGCGCGACGCTATCACAAAGGGCGGCGGCGGCGCGACGCCGCAGCCCCAGCCCCAGCCCGACAGCCCGGGTGTCGGCCCCGGCGACGCGCGCGTAAATCTCTCCGCGTTCGCGCATTTGTTAGTGGAATGAGCGGGAGACCGCTCGCTTCTTGCGTCAGATCGCCGGGGTCGATTTACGCCAGACTGTCCGGGTAATAGACTTGAGAATCGCAGCCATGAGCTGCAGTGCGTCATTTTGCTAGCGTTGCCAATTTCAAGTCGTAGTGGATGCACTTAGGTTGTTTTTTTTTCTTTCAAAAGACAAGATATCAGTTGGCAACCGCCCCCTATTGTGTCGTCTCAAGTGTAATTCGCATCCTCTAGGCGAGGGTTAAACACATCAGTATCGACAAACGTTAGTGTTGTTTCACGTCTCGTTGTTTCATTGGTTTTGTGCTAGTGCACTAGATCACGTAATCGACATTAAGGATTTATAGATTAACAATAGGAATGTAAATCTTCTCGTATCGGGAATGGAATAACAATCGGGAATATAAATCGTCAAGAAGTCTTATTTGGACAAACCTCCAGAACTGACTAGTAATGAAAGGTAAAATTGGCACCAATGGCCAGGTAAAATATAAACATTTTCACCAAGAGATGTCTCTAAAGTATGAAATCGCAAAACACTGCTTATTTCAACAGTAATTCAAAAAAGAGTAAAACAAAGATCAGAGAAATGTGGGATAACGCTGTCTCACGACGAACGTGAGGTTGCAGTAAGGTGATATCAAAATAGGTTGACAAAATAAACTTGTTTTTGTCGCGTCAGGATGACTCCTCGAAAACAAGTCACCTGAAGCGAACGGAGTCGAAAGCGAGAGCGGAGCGGGGACATTGATAGAGAATATATGGCAGAGACGAACGTGAAGATGAAAGAGGAGGGCGGCACGTGGTTAGAAAGAGATTCGCAGGTGATCGGGGCTAGAATGAGGATGGTGTTGAGGAGAGAAGAAGAGTTAGATCAGCGCCCACGTCTGGACCGAGAGTAAAGTTCAGATGAGATGGAGGATAGAAAACGTAAAGTAACGCGGCGTTAAAGACGGAACTAGCTGCATCGCAGTCTAGAGCTGTCTATGGCTAGACCAGGAACTGAAGCAGAGTCGATGACGGCAACAAGGATAAGGATGACAGCGACGAAGGGAAGACTAGGAAAGAAATTTGTAAGATCGTTGTGATGATGATGTGGGTGAAGTAAAGAGCGTTGTTGGTCAACGGAGGACGAACAGCGTATGTGGCGGAGCAAATGCGGCGGAAAGTGTGGCGAGGTGGGTGGGGTGGAGCGAAGACAGCCGGACGGGGGAGAGGGGCAAGGCCGACGAGAAAAACGGGACAGAGCGAGCGGGGAAAGGCAAGACACGGCGGGAGTGGCAGTGATAAGCGGGGTGGAATGGGAAGTGATGATCGCGACGAGCGAGGAGCACAGTGGAGCGTTGCAGAGCAGGGAATGAGGGGGAAAAGGAGGCGGAGAGGAGAGAGGTGGGTGGGAAGGAGCAGGTAGGGGCGTTAAAGGCGGGCGGAGAGGTACGGGGTGAGCGGGAAGGATAGGTGTGGGCGGCGGTAGATAACACAGAGTGATGAGGTGGAGCAGGATAGCGGGTGGGTGAGAAGTATAAGAGTGAGTGAGTGCGAGCGGGGATAAGCACGGCGGTTCATGGGTGGCGCGGAGGAGCGGTGTAACGGGAAGACGTGAACGCTGCGGCGAGCGAGCGGGCGAGACGAAGAAGCTTGCGGAAAGCAGCGAGCGGGGCGGCTGGAGACGGCGGGCGGGAAGGGCGGGAGGGGAGGGGAGGGAGGCCGGTGCAGGAAGGGCATAGGAGCGCGTTGGAGGGGCATGGAGGGGGGCGTGGAGCGGGCGTGGAGCGGCTGGAGTGGCCGTGGAGCGGCGTGGAGGGCGTGGAGGGGCGTGGTAGGGGCGTGGAGGGCGTGGAGGCGTGGAAGGGCGTGGAGGCGCTGGAGGGGCGTTGCGAGGGCGGGGAGCGGCGTGGAGGGCGTGGAGGCGGTGGAGGGGCGTTGAGGGGCGTGGAGGGCATGAGAGCATGAAGGGGCATGGAGGGCCATGGAGGGCATTGGAGGGCATGAGGGGCAGGGGTGGCAGGGTTGGGCAGGGGCGGGGCGTGGCGGGCGCCGTCCTAGGCGTAATCGCGCGCATCGCGCGGGCGTCGCTGCGACGGCGGGCGCGCCCCGCGGCCACAGCCGCGCGGCGATTACACGTGCGCGCGTGAATAGCATCTGCGACGCCGTCCGCGTCCCCGTCCCGTCCCGTGCCGTCCCCGAACCCCCGTCCGCGTCTCGTTCCGCGCCGTACCTCGGCACGCGCGCCGGCGCCGGGCATCTCTATTCCGCAAAGGCGGACGCCTCCGCGCACGCGGAGAGCTGCCCGCGCGGTGTTCTCCTCGGGGACTCGGTAGGCGCACCTCTAGTACGAGCGACTGGTGAACAAGGGGAATGTAATGGAGTACAGTCGAAACATCATTATTCATACCTCGCCTCTAGCTCCTCTTGTCTGCATTCATTTGTCCACAGAATTTCTGTACTAGAGATATTTCCTTTCAAATCTCCATTAATATACGACAGCCGGCTATGTTTGGCTTCCTAAAACCACCAAAAGCAGGAAGCGTTTTACTAGCCAAGCAATCAACCATCATTTTCTACTGCAGATTAATGCGCGATTTTGCATCTAAAGAAAAAAATCCTAGTCTACAAGATATGCTTTCTGGGGCACTGTCATTATGGCTGTTGTTTTTCGAACTGGTGCAGTCTAATGGAAAAAAAATACCCAAATTCCAAACGTGTTGTTCACAACTACGGTGATCGCCCTCAGTGGAACTCGATCTCTGGAGAGTTGATAAGGTTGGGGAGGCTGAGGTCCACCACAGGCCATCGGCGTGGAAAACAATATTAATAATAGTCAACAACAATTCATCATCAAAGACTAGATTATATGTCAGATCTACACCAATATTAATACTTAAAAATTTGTTTCATATTAAATAAATCGAGTTGTGTAACTTACTCAATTTATATGCAGTAATAACCTAACAAACGTTTAGGAAACCATGCCTCTATGGATCGTTGTCACCATGAATCAGCGACAAAAAAAGGAAGACCACTGCAAGTTCTAGTCCTCTCGCAAGAAGCTACTTGCGGCGGCGACAGTGGCTTATTTCAAGAGGAGCAGTATACATTTTAAATGTATATGTACTATATAGTACACATTTTTTGTTAAATAATAATGTATTTGTTATTATATTTTTTTATACTTTATATATAATAGTATACAATATTTTTTTAATGATTTCATAATTCTACTTATTATTTCTCATTGTTTATTTTTCTACACTTTTTCCTATTATATGTTTTTTTATTCTATGGCTTTTGGAAGAGCCACGGCCCCCATGTCCCCCTGGGATTCTCCACCGGGCGGCGGTGGTCAGCCGGAAGTGGACGGCCGTCCGTCGGCGGACGCACTTCCGGCGGACGCGCGGGGGCGGACGCGAGGGCCGCGGCGCCGCCGTCCACTCGTCGTCGTCGTCATCGTCGTCATGGCGATTTCACGGCTGTTCGCACCGGGACACTTTCTCTGCCCGCACGCGCCGCTCGCCGGAAACTCGCCAGATGTATCCGTCCGGGATGCGGCGACTTGTTGGCGACGCGGCTGAGTTATTGAGGATATGGGCGACTTCCTTCGCTTTACCGAGAGTGAAAACGCATTCCCTTCGCTTTGGCCGAGCTCGGTTGCCGGTGGTCGACCGTTACAGTACTCGCTTCTAACATCTAATGAACTAGCGGTTACGTGCCTGTCGTGTAATAAATATAAAACGAATCTCTAAAAGAGTGCCTTTAAATTCCGACAGTGGAATGTTATTTCTTAGATTCTATTGTAGGCACAATTTAGAGCAATTTCTATATATCAGTGATATTTTTAATTAACAGAAACCAAGAAAAAAATAATTTAGGGTATTTAATAATTAAAATTGCTTTTTTACTCACTGTCAATATTTTACTAATATACGTATACAAAATGTATACTATGTATGTACTATATATGTTTTTTACTAAATAACGTATGAGTAAAACATGTCGTAATTTACTTAACTGTGTATTTTTTTCACATCGTTGAGGAATCGACATTATTTCATTCGCAATATTTCTAAGAACACTTCATCTTGATGCTAAACCGGCACTGGTAGAATATTTGGATCGTTCCTGATAGTTACCTCACTGAAACTGGTAGAACTTTATCGACTAACTTTGAGCACATACATCTTACAACTTCATGACCAAATATTCTACATATTTGCTCGAAAACCAGTTCAATAGTCAGCATGCAAATTTCAGGCCGATACACGATTTCCGAAGCAAGATTCAAGAACTCTCGGACTCCTTCGACCTCACGAACACATCCCGCTGTGCGGAGCTTGGGAACAGCTCCAAAGATAACCCCGGCGCGAACAAATACAGAGGTCCCCTCTTCGAGGCCCGGTCGCCAGGGGATTAATTCGTCTTCCCTTCAGCGTGCGCGCACGGGGTCGCTGTTTCGATGGGGCGACAAGGCCCCGCGTCTTTGCGTTCGGCCCGCGGCTATCTGCCGGCGCATCGCTTTACGCCGTCGCTGCCACCACAACCACCACCGTCTCCACAACCACTTCTACCATCACCACCGCCACCGCTATCGCCAAAACCACCACCGCCAACACCGCCACGACCACCTATCTCCAACACCGTCACACCACTGGCCAACATCGGCCACCGTCGACCCACCACTGCCCTCATCGGCCATCCAACCACCACCACCACCACCACCGCCACCAGTCATCACACCACACCCAACCAATCCACCACCACCACAACGCGCGGACCACCACCACCACCGCCAATACCGCCACCATCATCATCACCACCACCACCACCACTGCCAACACCGCCACCATCATCATCACCACCACCACCACTGCCAACACCGCCACCATCATCACCACCACCACCACCACCGTCGCTGCCGTGTCGTGGTTGTCGGTTCCACCACCGCCCAAAAGCCGCGTTCACTGACATCTGCGCTTCTCCTTTTCTCCGTCTTTTTGCCTCTGCCTGTACACGTTGTTTGCCTTCCACTGACCGCTCATGTGCAGTAAAATACATCGGATTGTCAAGGCGTAGTTGTGAGTATTAAATAGGACGCTTGAACGGGCATGTTTTACACGCGCATTTTTCTCGTCTCATAATTATATCTGATTGGATTTTGTACATAAAATGAGCTTGCATTTAATTATTTCATTTTATTACCGTTTAAGAACTTGGCTACTAGTTTGACGACTGGGTTTAAATTCCAGGAGAACCATGAATTTGTTTTGATCCGTGCATATCTGAAAGAGTGGTCTTACAACTTTTCTCATACAAAATTGTTTCGAAGAGAATTCGATACATATTCATGATTCTTTCGTTTAACATATCGAATAAAAATGTGGTATTCTTTCCAGAATTTTGCTTATACTATATTGGGCTTTTCTCGACTCTATGAACTCAGATATACTTGTCATATAACGATTAAAACAGGTGTTGTGAAACAATCTCAGAAAAGGTTCTTCTCTTATGGGAATGACGCTGGCTTTGCTTCGAAATAATCGAAAAGAAACGTACATACTCCAGATCCATCTGGATGAATTTGTCTCCGGGAGTGTATGTTCGACGGTAAACAAAAACAATGTAAGAATAACATTTGAGTTAATGATCAATTCATACTGGATGAATGATGCATGAAATTCACCAGCTGAGTTAGCAATATTTAAATGAACGTGAGTGGAAGATGCAAGAGATTTTTTCGTTCGCATCGATCTTGTTATTTAGATGTTGGACTTTCCGCGGCGCCGACTATGTCACGCCTTCGCCACAATAGTCGCAAGCCCTCGCGGAGAGCAGTGTGTGTGTGTGTGGGGGGGGGGAAGGGGGCACCCGGATTCTGAGCCGTATCGGCCCATCTGCCGCCGAGCGGAATCCGCGCGCAACCGCGTCGGAACGCGTCCCTCCGGGAGTCGATCCCGCGATACGTGCATTCCAGCGCCTTTTCTCCGTTCGGCCTCTAGCCACACCTCTTGTCACACATCGTGCTCCGCATTGCGCTCTATCATTTTTTTTTCCAACGGGATACGGATAAATGGATGCGCACTGCAAGATCTAGAGTTGATTCTGGTCTCATTTACATTCACTATTCCATTTATTACCGATGGTGTGGTGTCCTATTTATTTATGTAACGACAAAAGAGCTAAGAACTCAGTGTGACGTACTATGATGAGAAGTGCATTCTGCGCACGTTTTCTTAATTCTGAGACCCATATACAAGTTGAATTTTGATTACAGATAGAAATGAGCATTTTGGCAAGAATTGATGAGACAAAATTTGCTCCAGATCCAGAAAAGTCGCTCAGAATCCTCTCACATTGCTTGATCTTCATAGCTATGGTCAGTATAATCAACGTTTTCATCATTCCAGGAACAAGAGTGTTTTAGAGTCAGTTTATTTTCCGCTCCCAGAATCACGCGATTGATAGTACCATGTGTTTCAAATGTGCTATTTAACAAAAAGAGAATTTAAAACGCAATTTAAATTGTGATTTTACTACGTCTCAACTTTAAAAGGTGTTCACCCCGAGGCAATGAAAATCGCGATTTCAGTTTTTTGTCTTCATATATATCTGAAGACACGTAAAATGGATTGTGAAATTTACAAGCTTCTCGTATCTGCAAGTTTACCTGACCTCGTAATAGCCCCCTCTTCATCTTCCGAATTCAACTATTTATTCAATAATTAAATTATAGTTCTCGAAATTAGTTTGCCAAGCAGCGGACAGCACCTTTAGCTTTTTGCGCAAGTTATTTACATTCCCCCAGGGCCATCCGCTGGTACAGCCCTGGGTCGTGATACAGTACCGCCCCGTATTGAGTTATGGGCCGGCAGCCAGGAAGCGGTGGCCCCCGTGAGTTTTTTGCGCGGAGCGGCGCAGCGCAGCACAGCGCGGGGAGTAAAATACAAACCAGTTGCGACGTAACGAAAGTGTCGTGTACTGGTTCCATCGCCGGAGGTGGGACCGGCTTTTATGATTGAATAATTCCGCGCGAGAAAAAGCGCGAAGTGGAGAGGAGAGGAGGGGAGAGGAGGGGAGAGGAGGGGAGAGGAGGGTGCTGTGCGTTCGATGGGCAGGCGCGTGACTGGCACGTGATGCGTGCACGCAGTGCTCTGGCACTGCGTAACGCGCGGTGCCGATGTGGGTTCAGGTCTGGTTGATGAATGTGAAACAAATTACGGAGTAGGTTGGTGGATTACATAAAATATGATCTTGTGAATATTATCCTGTAAATTGTGATATTATTCAAATAAGGTCACGTTTTGATGTAACGATTAAATGTTTGTTTTTTTTTGCCAACATTGATACCAGGGAATGAGATTTGGATTGCAATATATATTGAATTTATTGCGGCGTCATCTGAAATATAGCTATTTTACAGGGTTTTCACTCTTATTCATTCACATTGTATCCACCTGAATTTGAACTTTTGTTTCGTCCTGTGATGGGGCTTTGTTGAAAGTAATACGTCTTGTGGATTTGCGCCAGGAAGAAATACATCTACTTATTATTATCTGAAAGAAATACATTAAAAATTTTACTTTAAAGTATATTTTCAGCCTTATATACTATAATCGTCTGCAAAAACAAACTTAATTATCTGGTATTTTTGTTTGACAATTACCCTATAGATGAGGCTGGTGTTTCCCAAATATTCTAAATCTGAAGACTTTCATATGTGTAGGAGAAAATGTTTTACTGTTATTTTGTAACCTCCAGAAATCGAAGTAGATAACGCATCTATTGAAGTGTCTCTATATGACAAAATTAGAAAATAAATAATGGGCACATTTGCCATCTTTCATAATAATTAAATATTATAAAATGTGTTCCCATTACTCTTAGCTAATATCCGTGAGTATTATCAATGAACTCCCTTATTATAATCAATTCTTCACTCCCCTAGGCCATATACAGTAAAAACGCTGAAAAAACAAACAAAACGAGATGACAAATTGGCTTTGCGACTGGACTCGTATTTCAACACGTGTGCGAATAAGCAATCCCGAGCCATGCATAATCATGAGCATACACTAGCTCACTATCACGGTGCGTATCGCATGGCTTCGCCGTCGGCAGCATTCCTTCCGCAATGGAAGAGTTACCGCAACCGTCCTTCATTTCAATTTCAATTGCTCGAGCGACGTACGCGCACTTGATACGCGGAGAAAGTCGAGCAAGCGTCACGTACGCTTTATTGCGATGGCGTCATCGCGCACCTGTCTTCCTTTGAGCGCCGCCGCTCCGCTTCGCCCCCCCCCCGCCCCGCCACGCCACGCGCCCGTAATCCATGACGTCAGCCGGAGATATTCGGCTGCTGCATGTGCGAGGAATTTGCACTACCCGAGAGAGAACAATGCAGGAGGCTTAGGCTCGGAAGACGGATCCAGCCGATCGTTTTGGAGGGGACTTCGTAGATTTTGTTAAATAATAAACATATTTTATCATATTGTATATTATTTTTGTAATATTTAATGATACTATACCATATTAGTTTTTAAATAATTACATAATTTTAACATAAATATTTAAATCAATTTTGCCAAATAAAAGATGGTAAGAAACGAAAACTTTATGGCTTTTGGGGGGAATGGCCCTCATGCCTACCCCCTGGATCCGCCACTGCTTAGGTATTTTACAACGAAGTGCTTCGTGGTGCTGTTCGAACTTTGACAGACTATCGACAATAGAATTACCGTATACCTATTAGTTTTATTACACTAATTTTAAGTAATTTAATGAGATTTTTATTGCGCCAATGTGAATTACGCGAATTATCCACGTAATTAATTGTTCCAAAGTAGCCAGAAGAATCTGTTTCTCGATCTTTCTCAATCGAAAATTTGCATCAAATTACATTATCTGGTAATCAAGGAGCAGCTGATTAAATGCAAATACTTGATAATTAATTCGACGTACAACTGGACGTAAGCACTGATGCAGAAGTATTTCCATCAAATTTATTGCTTGTTTTTCATTTCGTCTTAATCGTACAACAAGCAGTAACTTCAGAATTCCATTTATCTTCTGCAAATCAGAGTTCTAAGAATGATAAACATTTAATGTTTTGAATTGATATTTTTTGAAGGGCATGCAAACAGTGTATTAATTTGACAATTGAACCACGAACTGACCGTCTGATCTAAGTGGTCAATGATTTTTTTCGACTGCTTTATTAGCAGCTACACTTACTCAGTTTGCGACAGTATATTAATTTACATATTTTTGTCCCTGTTCTAGATGCAGCCGATTACGTCTGCAGGCTTCAATGACTAATAATTTGCTGCAATCCACAACATTTCTTGTGAGTAAATTACAATATATTGTATGATTAACAAAATTCAGTTGTTATTATCTAACTTAGTTCTTATATTCTTGTCTAACTTGTTATTATCTTAGTTCTGTAGTTCTTGTATTCATCATAGTGTTACTCTTCGAATCAAAAATGAGACCTCCATTTGCCGACAACATATATTATGTCTTTCTTCGTTAGGGCTACTACTCCGGTCGGGCATCGGCCAGACTTCTACGTACTTGCAGTTTTATGAGATCATGAGAGATGGACTACATTGTATGATGAAATGACTCTTTCCTATCCTTTTTCTTGGACCGGGAACACATTGAAAATGGCTGGATCGCGAAACGGTTGTGGCCCGTTGTTTAATAAAGTACCTCACTGATAGTTGGAAACTGGAAACGACCACTCATATCAAACGGTATCTAGATTTCCCATCCAGGCAAGGATATCATGTGACCCAACCATTTAGCGGACAACGTATAGTTGGCGATAATGAACTGTAACAGGGCAACCCAAAGCACGAGGATCGTTGCAGTGCCGTATTCCGCTCTTCATGCGTCACTTGGCGCCGGCCCGGACGATGCATTCCGCTTCTCCGCTCCCGCGCTTGCAATTTGTAGGCGCGATTTATCGGCGCTGTACGCCCGGCGAGCGCGCGGCGGCCGGTGGCCGGCCTCGCCCGCGCGGCGCTGCGAGGAATGTGTGGAAGCGGAGAGGACGCGCGCGGCGCGCGCTGGCCGGCGCGATTGTCGCGCGTCTTTTGTGCGAGGCCCACCTGCGTCCTCGCCCGCGCCCGCGGCGTCCCGCCGCGCCCCCTGCGCTGCTTCGTCCGCCCGTCCGGTTTAGCCTATCTGTACGGCGATCAGGCCGTTCACCACCGCGCCGCGCCCGCGCGACTAATCCGCTCCAGCCGATACGACGTCCTGCCCGCCCGCTTGCCATTCCCACCGAGCACACCACGCCTATCGCGCGCCGGCTGCCCATCGTGATCGCCCGCCACTCGCCCGCCCGCCTGCTATCGTCCTCACCGCTCCCGCAGCTATCGGCCCGCCTGCCATCGTCCGCCGCCGCCCAGCTATCGCCCGGCCACGCCCGCCCACGCCCCACCACCGCTGCGCCATCGCCGCCATCGCCCGCATCGCCGGCCATCGCTCGCCAATCGCCCGCCATCGCCCGCCATCTCGCCCGCCATCGCCCCGCCATCGCCCAGGCCATCGCCCGCCCGCACCCACCTGCTTGCCCGTCTGCCTGCCATCGCCCGCCATCCAGCCACCGCCATCGCCATCGCCACCGCCACCGCCGCCACCTCTTGCGACGCGCGATTCCATCTGCCCCGGTGATTAATGTTGCGCACTCGCTCGTCACTGCAGCAGCGTTCACGTTCTGTGCTAGATAACGCGGCGCACTCTACATTCGTTATCTGCTTCGCGTCGTTTCAATATACCATTGTCTTTTGTACAGAGAATCTACAGTTCGTTTGGTTTTTTGCCGACGTTTTTTCGAAGTTCTTCGCTTTGCAAGAAATCACGAAGCTGGAAAAGAAACCACTGAAGTGTTTAGTCTTTTACGGAAGGTGCTGATATTTGCTACATATTTTACTAAAATATGATTTTGATGTGCATTTTCCTACACGTATTTCTTCTTTTTCGCCAACTGTCGTAATAAAGAGAAAATATCTTCATGCTACAGCAAAAAGTGGCGATTTCATTCCCACGCATGAAGGACAGGTATTGTCGTTCTTATGTTAACTCAGTTGTTCATCAAAATTAAAAATTGAATTAGAAAAGTCGGTGTCGTTATTTACACTTCTTACTCCTCTCAGCTGGATTACTCAAGATTTCAGATCTGACAGTGCATTAGGCATTGAAAATCTTCTTATCTAAGAAGTCCACGTTATTGACTGCTTTTACCGCCCAACAGGTAGAAAACCAGGTGGAAATCGCGCGTGTTCGCGACACGATTCGAACTTGGGTCTCATTGGGCAGAGGCGACACGGTGCATGACCACCTGAACCAACACTTGGTTCATACAACGGACATTTGTTGATACCATTACATTTCTGAATTTTGCTATTTGTGAAAAGAGATTTGTCATGTTTCCATGAGCATAACCCAGATAATTATTAAAAGACTGGTACAACAGATGCATAAAAATTCACGGTTCAACTTCTGGCGAAGCCTCTCATTTCCAAAATAAATTTCCTTAGCAATGTATTATCTTGCAAAACCAAACAAAACACACATGGCAGCTTTCTCAGACAGTTTCCTAGATTCGTTCGCTAGCACGTGAGCAACTCAGTTGTCTCGTAAAAGACCACATATTTTATTTTGCTAGTCAACACTTCTTTACGGTGTAAATAACACTCCGCAAGTGGGTGCCGTGAACTCGCCAGAGAATTTTCACTTGTGAAACCACGCGCAAAATTTATGTGTTACAAAATGTCTTCTCGTTGCATTATCTTATGACTCCAAGAAAGACCACAGAGACCATTTATGAACCGAAGTCCTCGCTATATTTCCTAACGTTAATGGCGGGCAGTGAACCGAGTGATTGCGTTTACTACGTACACGATAGGTACGATTTACAGAATCTCATCAATTAAATTAGACATTCACTATTATTAGGGTTTATTAACCGGTTTGGGAAGGAAATTTGCAGAGCCTAAACGAACGTTTATCATGTCCTAAATCGAAACCTAACTTTAATTAGTCGCCCTTTCCCTCTCTAATCCCCTACTCGATGAGAGAACCGAAAGCTGAACCTTAAATCTCGCCAATCACTTGGTCGTTCTAATCCGTTTCAAGAGGTTTCCGCGTTTCAGAAACGGATTAAACAAGTTGTACCCCACACGCTCAGAAAGTTCAGCTTTTGAAATGGGGCTTCTGGTGGTATTTTGGAGTTGGATGAGCCTCACAGTTGACAAAAAATTTATGAATCGGAACAACGTCGTATATTATAATGAATTTCAAACCTATTTTAGTAGAAGGGAAATAACCATCTCATTTGGTATGAACATTTTTATTGATGCGTTGGTGAGAAATAATTGTGTATACATAAACAAGAAGTATATGTATCATATTTATTAATTACATATGAAATTTTCGATAGCTAGCAGACGGTCATGGAAAAACGTAAACGACGATCTAAAGGACCGATCTAAAGGACCCATCGTCGACGGATAATGAGGGAGAGGATTCTGATGGTTCAGGGAAGACTGAGTAAGTGTATGTACCGATTATTGAAATCTCTGACAGGGCGGGATCTCCCGGGAAACATAGGTGAAATCTCCCCTTAAAGCTCTTCGACAGACCGCTCGACGATTTGGCGGGTTGATGGGAAGGTGCGAAAGCGAGTGGTGTACGGAAGGTCGACTGATTCACTCGATTGGCACCTTATGCGTGCGGTGCAATCTTTCTCCCAGAACATTTATTTCTCAATTGATCTGGCTGATGTCGCGATCCCCTTGAATTTTATTTTGATTTGGGGGGGGGGTTACTTCACATGAAGCTCCTGGGTCTTCATCCAAATTTTGAAAAAAATGGGGCCATCGTTTTTAATTATATTTTGTAGTTGGATAGTGATTGCGTTTACTACGCACACGATAGGTTCGATTTACAGAATCTCAACAATTATATTAGACATTCATTAATATTAACCGTTTATTAACCGGGGAAGGGAATAATTTGCAGAGCCTAAACGAACGTTTATCATGTCTTAAATCAAAACCTAACTTGAATTAGCCACCCTTCTCCTCTCTAATCCCCTACTCGATGAGACGTTTAAGAGAATAGCGCAGGCCCATATTTGTTGCAAAAGTTCAAAATTTATTCCGAATCTTCTTACAACGAAAATTTCGCGAAATTTTGCGTGATAATGCGGACGAAAAAGTACGTGCTGTTTTAGCACCATTAGTTGTTTTTTTTCTACGCGACAGTTACCGCAGCGCCGCGCTGGATGGTGCGCCAAGCGCTGATCCGCGCGCGAAGGGCGGCGGAGGCGGCGTGTTCCGAGAATCGCGTTGCGGGCCACGCCCTCGCCGCCGCAGCCACCGGCCTTGGCGAGGTCGGAGGCCGCGACCCTTGGCGCCGGGGCGCCGGGTCTTCCGCTCACACGTGGCCTGCGCTGCAACCGCTGTTTGTTCGCTTTTAGCGGCTTTCGGCGCTTATCGCTCCCCGCTGAATGGCTTTTTACATCGCCTCGGCGGAGAACGCAGAGGAATAAATTACCTCTCCGGGAAGGGTACAGCATTGGTTTTACTGTACAGGAGATTTACGTAATGTGAAGTACTCCCACGACAATACTATTTTCGGAAAATCCAGCGTTTGAAATGTCGGAACGATTACCATCCAGACATAAATTTCGTCTCCACATCGAGTATAAACTTAATTTATTTACTGGAAAGGCACACTACTAACCCATATTCATCACACATTGACTTTTCGCACATTGCAAAAACTTCAGGCACGATCTTGATTCTTATGTTTATTATAGACACAAGGCCAACATTTGCAGTTCTTCTCTACTATTAGAACTCTAGTTTAGAAGATGAATGAATAAGTTGGCATTTCGAATTCGAAAAGAAATGAAAGACTATTATAATTATTTTATTGAAGATTGCAATACATTGCATAGGAATTCACCGGTGACATTTGATATATTTTATTACCCTCATTTCGTAAACTTTAATAAAATCATTACTAGTTCCTGCACAATGACATCGTTATTAACCAGTTTGTATTGATGTTTTCTCAAGGGTACTATTGTAAGTAGTTTTGTTTCAACAGTTAATTTACGACTATTATTTATTGTAATTTTAATTTGAAAATACTTTAGTTGGCTGTAAAATAACAGTGAAGAATATATACTTCCGTCATTTGATTATTACAGACGAGTTATGATGCTAGTCAGTGGGTCATTGCCTTTGTCACGCCAGCTTAAGAATTTCTATTTCCCTGTGCCCCGAAAGAAACAAGTACAAGTTTTCAATATCGTTTCAGCATCACTCTTCACCTCTCGCGCCTGTCCTCTCGCACGTGTGAAACCGCAAGCCCCGGTTGGCGAGCCGCTCGCTCCCCGCCCCCGTGCTCCGCGCCGACCGCGGAGGCGGCCGGCGAGCGAGAGTGAAAGCCGAGCGAGGCCGCGTGGGGCGCCGGTGGCTGGCGAACTTGACCCTAGCCCGGCGTCGACCCTCGCGACGACCTCCCGGTCGCCCGCCCCGCCCCTCTCCTAGAGAAACCCTTACCTCTGCGCCCGCCCCACTCTACGGAGAACCGCTCACCTCCCGCCCCGCCCGGCGCGCACCTCCATTCCTCTCCCACCCGACCAGTCCCTATCGTTTCCCGCTTTCGCCAGCTCCAAACCATTCCGCCCGCTCCTCCCCGAATTCTCCCGCTCCTCCCCCTCTCCCCGCCCCTCCCACCCTCCCTGCCCTCCCGCCCCTCCTGCTCGCCCCCTCCGCTCCGCTGCTCGCTGCTCTCTATAGGGAAATCTCACCCGCACCACCGCCCTTTCCATCTTCCGTAAAGAACCTTCACCTCCCGCTCTACCCGTCCCTCTCCTCAGCGTACCCTTACCGCCCCGCCCCACCCCGTTGTGATCGGCCCCGCCCCGCTATCCCCAATGGGCGGCCCGGTGAGGCACGCGAGCGCCACACGGTGGGCCCACAGTGGTCGAAATCCACCCCGGAAACACACACAACAACGCGACGGCAAATTTGTTGCTACGTGGGTATGTAATAGAAAGTATTCCTCGATTATAGAGTGACTTCTGTCGTGCAATCATTTGGATTACAGTTATTCTATCAGTGGCTTCAATACCAAAAATTACGTCATACCTAAACTAACGTGATCAGCTGATCGTACGCTAGAAGTCACTCTATTTAAAACGAAGTGCAGCATTGGTATATAGCCCTTCGGCTTGGCTGGTCCACCAATTGTTTAAGATTCCCGTAAGTCGCAGATTTTGAGGTTTTTCCTTCAATGAAAGCAACCACATTACACTCGGACCAACCTCCTCTCTTTCTATCTAGCTGTACAGGATTCAATTTTCTTTTCATGTGTCAGGATAACTGTCTGTTTTTTATTTACATTGATTTAAATGTGTCTCACCAACATTAAATGTGCCGCAGGACAAAACTGCATTGGCGTGGTTTTGGCTGTATCTCACTCACCCTTCATTCATTGAGTAAGATAGATATGTTTCAGTATTATAAATGCAGTAGAACCAGAATATTTGGAATTGAAAGTATAAGAAAATATGGGATTATCGAATATTTCGTCGTAACACGATTTAAATTGTGCAATATGATCAATGATTAAGAATGGGAACACGCAGAACTCAATATATCAAGAAATGTGTGTAATTAAATTAACGAGCGTTCATTTAATAATATTCATCATGCACTAGTTTAGTTTTATGGAACGCTTACTTGACGAAAAAAAAAAAATACGACTGTCGGTTTTGGACCGGCTGCGCGCCTCCGCCGCCGACTGCGCCCCGAGCGCTGCAGCTGTTGCCCAACTCGGCGCCAGCACGCGACACGCTGTCGCCCGACCTATGTGCAACCGCAACACGAGAATCGCACGGCTAGCGGCGCCCTCTGGCAGGGAATGGGGCGTTTCGCGGCTGGACTTTCCAGATGAGGTTACGCTGCTCCAGAACAACCCCCCCGAAGTAGACTGTATACTTTAAAGAGTGAGGAAACGATGTGTCACAGTCTCCAGTGCGCACTAACATGGCCGGTGTATCACCGCAACTTGCTTTCACTCCACAGGAAGATTCTGGTAAACAGATTTAGTAGGCTTGCAACCCGCCCGAGGTTGGGGAGAAATCTACATTCTCGTTCAGACATTCGCCCCCTGACTGATCAATTGATGGTTAGGTATCTTATAAAATCACCTACCTTTCGAGTTGTATCGCTTTGAAAACTGATGTTCGCCATTTGAAAACATTGTATATCAACCCAAGAAATCGACATTCATAAAACGATTCCTGTAGCTTCAATGGTGAAGACAATAAAATTTTTATTGGAGTTCTTTGCGATCAATTAAGGTTATGCGTATGAGCGTAACGTTATTGACATTATTCAGAGGTAATTAATTACGAGTGCTCTACTAGAATTGTCATGAGCGTTTTGCTGTCCATTATTTCTTTCCATCTAAACCATTAGTTTGAATAATGAAATGTTAATATGATGTGCTTTGAATGTCCTGCAAGCTGTTAAATTGATTAAAAAATCGGAGAGTTATAAATCATCATTACCTTTTCAGACTGAGAAGAAATCCCTTTGTCCGAAAGGTCTTTATTATTTCTAAAGGAGCATAATGCGTAGATCATTAGATTTTTCCTTGTTGGTGAGCAAGGTAATGTACCACTTATGAGCTAACAAGAGCAAATGAATAAAGTTCTTATAAGTGGAAGGGTTTTTCTTTTATTTATCCAGTTCATTTAATATTATGGGTTGGGACCTATGGGATGTCGATTACAGATATTTTGCTTTCAGAAGTCAATAATGCTATTATTCTCAGAAACGTAAGAAAAACAGTCGCAGCAAGTAATAATTTACAAAATAATATCTTCGAACGAATTACTAAACTAATAGTTTAAGATATGTCCGTTTCTAATGTAGGTTTATTGACATGGAATATTTAAGGTTTTTTTAAATGTTAAAGTTCTCGCGTTTTTCTTTCCAGGTTTCTCGTAGTTTTTTATTCAGAGAATTTACTCTATGCGTACGTGTAAGATTTTTTTTCTAATTACAAATTAACAATTAAAACTTAAACGAAACAATTTATGTTATTTCCATGATAAGTTTCCTTTACCTAAAATACAAAACGGTACAAGAAACTCGAATAAACACGGAGAGAACGAGCGTTGTCGAACCTCTTTCTCGTAGGGTTCGGACGTACCTTTAGGCAGAATGAAAGAATCCCGAGTCTTAGAAGAAATTCTTCGCCACCACGCCCCACCCCCGCCGCCCACGCGTTACTCACGCCCACGCTCGCCCACGCTCGCTGACGCGTCACGCAGTCCGTAAAGACTCGCTCAATAAAACGGCCCGCGGGAATAAATTTGGTGTGCGTTGCGTCGGAGGAAGCAGAGGCGACGGCCGCCGCCACGTCCCACAGATCTGCGACCAAACTCAGAGGCAGGCGATGGACGCGTTCACGAAAGAGCAAAGTTGAAGACGCGGCCCCGCCTCCAAACACGGCGGTCCAGCACGCTGCCCTGCCCTTCTCACGTGCATCGCAGCCACATACGGGCAGCGTGAATGATCCAGCAATGCATGCTTATTTCTGTGGTTGTTTTCCTCTGTTTTGTTTGGAAGCTAGGTTCAATTTTCTACGTTCGCTGCATCGTCACGTGTGTTTTAATGCTTAGGCAAAGGATAGATAGGTGGTCTTTGTAGCATCCAGCAATTGTCATTCATTTTCTTAGTTTTCTAGCTTAGCTCTAGCTCTGACTCTTTCAAAACTCCACTTTCTCATTGTTTTGTTACTGGTTACAACATATCATCAATCAATATTTGAAATCTTACTCTTCGAAAATTTGAGGTGTCGTCCCATTGGTTTAGAATTGTACCTAGAGAATTCCAAAAAATATGCATCAATGCGTTTAGACGGTCAGTGTTCAAGTTGTGAGTTTTTCTTCACGTAAGCCATGGCTGTACGCATATGGCTTTCTGTAAATATTTTTTTCCACTTTATCGATTGTGATCAATTTCTTTTCTATGTCTTCTACGTCCTCCTCTAGTCAGAATTCGCGAATAAGTGTAAATTTTCTGAAATCGAGCAACAGTCACATTCATTTTCTTTCCATTGCCCTGTCGATGGTTTTCTCTGCGATAATTTCATTTTCTCACTATTTTATTATTAACCACTGTCAGTTGACAACTCTTAAAAAATCTTAGGAATATTCACTACTTGTTTGGGATACACAACGAATTCCGAAGACCGTGCGTCAGCTTCGAGGTTAGTGTATCTTTCCCCCTCCCATGCAAGGCGATTCGGGAGCGCTTGCGCCAAGGCCGAACGGAGATATATGGGGACATCCAAAGGTTAGCTGGGAAATCTGAAAGGCGGCGGCGTGCGTGGACAGGGAACCCGAGACGAGTGAGAGGCGATCGGGTGTGATCGACCGAAGTGGACCCGCGAGGGCGTGGCGCTCGCGGCGGACGTGGGGGGGGCAGGGGGTGAGGGAGCGGGAGCAAGGACGGCGAGATGAGGCGCGCGAGCGGTCGCCCAAATGTCAGCGCCGAACCACGGCCTGCGACGGGCTCCGCCAGCGCGCGCCCGGCATGTCCGTAAAGTTAGCGTACCCACTTGTCACAATATTGAAAAACTGTATCCCAGCATACCCACCCAAGAAAAACGTATGAAACATAACAACTAAATGCACCAGACGTTTGCTCGAATTAAAGACTAATTTATACCCAAATTCGAAAAATTTGAAAATTTGTGCAACATCGAAATATTCAACACTAATGGTGGTCACGCTAACTTAACGGCAGCTCTTCGGTGCCTCTGGCAGGGCGAGAGAACGACTTGGGCGGCTCTGGCTCGTGGGGCATAAAAGAAAAGTTGTACATTCTAGGAATTATAGTTTAAGCTACAGTAACATTTGCATTGATTTATGGACGTTTTAAGAAAGTACACATGGTAGAATAAAAAAGAGAGTGGTAAGGAAAAATATTTTAAAAAGTTACGACGCAGCTATTCTCGAATTAAATGAAATACTCGGTCGATCAAGTTAGAAAACGCCGGAGATGCGACGACTACAGCGGCGATAGTTGTTAGAGCAGGCGAGTGGTGATAGCTAGCGCTGTGATATAAAAGATTCAGAACTTCAGATCTGAAAAGGGGCGTTCGAAGAGGATTCCTGTATTTATTCTTCAGTTTTTTTTTCAATAAGCGACTGCAAAACAGATTTGTTAACATTTTATGAACATTACGCATACTGAGCTTCAACATTAAAGACGTGACTTAAATATAAAGGAAATAAAAATCTTACACATAATATTCTAAACTAAATCTTTCTTAATTAAAAAATATAAAGCTACTCGATGTAACTTGAAAATATGAGGGGGCGTGTCTCTATTGTTAGAAACGACCAACGAACGCTGTCCGGTAATCATGGACAGTTCGATCAGAATTACTTGTTTGAAACACATTTTTCTTTCAATATTTTCAGTGTTTCTATTGCCTACATTACTAAATGTAGTATTCAGATAATACTTATTTATTAAGTTATATTCTTATAACACTATTGACTAGTAATGTGAAATTCAAAATGATCAACTTCCCATGTGGAATATTTATTCTAAATTTTTGGGCAGTATGGGAACTTGTGAGAATGGAAGGCGACAGCCGCGAGGGGGGTCTCCGAAATGCACGGCCGTGCGTAGGGCGTTTGGGGGGACGTGCACAGTAGCAATGCGCGCGCGAGGTGGGGCAGCTGTGTAATTGAAATGCTTTCCAAGTGCAGTAGTTATGATGACTAGCGTATGAGCGGCGTGTTTAGTCGTAAAGAGTGTAATACCGTATGTGGGAGCCAAAGGTAGTAAACACCCTCCATTATTGCCATTAGTACCCGGGGTAATGAGTGATGCTCATCATGCCCGCAGAGAAGTAATCAGCCACGGTTTATTTACTGCCGCTGAACACTTCGCACTTTAGTTGAAGGTGAAGAACACAGAGCTGTTCTTTATGCGCAATGTAAAGAAAGGGAGGGACTGCAAGACAAACCAATTCGGACAGTGTTCAGTATTTTACTCTTTGTCATCTATGGTGAGGAAGCTTCATGTTACATTTTATCGCTATGTTTACTTTACTGAATGAAGACGTATTTTATTAAGAGTTCTTTCCTATGGTTAATAAATCGTAAGCAATTTTTCTTTATTTATTTGTATTCGAAATTATTTCACATAAGATATTTTCACTTCCAGATGCAAATTATTGACTTAGAGCTACGGTTTTTCAGAAAGAAAAAAAATCGTATAACAATTGAAACAAGTTGTTGTTATGTGTGAACTACTATTTAGAAGAATGTAATTCGTAGATGGCATTAAACAGAGCGTCCTACTCTAGTCTAGACTGGCAGTCTTCAAGACAATCGTAACGTACACTTTTCGTATCACATTTTTGTTATTTTTAAATATTCTTTTCCAGAGTCATAGAATGATTGTCGTTCTCCGTTACACCGCTACATCATTACAATACATGATATTTTCGGTTTATTATGCTGCCATAGTTTATCTCGTACATCTATCACGATGTTGCCTGAGTTCCGTTCCAAGCAATTAGAGAACCCAACTCGTGGCTCGGCGTTTCAACGCCCACGCACGGGGACTGTTGGGAGACCTCTTCCGCGGCGGGAAGTCGAGGAAGGTCCGTGGGCTGCGGAGGGGCAGCGCGTGGCCGTTCAATTAGCGGTGGCCGGTTACCTCCCTGCGCCCGCGCCCGCGCCCTTGTCCTCGCCCTCGCCCGCGCGCGGGAGGCCGGCCGTCGCCATTCCCGCTGCCTCGGCGGGGCCACATCCATCACCCGCCGCAAATTGCCAGGGGAGTCACTCGGCTAATAGAGTCCCCTCTCGCCCCTCCCGGCGCGACCATCTCCGTCGCCCGCGCCTCTTTTACTGCCGCCGCCACCGGCTCCAGCCACTGGCACCACCCAGTGCCACACCCATTGCCACCACACGCTGCCACATCTCTCTGCCACACCCGCTGCCACACCCATTGCCACTACACATTGCCACTACCCTCTTCCACCACCCACTTCCACCACTCACTGTCACCACCCACTGCCACTCCCATTATCACCCCCATTGCCACGACCCACTGCCACTACTCACTGCTATATCCTATGCCTCACCCACTCCTACCACCCACTTCCACCAACCAATGCCACTATCCACAGCCCCATACGCTGCCACTATCCACTGACACCACAGCTACAATCGATTGTCACCACACAATGCCCACCGCCCTACCCAATGCCACCACTCACAGCCACTACCTATTGCAACTCTCACTTCCACTCCCACTGGCATCGACATTTCCACCACCGATTCCAATCCGCCTTCTCCGCAACCACTCCTCGCCACCGTCTCCACGCCGCCGCCGCCGCGGCCACCCGCCGCGCAGATCCCGCGCTTCCGCGGAGGCGACCGCGGCGAATGGAGCATAAACATCTCCCCCGGCAGAGGCTTCCTGTTACGGTCTGCGACGGCAGGTCAACAGGGTCAGCGGGCGACCGACAATTGCTTACCTATCTAATATACTCGGGGCAGAGGCGACTGGCGGCAGGTTTATGGCTGGCGGTATTTTGTCCAGACGTATCTGCGTGGCTGGGGAAGTAAGTTTTTCCTGAAGCGTTCACGTCATTTGAAACACTCGATACGAAACTTTGAATTTATGGTCTGTAATTCTAAAAGTTAGATAGGCGATATTTTTGAGGTAATTTACGCGTTATGGTTGATGATTGCGGATTTAAATTTAAAAAAGCTAAAAAATCAAGTCTATGAATAATATTACTAAATGAAGTCTTCATTTATTGGCATATAACTTAACAACCATCAATTTACCATTGTTACCTGAGACCGTTTCAAGTTTAATGTTCCTTGATACATTTTAATGATTCGTTACTTTAGTTGTATGTTCAAATATGACGTTTAATGTTTTATTCAGGATTTTTATTATTAATGTGTGCCAAAAATGTACATTAAAATGTTGTTTTCAGAGAAATAAATTCATATTTCAAAACCAATTCGACAAAATTGTTGTATTTAATGTTTCAAAAATGTTGTCCCTTCACTCTGCTAATAGTTCTCTCTCTGCTCACGCTGAATCGCAGCTGTCTCCTTTTGCACCGCCACCACCACACTTCAACTACTTTCCAAAGAGATTAGTCAAATATTATTTTATTGTAGTTTTCGATTGTCAAGTTCATGTCGACGTATTTAGGATTAATTATACGTTATTGCCCACATTGGCCTGCAATAAAAATAGAGGAAATTTAATTGCGAGTACGAACCAAGGAGAAAGAAGGCGGGAAAAGGACGCAAGAAATCAGTATTAACGAGAGCGCGGGTTGACGGGGAGAGCAGGCTGTCACTCAACCTCGGGCACGGGCGGACAGAGAGAGGGCAGAGGGAGATAGAGCAGAGGGAGGGCATCGGGTGTGCAGCAGGCGAAGAGGTGGGACACTTTGGCGAAAGCACAATCAGTATGAATAACCTTTAGAACGTAAAATTTACCTTTCGTTCGGCTCTTCCTAAAGAAAAATCATAGTAATGTAATTGAAAACAGGTGCAAAGGGAAATTGCTTCACAGACCGTCTTCATAAATTTTCATTGACCGTTAGACAATGCTGTAATGTCCGTTACATCCGCTACTGCTCATCTTGGACGTGGATCGTGAGAGAAAGACCATAGCAGACCTAGTATAAAATTTCAATTTCAATTCAATTCAATTCAATTATCATGCCTTATTTCGGCGCAATTGACCTTTACGAGACATATAATGTCCCAATACAAACACAAATTCGGAGAGAAAGTATTAGAGCAAAACTTAGGTAGTGTATACCTTATCTTTCATTCGATTCTTGGCACAATTGCAAATAGCTGCGAAGAAAAATCGCTGCGGAGAGAGGCCCCGTTAAATTAGCAATCATCATTAGCGAGCGCCGTGGCGTCTGACGGGGGCGCGGTCCGTCACTCAGCCCCTGATGCCGTGGGGAGTGGAGCGGGGGTGGGTTGAGGGGGGGCGTGTTGGGGCGTGGCAGGCGTGAGCGGCGTTCCGCCGCGCGCGGCCACTTTCGCTGATATCCGGCCGCCGCGTGTCGCGACGCCAGCCGGCGATCGGCCGCCCCGCCGCCGCCCTTCTCGCGGCTGCCGGAGCGCGTCGCCGCCGCGCGCCGCGACGCCCGGCGGCGTCGCGACGCTCCAGCGCACCCCCGCGCGACGGCGAAAGCGCGCGCCGGAAGACGCCTCGCGACGCGACGCGAACAACTCGTTTCGACTGCGAAGCGATTCGCGAGAAAGGGAAACGGACGAAATGCCCAAGTGTTCAAATTATATCGGAGGATGACTTGGTTCTTACGGCTTTTCTTCCTCCAAGGATCGCTAGGTATTACTCAACAACTAATCATATTGTTTGAAAAAAATGCGAGACATAATTTAAAATTCAGAGATAATCAGGGATATCATAATTCTCTGCTTTCAATATTGGAGATATAAAACATGTTTGAAAATAATTTTGTACTTTGCAATTTTTAAAATTTGAATATTTTTGAATGGAAACCCGAACTATACTGTATAAAATTAGTGTCTTATACTGGGCATCATTGTAGGTGTACAGATTTGATATTATAATACAACTAAAGCTGACATAAAATGCGGGAAATCGAGAGTAAACTCGGTTTATTACATAGTAACGTTTGTCGAGTGATTGGAATAAATTTAGTGTTTTTTAATGAGGTGGAAAATTTTTTCTAAAATGAGGTGGAAAGTTTTTCTAAAATTGTTATGCATTTTATTATGAGTTCTTTCATCACAGCTCTTGTATTAATGAAAAATACGTTTGGTGCGTTGCTGTATCACTGACTTTGGCAAAAACCATAATTGCAAATGACGGTTCAGAAAGTTTCCTAATTTTGATGGATATGCGAACGTTTCTGAGGCACTATTGTGCTCACTGTCGAGAATCGTCTTTTACTTTTTACGAGCTGTTTGATCATCGTCGTTAATGTTCCGCAACGTTTCACATGCAGCAACAGCTCCTGCGGAGGACGGAGAAAAGAGACGTTGTGATGTCCCGTCACAGCTTCCCGCGGCTATCCCGTGTCGCTACGCTCCGAAGACTCTGGCGCTTTCTAGGCGGCCACCCTCCCACAAATTGCTGTTTCGTTCAGGTGTCGTGCACATTGGCGTATTTCGTTCTTACAACTGTCACTGCAAGACGATTGACTCTAATGACTGTCAGGATGGGCAGGCGAGACGCAATGTGACAGATCGTGCAATATCGAGAAGTTTTGGAGTCCACTTTCGTGACGATTTCCGATGCGTGTCGAAGTGGAATCTTCGTTTAGAAATGCCGAAATGTAAAATCCTACGAGTATATGGAGTTATACAATTATTTATCGCATTTAGATTATTATTCTACTTTATTTTTTTTTTATAAAATCAACATAATAGCTACCCATGCTTTTAAGACTCCTATTCGAACAGTGGAGACTTGATCGCAGGGATAGACAGCAAACCTATTGAGCATTCTGTTATTGCGCAAATTAATTACTTTAATATGCCTTGACAATGAATATTCTATGAGCTTTACATATTTAGCCCGAGTTATTATTTTGCAATACTTGACGTATTTGATATAATATTTCAGACTAATCTTGTTTCAACATTTCTAAATACAATATTTATGAATGAGCCACCGATAGCACTGAAATCAAACGGCTTGGAACTTCGTCTAACGTTCGGTGTATTTCTACATTTTATATACGATTATGCAAACAGCTTATAATTTTCATTAGGCAAATGCTAATCAATGAAATGTAACCTGGGGAAACGGGAATAACTGCAAGTCACGATCGTGCATGTTCGACATCCAATGGCAAACTGACTCCTCAAATGCAAAACTGATGTTCCTCTTGTGACACATAGAACGACGGGAGTGAGGAAGACTGGAACAACTTTTGTACGTTATATGAATGTCTATTTACTATTGTTTTACAGCCATCTATGTTTTATAGAATTTAGATCTGAAGATTTACACTGCATAACGTAACTGGACCGAAAGGATCGTTGTTACAAGAAAAAAATTGAAAAAAAGTTGAGTGATTTTACATGTTCTCTTGGAGGGAATTATGAGAGGGAATTGTGAAAGGGAGTTAAGGAGGAAATATGAAAAGACAAACCGAGTAAAGTTAACATCTAGTTAATTAGTAAATTAAGTATTAATTAAAACTACTAAATCTCACTCAGTAAAATTAGTTAAAAATAAATGTATACATGCACTACGGGCGTTTACTGTTTCTAATGATCTCACTCGGTCAGTGGAACCTTTATTAACATCCATAATTATTAATTAAATTTGTTCAAAGAATTGGTTGCCCCGACCGGGGTAATAACGAAAATTCTATAATATTAAATTCCTTAAACAAATTTAATTATTAAAATGCATTGTTACTCTGTAACAATTTTGATTTCTGGATGATTGTGGAACATATTCTCCAAGCGTAATTGCGTCCAACAAAGTGACGGGTAGGTGACACATAAATAATTATTGTATTTCAAGATTAATGTCTTTAATTTAAAAGGGCTGTTTTCAAGAATGGTACAAGGAACGCAATTTGATCGGTCCCATGGATGGGGGCTTTCAAGCTGAATGTCTTTAATTTAAAAGGAGCTGTTATCAAGAATGGTACAAGGAACGCAATTTGATCGGTCCCATGGATGGGGGCGTGGGCGGCGGCGGAGGGGAGAGCGAGCGGGCGCAAATAGAGCGCGGCCCCGGGCGTCGGGGCGGCGGCGGCGGCGGCGGCTGCCGGAGGGGAAGGCGCAAGCGAGAGTGACGCGAAGTTATCAGGACGGAAAGAGAACGGCCTTGGCGGCGGCGCGGCGACAAAAAGCGACGCGCGCGGCGCGATGCCGCGTGGAGCGGAGCGGAGGAGCGAGACGCCGGGCGGACGGGGAAGCGGTGGCGTTTTTCGTTTCCGCGCAGATACCCGCGCGCTCCTTCCTCCGCGCGCGTGAGGGCCGCCGCCAGCCGAGGAAGAAACGCCTGTGGGTGCGGTGCGGTGCGGCCGGGAGAGAGAGGCCTGATTGGTGGAGAACGTCTGGAAAATATGGGAATTATTCGGCGGTTTTGCCGGTCGGGAAGCCAAGATGAGTGCTTACGAAAAACGCAAGCCAGCTTGCGTGCTAACGCAAAATTAATTTTAAGGACACTTCGTTTAAACCTATTAGCAACTGAAGATGTCAGCCGTAGAAGCAGACAAAACGTCTGGGAACAGAATTTCCTGTAGACAACGGCCGTGCAGCCCTGAAGCTACGTTAAATAATTTTATTTATTATTTCCTTCGGAATTTCTTTTCAAATTACGAATATTTGGTGCGAAATTCCTAATAATGATTGTGATATTTCATTTTAAAAGTAGTCATCGCCTGTGTACTTATTCAGTTCAATTCAAATGTTAAATATTTTATTCAAGATTTCATGGAACTTTTATTTGTAATTAACTTATAAATGCGCTCTGTCTTCTCGTGATCATCTATTTCTTCTTGTTACGTAATGCCTTATTTTCTTATCAAGAGTCCACGTAGTTTGACGTCTTTCAAATACAAATGATATAAGAAGGCATGTTTAATGAATAATCATGTAAACTACATTTGAAGTTAAACTACGACCAATACTCTTTTAAAATTAGAATAATTGCTTCCCTTTCTTAGCAATAACTGACCAATTTTTATTTATATACTTGGATTGTATATTTTATTTTTCCTAAATAGTTAAATTATTACATAGATATTTGAGAAATGTGTAGATAAAATCAAAAATGCGACAGCGCTAATTTCTGATAGATAACTGATATGTGAGAACAGTGCATGAGAGTAGAAATGTCAAGCTGCGCCGATGGCACCGGGCGACCGCCTTCTGCGGCATCTGTCCCCAACGGCCCAGCTGCCCAACGAGGGCGTCCTCCGCGGAATGCCGGCGCAGACGGCCCCACTTGCGCAACGCGCCGCGCCGCGCCGCGCCGCGCCGCCCGCCCTGGCCGCCCTGCATCGCCGGCGTCGATTTATGTGCGCGTCCGCGCGAGATATGACCCCCATAACTCAAGGGTTTTTCCGCTCGAATTATGTGCGTAAAAATAATCCCTTCCGAACGGGGTGGTCTTCGAAGCTTGTCCGGTGTGGGAGGGGCGCCCGGAGAAACAGGACGCGGTCCTCCACGTTGATTTACCTCCCACGTGTTCACCTCAGTGCTGATTGTAAGCTACATGAATCAAGGACTTCGATGGGGGTGGGGGGAGGAACGAACAGATTTCTTTATCGTTCTTTATTGTTCACATTTCACAACAGAAATGTAACTCGTAAATAAAGCCTTCTTCATTAAAAGTTATTGTTAAATATTGTGTACACACATCTCATATTAAATTGTTACTCAGGTAATCCTATATTTGAGAGGTCATTAAGTCACATATAATTTAAGTGAATCTTATTTATGAATTATTCTTCGCTTTGTTTACAATTATTTTTATTAATAATCCTGTTTATCTTGTTGGCTCATCTGTTTTGCATAAACATAAGGCTAGGTACTTATTTGCTCATTTCTGGGTTCTTGAAATACTGTGCTCATTATAACGGAAATTTGGAGCTTGGTTATTACTTATTTTGCAATGTGATTAATTTTTATGAAAGGCATACGCTGCTTCTTTTTCTATTTTGCAAAAGTCGAGTCGAGTGAAATAACGTGACAGCCCAGTTAAATTACTTTCTGTTCCGAGTGAACGGGGAAATAGGCATGATGAGATACTCGATACCAGAACAATAGCATGCATGTAAAAGCAATGCGACAAAAGAATAGAACGAACTACAAGGAGACAAAAAACGGTCTACAGCAATCAGAATACGCAGTTACCTTTCGCAGTCGCCAGGAAAAGCAGCGGAGATACGGAAGGGATTTGCCACAACCGTAACCTCTCGGAAGAGGCGGAGATTCGCTTTTTCCTTAGCGGCGCCGCACTGCGCCGCACCGCGCCGTGCCCCGCCGCTTTTTGCTCTGACGGCGCGCTCAAATGTCGCCGGCAGCGACGCCGTCTGGAATGCGGGCAGCGAGTCGCGTAATATGCGCTCGAGGGGGGTGGGCAGGGGGGCAGGTGCCCGTCCGCCGCCGCCACAAGTTTGCGTTTTGCGCCGTTTCCTCCGATTCCGCAACGGCCACCGTGGATTCCAGGGCCGCCGCGCCGTTGCGCCATCCCTCCGGCGGTGAAGCGTTCAAGGATTTCGTCAAATGGGTTTTATTAGATTTCTTTGAAGCGCTTGGGTCGTATGAAATTTAGTCGATCACGTCGAATCGTCGGGTGGTTTTTGTTGGTTCGGTTCGTAAGCCGGAGAAAATGCGATTTGTGCGAATAAGAAAAGGTTTCGTACATTGTGCTCTGAAAAACGCGTCTGTGCTTTTTGAAACATTTCACCATGTTCTCTGATTTTACATATTTCTTTAGTAGGTTCTATTAGTATGTGTAAACAGAAAAAAAGAGGAAATGATCGAGACCAAGAAGGAACTGAAGTAAACATATATAATGGAGATATCAATGCGCGGGGAAGCGACGAACATTACTGGGTATTAATATTATTTACGTTCCTTTTCTGTTGTGGAAGCTTCTTGATGTGCTTCACATTTCGGCCAGGGACTCGGCAGCGCCGAATGATAGACCCCGTCCTCAACGTGGGTGAGCCGTGACTTTTACGGCCGCATTAGCTGGTGATCCGGCCCTCCCTGATGGCGCGAAGAAGGCCCGGCACCTGCGTCGGGGCGGCAGCGGCGGCGTCGCGGGGGCGGGGCGGAGGCGTGGCCCACGTGGCGCCCGGGGCCCTTCTCCTCCCCTGGGCGGTCATTCGCGCCCTCGGAAGGCCGTTCCCTTCACCGTTTCCAATCGTTCAGCGGCGGCGGGCGCGCCCCTGGCGACCGCTGATTGAGGTTCGGCGCGGAGGGTCTCCCGCGGGCCGCGCGCGCCGCGGGGCTGTTTGCGGCGGAGGGAGTGCTGATTAGGCCCCATATCGCGGCCCGCGCGCCGCCTCCGCCGACGCCGCCACTGCCCCGCCTCGCGCCCCGCCGCGCTGGTTTTTTTAGACGCCCCTTTGCCGCGCGTTGCTGGCCTTACGAGGAGCGAGAGACGCGCGGCGAGGCCAGCGGTCAACGAGATGGGGAAGCGGTCGTACGATTCTCACGCCCGGAATGTTTGCAATGAACTTAACCTCTTGCTCGCCTCGCGATCGAGCTTCGCACTCTAAGTGTGAGGCATTGAAATGTCTTTGTCTAACAGGCTGCACGCGCGAGGCTAGTTTTACATAGCTTTCAGGCTTGGGTTTTATTACTGAGATATTTTATGTGATGCAAGGTTTATTAGAATTTCGCACTGATGCATGTTTTTTTTTATGTGTGAAATATGTATGTCACAGATACTAACACCTCGTTTATTTTATATTTCTGAAATACATTCCAGGTAATAAAAGACTACAACAATACACCAAATTAATAGCATGACGATTTCCGTACAAATTCATTAAATGCGCCATCCACAGAACACTCTTTTACAAAATGTCTGACAGTTTGTAGTTTCAAATAATTCAAATCCTTGGAATAACATTTCGTTGATTTTACTATTTGTTATTTGAATACACGTTATTATCGCTCGTGTTACACCGAGCTAATATAGTTTCAGGGTCACATTAGAACATTTGCAAGTCTTTTTCATTCATATGAACATGCAAAACAGGTCATTAGATTCTCACGCTTTTTCCTCAACAGCGATTAACCTTAGTGAGACTCGTGGAGTGCCCTTCTTACGTGTCGAACACTTCGATGTATCCTATAACCGTATACTTAGCGACGATCTTCATGGATCTTCTCCACTGCCGTTGCGGTTACATTGAGAGCGCTTAAAATGCTAAGGACGTCCATTTAGAGCTCATCCGCTGTTTTTGCCTTTGGGAATAAAAAAAAAGTAACCGCATGAAGAAGTGAGTGAGATTCTTTGAAATAATTGTTATGTCCGTTTCATTAGAAGGAGAGGAAGAGTTTGTTTACTTTTCATCACAACTATTCTCTGATTGATTAAAATGTAAATAGAATCTACAACATTGAAATATCGCGAAATTTAAAATTGCTCATTGAATTTGCGTGGAAGGATTTTCGAAAGAGGTACTGTACTTTTGCTCTATCACACCAAATTATAAATGCAGATTTCTTTTCTAGTGTTATTTAATGTTTCACTGCGTCGTATTCATACACTTACGTAATAAAACTCTAACAACGATATCAAATTCACAGATGCAGTGTCCTTGACGTTTAAAGAGCTATTGGGTCTTGAACAAAATCTTCAGACCATTTGTAATTCGAGAACAAAAAATTGGAAGGTGAAATGAGTATTCAAAACTATTCAAATTGTATAGAGTTTCTATATACGATACGGTGACTCGTACTGTGACATATAGTGCAACTAATACCTTCCTTCAAGGCAAGATAGAATCAGTTATTATCACAGGAACAATTCATCAACAAACCCGATTCGTTGCAGTATCAGCCACTTTTATTTTATTAGCCACACCCACTCCATTCCGAACCATAAAGGACGCCAATAAAGCAACTTTTATCGGAAGCGACTCTCCGCAGACGCGCGTGCTATCTATCGGGCGGCTGCCCGGCCGCGGCTCCTCTGCATCCCTGCCGAAACACGGCGCGGCGCGGCGGAGAGCTGTCGGCTTTACGAGTCATTATGCCAGCGGCCGCGCCGCCGGACCGCCAGCGACCCGCACGGTTACGATGGGGCGCCTCGTATCTCACTTCGCGCGCCGCCACAGCCGCACCCGCAACGCCCGCGCCACGCCCACGCCCACGCCCACGCCCATGCCCCACGTCCACGCCCATGCACACGCCCATGTACAGGCCCTGCCCATGCCATGCACAGGCCGATTCCCACGTCCATGCCCATGACCACGCCCACGCCCACGCTCACACCCGCGCCCACGAGCACGCCTTCGCTCACGCCCATTTCTGCATCATACCCTCGCCCACGCCCACGCCTACGCCCGCGCCTGCGCCCAAACCCACGCCCGCGCCTTATTTCCTCTGTCGGTTATTTGAATTTTCAGAATACGATGAATGATAAGGATAATGGTTAACAGAAAACATTTTTCTTGGCTGGACGCACTCGTCCAGTGGTAAATCATTTTATTTCTTGGCTAAGTTTAATATTTCCTTATTTTTGTATTTCTTCATTGACAATGACTTCTATAAATAAAGTCTACACTGCAGAGACTTTCCTTTGCCAGATATCTCTAGTAAACGGAAAACCATAGTTCAAATTCAGCCAGACAGTACGTGATAAACACAAATGGTAAGCGGTAACTAGTATTTCTCGAAGTCAACTCAACAACAGAAATTACTAGAGAAATTGTAACTCTTCGCTCGCACCCGAGCCAGGATGTTCACTCGGCGGCGATATATGACGCAGATAACAAAAGTTCTATAGTTCATCGATTGGATATCTGAACGTGCGTCATTGTTCCTGCATTGCGCGACGTCATAAATACCGAACACCTCTAGCACGGAAGGCGCGAGAAGGGGCTTTATCTCGAGCCTAAAAGCACGTTTCTGTCGCTCCGCGTGCGCGCCCGGGTCGCTCACGGGGCACGCGACTTGCCGGCCACCGTGTGCACGTCGTATTTTACTCGTGTACACATATGTACCCACTAAATAACAGCCAATGAAGGCAGCGCGGCGCGTATTTCACCGCCTGAGCGGCAGCGTAGGGCCACGCCCGCGCCCGCGTCCGCCGCCGCCGCCGCCGCCACCGCCGCCACCGCCGTCTCAGCCGCACTGGCCCGAAGTGGGCCGAAAGACGCTCACAGGGTGAAGCTTCACGAAAATATCAAGTCAACAATATTATCTTGTATTTAGGACGCCGTACGCAAGTTTGAATTCAGGTCTATCCAGGCTGATCCCAGTCGATTAGTTTTCACTACTAGGAAATCCTATTTGGCTTGGTAAAATTCCACAACTGGAGGACCAATCTAGCGGCCGACTGCTCAAATCAGTAGCTTTCGGTGGTTTATCAGCTCAATATTCGGCAAATGACGGTGTGTTGCCTTTATAAGGAAAAGGCTAAGGAAAGCAAGCGATCTATTTTGCTTCGTCTGTTTCTTCCTCTTTTCTTACTCACAAATAGTCAAACACAAACGCTTGCATGAACACCAAACCTATAGGGCGGTGCCCCGATATGGAAGAGACCTGGATAAGGGAAAAACCTGCATGCTGCCGTGTAATCATGTTCTAGAGGGTAAGAAACACCTCCAACTCTCGAAATATAACATGCTGTACACTTAGAGGACTAAACACCACAATATTTGACGTGCCAGGAAATACAATAAGTGAATTAACCAAATGTAAGGCAATGCTACCCAGAGAAGGGTGCTCAGAGAAAATCAGGGGGTGGTTGGTCCTCGTGGGGGTCCCTTATTTCAAACAAAAAAACTTCCTGCCTTCCTCAAATCATAAACAGAATTCATTTCTCCATGCATGATAAATAACTTATAGCAATAAATTTGGTTTGAAATAAATATATTTTTTTAATGAAAAAAATCAGTGCCCTAATTAAATCGTGGAATGGGGGAAGTTACCCCCGCTTCCTTCCTCTTCTGGTCGCCCCCTGATGCAAACCCTATTACGATCGTGTTAGTGGCCCACTGTGCCTGGCTGCCGCCGCCGATACAAAGAGCGGCTGAAGAGGTCGCTCGCCTGCTTAATGCGACGCGCGGCAAGAAAAGTTTCATTCTTATTCGTAGAAAAGATCCTTCGAAGTGGTTGCTTTCATATGTAGCCTAAACAGATACAAGTTCTTTTCTTCGTTATTTGAAAACAATAAACAGATCCCCGTTAATTATGATTCTTTTATATTATCGCAAATGAATCTGTCATGGTGAAAAGTGTACTTAACTTCCCGAAACACACAAAATGCCGTTAAATTATTTCGTTTTCAATGATTTTTTTTTGCATGGAAATAATATCCAAGTTTTGATGCGACAGCTGCTCGATCATCGACTGGAGTATAATTTACGCTTGCCTATAACAGAAAAGAAAGGACTTTCTTAAAGTCGCTTTATTTCTTACAGTTTTTTTTTTATTACGTCTCTCAAATCAATATATCTAAGCGAATATCCCAAGAATTTCCTTCATTTCATACTTTACAAACAATCACTCCGACTTCTCACAAATGCAGCTATTTGCAGCGCTCTCAAAGTTCATCATCAATATTCTTAAGTCCATCACCATTGAGTTTCTGCAACCAATGTCTACTGTCAGGGCGTCCAGAGAGTGTCAGCTGAGCCAACGTGCTCCTAGGGGTAACTTAAACAGGGATTCCGAAAATGTATAAAAACTATATTTTCTTTCAGAACAAAAATATTTAACTGAAACTGGAAATAAGATTCACTTTAAACTATATTAATAATAACAATAATAATTATTATAATAACAAAATAATAATGATAATAATAATAATAATAATATAATAATAATAATATATATATATGAAAAAGAAGAAGAACATTAACACAATAACAAAGAAGGGGAAATAAGTGATCTCCATGAACCTACTGCCACAGCTCCTTGTTTTTTCTGGTTCCCCTGCCTACTAGTGCCATCATATCTACTTGCTGTGTCCACTTCTCGGATGCTCCTTCGTCCACACGTCAAAACATCATCATCGCTCGTTTGCATCCCCACCTGCCATCTCCCACCTCGGCGCCATCTCCGTCCCGCGCTTCCTGCCGCGCCGCCGCATCTGTCAGGATTTTCCAATTAAGAAATAGTGAGCTGCTAACTTTTCTTTCAGCGGTTAAATTTCGCTGTTATTTTCAAATTTTATATAGTTTACATAAAGCGGTATATTTCATTATCAGAAATGTTTTCATATTTATAGATAATAAGGATTATATAATCTTCGCCACCTGGTCGCGCGAGGCGCGCCTGCGTTGGGCCGGCCGGGCCGACACGACGCCTTCGCGATATCTGGGCGTCCGCCGCGGCCGCGACCGCCTCTTTCGCTCGGCATCACTCGCGACCGCGCCGCCCGGCCGGCCGCTCTGGACGCGTGGACACGCTCCGCCTCCCGCCGCCCCGCAATCCGTTCCCGCGCCGACAGCCAACGGCCCGCGGACGCACGAGCGACCAAGGCTTCGGTCACCCGATACGACAGAATGCCATCGCCTCCCCCCCCCCCACGTCCCTCGGCTTTCGCGAAATGGCTTCGTTGATACGGCGTTGTTAAGGACAAAAAAGATGAGCATAAATGAACACGTGTTTTTTGGGGTGGGAAACTCTGTTTCGTAGGACTTCTTATGCTTTGGCGATATGATTCTCTATACGAAACACTCGTTCGATACTACGAAAACGTAATAGTGTCTTAAATCGTTTGAACTGCCGTACTGGAAAATAGTATTTGCTTCTTTAAAATGAAACCCAATAAAAAATCCACTCGAAAATTATAGTCAATTCTTGTTCTTTCAATGGTAAAATATCATTTGATCGCCCACTTTTATTAATTTTGACACTGAGAAATAAGTCATTACTTACTATTCAAAGTCTTAGAATCGAAATTAAAGGAATGACAAAATTATAAAAATTTTAAAACCGAAGCAACAAAATTCTGACACAAAAACTATTCAAATTCAAACTTGTCTAAGAAAAATGCAATAACAAATACTACATTTTTTACATTGCATAGATTTATAGTAATTTTCTTGCCGGAAACATAGCAATCACAATGACATAACACGAATATATAGATATCAGTGGAATTCTTTGATAAAAAACATATTATCTAGAAATTTATCTCTTCGCGGAAAGAGAGAATGCCGAAGACACGCTTAGTTAACTGGACCAACGAAAACACTCCCGCCTGCGACAGCGTCCATTCCTCACGGAGCGAACGTGAAAAATACTCGCTCAAGATTCAATCTCGCGAACAATTTCCACGAGGCCTCGGCGGCGACCGGAGCACGCGGCAAAAAAGAAGTCCGGATCCACGGCGGCCGCTCCGCCCGTGCGGACAAAAAGCCGAGATCCCGTTGTACCGGAAGAAGGCGACTGCCTGCCTGCTGCCTGCCGATTGCCAGAATACGTGGGGAGAAGGAAGGAAGGGACTGGGCTGATCGGCGCTGCGTCGGCCGCGCCTTAACGTAATCCGCGCGACAAGACGCGACGCGACATAGACGCCGCGCCGTCCGGGAAGGCGGGGAAGGATGGGTGAGAGGAAGCGGAGCAGGAAGCGTGGGTGGTGTGTGGTGCGGAAAGCGCTTGAGATTCGCGACGGAGGTGCGGATAAAGGGAGAAGGCGTTAATAATGGTCGACCTAAAATGAACTGTTTCGGACACAGGAAGTCTGACGTAACAGTTTGTGTAACATTTTTTTTTTTTCAAATCGTTCAACAGTTTTTGTAAAATACTTCATAGATCTGACAGCAGTGTAAGAGGCAAGGAAACGTATCATTGGTGCATTAATGACCAGTATACGCAGCTTTACATTTGAAACGATATCATAACTAACAACATTCGGTAAATTTTATTAACAATCCTCAGTTTTATACTCGAAAAATTAAACAATGATTTTGGACTCAGCAATTAATGGAAATGAGTGATAATATTTTTAGAATGATCGTGTCCTGCCGAGCGTTAGCAGCCGCGTAAAAATTCTTACATTTGAAACGAATGCTGTACGTAAAGGCACGAACGAAGAAGAAAGCATGCAAGTTCTACAAATTCAGAGGAGTGAAACGGAAGCCAGTGAACGATCCAACCACGAGCGGTGACAGGCCCAGGAGGCGAGTAGTGAAAGCGAGAAGATTGTGACTAGAGAAACAGAAGATGAGGAAGGCAAAGGTGGTGGTGGTTGTGGTGGTGGAGGAGGATATGTTGTAATGGCGAGCTTATTGGACTGTTATACTCAAATTCGCGAGTTGGAACCGATCAAAGCTGTGAAATTTTTTAAGGTTGGAAAAAAACCCTTCGTTCGCCTTCTTCTGGAGGGCTTCAAACCCTCATTTAGGAGAGTAATTCCTCGGAGAAGTAAAGCCGACAGCCCATGTTTGTAGTTTAAGATTCTCTATCCTAAAAGAAGCCTCTGAACAATTTATTATTATTATGAACAATTTATTATTAAAATCGCCACATATCGCGATTAACATATTAGTCTGTTAGACGGGTGATAGGAGTGTGCGGAATTTTCGAGGTCAGCAGAAGAGCAGCATGATGGCCTGAGCCTCATCACAAAAAAATAAGACATAAGAATTGAATTGAATGAATTGAATTGAATTGAGATAACTAGAATATAATTGAATTGAGGAGAGACATCAATTGAACTGAATTGACAAGAAAAAACTACACTGAATTGAACAGAGGAGATCACGCGTACAGGCGCCTGCGGTCTTCCGTGCCGCGCGCGTCCGCGAGCACGCTGCACACGTCCTCCCGCGGGGCGCGGCTGCACTCGCCCGCTCCGCGTCGGGTGTATACTTTGGCGTGTTCAACAAGTCTCGGGTGGAGTCCGGTGGACGTGTAATGTCTTGATGGAAACGCTCTCCGGTTTCATCTCTGCTTCAATAATAAAATATTACAAGCATGGCTCTCTCATGACAAGTTTTCAATTATTGTAATAGTCACGTATTTTTCATGTATTGGGTTTATTGAATCCATCGATCCTGCGTGTCGATTTTCAGTACTAATGACGTACTTCAACTACTATCAGTGCTTCTTCAACCGATAA